>CM046352.1:19651994-20251994 GCA_025403435.1 Artocarpus heterophyllus | reverse complement strand
TAATTTTTTAGAGAGTTGACACTATAGGGTTCTATATAATTAAATGTTATCATGAGATTAGATGGTGAATGGTTAATTAACTATAGTTGATTAAATTATTAATTAATTAATTCATTTGTGCTAGTTATGGTTTCTTAGAGGTTAGAATTTGTATTTAGGTTTTTCATATAATTAGATGGCGGTCTATTATCACCGTCTAGGAATTATTATTTTAATTTTAAATTTGTAAAATTTTGTAATTAAATAATCACTCGAAGTGAAGACTGATCTAGAATATGGAGATGATAAGAGTTCCATTGTTTTTATGTGTTTATAAATTTTTGTGTTTTTGAATTATTGAAAATAAAATTGAAAAACTGCTTAAAAACTACTTACTAGAAAAATGCTAGTTCAACTTGGTCGGCAGGCTGAACCCTTTAGATCGGCAAGCTGATGGTCACAGACTAGTAGGCTGAACTTCTAGTTCGACAGGCAGGCAGCGGGGCAAAATATTTTTTTAAAAAAAGGTGTGTTTCTTGATGCAGTTTTTAATTTATTTTTAAGACAATTATAAGAAATATGAAAGTTTATGATGATCAGAAAAATAAAACTTTTGATCTATGAGGGATTGAAGAATTGAAGATAGATGCACCATGATCAATATTTTAATTGATCTTTTATAATCTGTGTTTTCTTTTCTCTAAGATGGAACCATGATGTTACGACTATTTATTTATTATTTTTCTTGTGGCTTTGCATGTTGTTTTGCTTGTCTGTATTATAATATGATTTGTCATATATGTTGATAAAATGCCATGTAGAATAGGGAGTGCCGTACTTTAAAAATTGTTCATGCATGTTAACATAAAACCTTGACTTTTAAAATATTGAGTGGGACAAGGTTTTTGAAAAGAGAACCTACGGCCTCTATAGTTGGTTCATAGGTAGCACATAGTGATTCCGACCCCTAGGAAAGGAGTTCATCATGTACTGGGTTTGATCTCCAAAGGGATAATTTATTTTAGAATGACTTTTCATTGTACACCCTTATGTGGTGGTTATAAATCATGGATAAAATAGTTAAAATGACGGTTACACACTTAAGATTAATTTTGTTATTAACCTCCCCTAAGAGCTCTGTTAATGAAATTAATGACCAAAGAAAATAATTATTAATATATGCTAGATCAGACGAGTCTTGGATGACATATATTAATCAGAGGGGATCCGTGTTCTTAATTGAATTTGGCAAGTCCCCCCAAGCGGCTTGTTGGATTCTGAGTTAGGAATTATCGTTGTAAGATTATGATTTTTTTCAAGGTTTTGACATATAAACACAATTGTATGTTTATTTGTTTGTATTATATTACTAAACTATTGTAGAATGTTTGCTCATATTTGGCATATGAATGTTTATTGTAGATTAAAATGTCTAAAAACACTTCATCATCGATACTCAATAAGAACATGTTAACTAGCAAGAATTACAATGATTGGAAATGGAACCTAAATATCGTCCTATCCTTTGAGAACTAAAATTTGTGCTAACAACACCGTGTCTTCCCGAACCTACTAGAGATTCCATAAATAAGCAAATCCAAGCGTATAATCATCTGAAAGATGCTAATGAAGGCCCGCTATTATGTTATGGCTAGCATGAATAATGTGCTACAGGCTCAACACGAAGTTTATGAGACTATAAAGCAGATCTTGTATAATCTTGAAGACATGTTTGAAGGCCAAGCCCTAACTAAACGGCAAGAGGCTCTTTGGAAACTCTAAAACTACAAATAAAGACTGGAGACTCCTATAAATGAGCAGATGATGTTGGTCATGAGTTACCTTACTGAGGCTCAAACCCATGGAGCTGATATTGATGCTGAGTCACACATGACTATGGTCTTTGAGACTCTATTGAAGGAGTTCATCCTATTTAGAGCTTCATATAATTTGAGCAATAGATAGGATGTGACATTGATTGAGTTGATGAAGCAGCTGTAGGAGTTCAAAAATCTGATCAGGGAATCTCCTGCTAGTGGTGAGGCTAACTTGGCGACTGCGTCTGGTTCCAATCCTAACCCAGGGAATGGAAAGAAGCAGAGAGCTAAGAACGGGAAGTCTTCTCTCCCGGCAAAAAGCAAGGATAAGAAGAAGAAAAAGAACAACCTAAAGAAGCTAAAATGCTTTTTTGGTGGGAGAGTTGGGCACATCAAGAAGAATTGCAAAGACTTCCTTCCACGAAGAGGTAAATGTGAACCTTTTGTTATTGAAACTTATTTAGTTGAGGAATCAGGTGACACTTAGGTCATAGATTCTGGAGCAACTAATCATACTTGTGTTTCTCTGTAGGGATTCAAGGAAATGAGAAGTCTGCTACATGAGGACTTCATGTTATAGATGGGTGATGGATCATTGATGTTGGTTGAAGTAGTGGGAGACGTCTATCTTTACTTTGACAATTAAAGGATTTTAGTTTAGAAAGATTGTTTTTATGTTCCTAGACTTAAAAGGAATTTAATATTTGTAACTTGTTTATTTAAAGACTCTTACTTAGTATCTTTGAATAAAAAAGTGGTGATTTGTAAAAATAAACCTTTTATCTATGATGGATGGATGCAAAACAATCTCTATTTTATCAAACCTAAGACGAATATACTACTTAACATTGAGGTTAATGATAATAACTCTAAAAGACTTAAAACTTCTCACTCTAATATGACTTATTTTTGGCATTTACGATTAGGTCATATTAGCTTAAATAGGATTTAAAGGTTGGTAAGGGATGGACTTTTAAGTCACTTAGAGATGAAGTCTATACCACAATGTTAATCTTGTTTGGAGGGAAAAATGACCAAAAGATCATTTAGGTCTAAGGGCAATAAGGCCGAAGGGGTTCTACAACTTGTGTATAGTGATGTTTGTGGTCCCATGAACATTAGGGCACATGGAAGGTATGAGTACTTAGTCTCTTTTATTGATGATTACTCAAGATATGGGTATGTATACTTAATGCATCAAAAAAGCAAAATTTTTGACAAGTTCAGGGAGTTTTGGGCTAAAGCAGAAAAGCAATTAGGTAAACCCATGAAGGCACTTCGATCGGATTGAAGTGGTGAATACTTATCTGATGAGTTCTTGAGACACTTATTAGAGAATGGAATTTTCTCCCATTTGACTATGCCAGGCACTCCATAGCAGAATGGTGTAGTTGAGGGAATAGGACTTTGTTGAACATGGTTAGGTCCATGATAAGTTATTCGACATTGCCTTTATCCTTTTAGGGATATGCACTACAAACTGCATGTTATCTTTTGAACAATGTGCCTATAAAATTGGTTCCTAAAACTCCTCACAAGTTGTAGACGGGTAGGAAGACATTCTTAAACCGTACTCGCATATATGGATGTCCAACTCATGTCTTGTATAAGGAAGCGAACAAATTGGAAGCACGTTCATAAGTTTATGTATTTGTAGGATATCTGAAAGGGACTAAAAGGGGTTATTTCTATAACCCAAAAGAAAATAAAGTCATGGTTTCAACGAATGCAACATTCCTTGAGGAAAGTTACATGAACGACTTTAAGCCTCGAAGTAAAATGGTACTTAAGGAGTTGGTAAGTGATTCGGTCACTTCAGGGGTTTCGGTTGAAACCAATCCAATTAATGTTAAAAAACCAACTGAACAACAACGTAAGGGGCTTAGGCATAGTGGGAGAATCGATCGTCAACCAGAGAGGTATATGTTCAATGGTGAAGCTTACTTAGCTGAACCGGTTGAACATAATAGGGATCCTTACACTTATGTAGAGGCTATGGAGGATATTGATTCAAAGCTCTAGACAGAGGCCATGAACACTAAGATAAAGTCTATGGAGACAAATCGAGTCTAGAAACTTATAGATCTTCCCGAAGGGGTAAAACCCATAGGGTGTAAGTGGATTTATAAGAAAAAGAGAAAAATAGATGGGAAAGTTGAAGCCTATAAGGCTAGACTAGTAGCTAAGGGATACACGCAAAAAAAAGGAATTGATTACAAGGAAACCTTTTCACCTGTAGCCATGCTTAAGTCCATCCGCATTCTCTTGTCTATAACTACCACTTTTGACTACGAGATTTGGCATATGGATGTCAAGACGGTTTTTCTGAATGGCTATCTTAATGAGTCCATATATATGGTGCAGCCAGACAGGTTCAGGTCTAAGGGTTAAAAGGATAAGGTTTGTAAGCTACTAAAGTCAATTTATGGACTTAAGCAGACTTCCTGTTCTTAGAACATAAGATTTGATCATGTGATCAAGACTTATGGGTTCAAACAAAATGTGGACAAACCATGTGTTTACAAACATATTAAGGAGAAAAATGTGGTTTTTCTACTACTCTATATAGATGACATTCTGCTAATTGTCAATGACATTAGAGCATTGTCATAGGTTAAATTATGATTGACCAAGCAGCTTGACATAAAGGACTTGGGTGAAGCTAATTATGTTATTGGTATCTAGATCTTTTGGGATAGGAAGAACAAAATGATAGCTTTATCCCAAGCTACATACTAGATAAAATTCTCGAGAAGATGCAATGTAGAATTCCAAGAAAGGTGAGCAACCATTTAGTTATGGAATTACTCTTTTTAAAAAAAGACTCGCCAAAGTCTGATAAAGAAATAGAATACATGAAGAATGGGCATTATGCTTCGGCAATGAATAATCTCATGTATGCTTTGCTTTGCACATGACAGGACATTTGTTATGCAGTCAGGATAGTAAGTTGATTTTAGTCGGATTTAAGACCGAACCACTAGGTTGCGGTCAAGCATATTTTCAAGTACGTGAGAAGGACTTGAGGGTATATGCTTGTGTATTCGGGTGAGGATCTAACTGTAACACCCGCCAATTTTCATGTAACGAATTGCGTCAAATGAATATCGCTGTTAGTATTTTCCTTATTGATATATGATATGATGTTACTAACTATTTTATTTTGGGTATTATGACAGGTGACGGTCACGTGGAATTGATGTGTTCAAGATGTTCATGTCATTTATGTTGTGTGCTTGATAATTATTTAGTTATAAATTAAAGTTTGTTATGTTTTAATGTTTGTGGTACTTCGGCAGGCCGATCCTTTAAGTTTGGCAGGCAGAATTGTACCTCACGGAACAGCAGGCCGATGAACTTGATCAGCAGGCCGGACCTCACGCCTTCGGCAGGCCGGACTGAGCAGTCGGTAGGCCGAAGACAGCTGACGAGCAACAATAAAAATTTTCCAAAATTTGTGATAAGGATGATTATTGTGATTGGATGTATTTGGATGATTAAATTTGATTTATTGACATATTTTTGGTTTGATTCTTTAATTTTGGTTTGACTTGTAGGTTGATTGGAGTATTTGATGAGAGTTTCCTCTTTTGAAAATGTAAAATAGGGTAAGTAAGAACAAATTTGATGACTCTCCCTAATCCTCTCCATTCCCCACGTAAATTCCCCAATTCTAGTCAGAAAATTTCTGATATTTTAAAGAAGTATAACTTCTCCTCTTATGCCAATTTCAATTTTGACGATAATTCCACTCCCTCACTAGTACACGCTCTTTCTCTCTCTCTCTCAGAAATATTCTCTCAAACTTTTTCTTTTTCTTCTCCACGTTTCTTCTCCTTCTTTTCTCCATTATTCTCCTGTAAACAATAGAAAGAAATATTGGGTTTTCCCTGGGTGAATTTGAAGGGAAACCGAGAAGAATTTGTTTTAAGGTAAGAACTCGTTCTATGTCTTTCTAAAATATAATGTTCCCTTGTAATCCGATTGCTATAATTTTTCTAGGAATTTCCATTTGCTCTGAAATTTTAATATATTATTCATGTATATGATATGTGTTATCCCTCAAAATTTCACTTTCATTGGATTTTTCTACGTTGAGATATGAATTTTCTTCTCTCTGCCACTCACAAAAAAATTGTTGCTAATTGGTTGTGTTGTACAAAAATATAGGTTTTGTTCATAATGCAAATGAATGTTATTACCTACGAAATTTTACAAATATGTTCATTACATGCAAGATTTCTATGGGATTTTTTTAGGATGTAAATAATTTATTATATGAATGTAAGAAAGGATTGCCCACTGTTTTGCTATTGCTGGCAATTTTGGTATTTTACGTTATGCGACTTATTTAAATTGTCAAATGAAATTTTTATGGCCAATGAAAAATCATGATATTATGTTTATATGTTAACTTTGTCCTTGCCTAGTGTGGTGCTCAAATTGTGTATGAATTTTAAGTTATTGAACTATGAATACATAAAGGTCAGCTAGAAAATTTTGTTCATGTATTTCTTGAATTGGAGTTGTAAATGTATTATGGTAATGGATGATTCTTTAAATGATAATTTTATTCTTAAATGAATGTATGACATGAACACACTAAGGAGTGAGCACATCAAAACTGCGGTGACGTCACCTACAAATTAAGGTTAAGTAAGCTACATAGGTAAGTACATTCTCACCTGCAAGATGATATGGTTTGGTAAAAATTTGAAATTAAGTTCATGATGATATCTAAGATGTTTCTATGATGGTTTCATTTAATGATATTTATGAAAGATTTGATGTTCAAAAGTTATGCATGTTTGATGATGACATATTTCAAAGTATAAAAGTACATAAATATGTAAGTATATATATATATATATATGTATCGCCTAAATAAGTGTTGCACACCTATGTTATGTTATGTTTATGATATGATGTCATGTTTGGTTTGGGATTAGCTATCCTTCTCCTCTCATGACGGCGCGCCAATGATAATGATAATGGTACAACACTTGGGCCCATAAGATAAAAGGAACAAAGTTTTAATATGGATAATATAACGAAAGATATGTTTTAGATGAAATTGTGCTTAGTGCACTATTATGTTGATGTATATGGTGATGATATTTATACAAAGTTTTGCTTTTGTGAGACATGAAATGTACTTACTAAGCTATTGCTTATTCAGTTTTATATCATGTTGCAGATAAGGGTAAGAAAATTTTGGACTAGATGGAGGGTAAGGAAAGGCATGTGAGCTATGCACGATGGATTGAAAACGGAAGATGCCATGAAAGAAGTTTTAAAAATTATTGAACTATGTTTTATTTTTTGAGTATATTTATTTTCCGCACTTTGAGATATTGGAACTTGTTTTTAATTAATTTTGTTTTTGGTAGTCGGTCGGCTTACCGACCATCATTGGTCGGACTGTCGATGCAATGATCAGCTTGTCGATTACCCTGTATCGGCCTGCCGATCTTATTGATTTTGAAACCCTATTTTGCAGAGCCTTGGGTGGCCTATCAATGGTTGAACTTCGGACTGCCGGTCGAGTTCGACCTGCCAAAGTCTGAAGTTCGGCCTACCAAACTGTGTATGAGGATTTTCATAGATGCTTTGAAAGTTTATTCAATTTACATTGGTATTGATAAACCATTTAAAGAATCTTTATCATCAGTAATTTATAAATATATATATATATATGCATGGATCCTGGGATAAGTTTAATAAACTTTACCTTATTTAAATGTTTAATTTTAGAAGTAATAAAAACATGAATAAATGCAACGACATCTGTGATATCCGTAAGGGGGCGTTACACTAACACCTCTAGGATATACTGATTTGGATTTTCAATCCTATGTAGAGTCAAAAAGGTTGAATTCTAGCTCTATGTTTACTTTGGGAGGCGGTACCATTGTTTGGAGAAGTGTCAAGTAAGATTGCACTTCGGATTCAACGATGGAAGCCGCGTATGTTGCAGTTAGTAATGCTTCGAAAGGAGCAGTGTAGCTCTACAAGTTCTTTAAGGATCTTAAGGTAGTTCTTGGTATGAATAAGGTGGTATCGTTGCATTGTGATAACACTGCACGATAGTTAATTTTAAGAAACCAAGGTTTCGCAAGAAGAGTGAGATATTCATTAGAAGTATCATGTGATAAAGGACTTCATTGACGCTAGGCATGTTGCAGTTTGCAAAATTGTGTCTGAGGACAATTTAGCTTATCCTTTCACAAAGACACTAACTACGAGAGTTTTCGAGAAGCATGTGGAGGCTATGGAGATGCAAGATATGTCAGATTTACTCACTTAGTGCAAGTAGGAAATTGTTAGACATAGTGCCCAAAGGAATAAAATGTAATATCTTGTTAGAGACATTTTATCAATAAAAAGTTTATTTATTATTCATATACCAAATGTTGTCCTCTCTATGTTCATTTCTGTTGAATATATGACAAGCAAACAAAAGTCTAAGACTGTCGATCTAAACCTTTAAGAATCATGCATATGATGGACAAATTATGCAGAAGACATGAATCTTAAAGGCAATGGTCTAAATCATAAGATCCACAATCAAGGGAATAAAGTTTGGCACTTTATTCATACTAAGATTGTTATGTTGTCTACATCTTTAATGGGAGATAGCTTGTCTTGGTCATCGGAGTGGGACTCCATGAGTAAAAACATTGGTGCATTATCATAGGAGATGATGTATTAGATTGGGACATAAAAATTGAATTGATTTAGTTAATAATTTTGTTTATGCAAATCAATTTACGTTAGATAATCATATGTGTTGTGTCTTAATCCTGAAATGACTAATGAGCCTGTTATCTTGACGTATGTCTTTTGATGTGCCAAAGGGTAACATCCTACTTAATGATGGTATGTATACCGGTACGTTGGTAGCATGATTCTTAATTGAAATAGACTCGTTATACATAGATATGGAATTCATAGCTCGTTTTGTAGACTTGATGATATTCTCTTATATGCATTATCCTGTAATTTGATGACTAGAGCACTCAACCATTTAGATATATAGGTATAATTGAATAGTATACTATCTACGAATAGTAAGTCTTCCAATAGTGTGATAATAGAATATAAGATAAAAATAATCGGGAAGGTAAAACAGAATTTATCTTGAAGCTAATTATGAATATTCTATAGGGATATGACACATTATGACATGTCATGGATGGTTAGCTTATTGAAGCTTCGTAATTTTATATAGTTCGAGAGTGCAGCTATAAGTTTTTAGTGAAGTAGCGTTAGAGTTGATAATTATAAAATATATATCTAGGATATTGTATTTTATAATTATAGGAGCTTGAACTATATATGTCTATCGAGTTCCCTTTGCTAGCTTAAATATGGAATTTTGTAATTATGTCTTAAAAACTGAGGTTGTGATGATGCAGCCTTGGTCTAAAAAATGTTAAGATTTAAAAATGTTGTAATAGAAAATGCAACAAATACATGAAAACTTTCAAGTAAAGAAAAATGTTTATAGGAGTTTTACAATAAATTAAGAAAAGATTTTAATGAATATGTTCTATGAATTTATTATTATGAAAGTTTAAAAGAAAGTTTAAAAGAAATTTTTTAAGAAACTAAGATGCTAGACTTAAAAGAATAAGTTATAAGAAATTACTATGTTAAGTTTAAAAAGAATAAGTTTAGGAAATCAATATATTAGTTTTAATAGAATAAATTATAAGAAAATTATAACGATATTTTAAGAAGGATTTAAAATGCATTTAAGTTAGAAATTTTAATCAAGATTTGTTTTATAAATATTTCATTTAAGTTAAAAATGTTTTAAAGGAAAAAAATTTTAAATAATTATTTTTTCGTTTAAAAAAATTAGTTTTATGAAATTATTATTATTATCTTTCAAAAAAATTAATGTTATGATGCATGTAAAAAATTTAGTCTTTAGAAATTATGATTATGTTAATACGTAATAATTATTATTACATAATTATCATGTTTAAGAAATTAATATTATTTTGATAGATTTATGGAATTAAGTTTTGTGAAATAATCAATATTTCTTTTAAGGAAATATGTTACGAATTCATTTTAAGATTTCATTTTAAAAAATTTATTCTGCAATTTATGTACTTTACATTAAAGTTGGTTTAAGTTTACATTACGTAGTTAAGTAATGGCCACGTAATTAAGGTCATTATAGTGAAATAGGCATAAAATATGGAAAGTCATTTTGAACCACTTTATTTTTAAACAAGACTTTAAGAAACTTTAAAATTGTTAATAATACATAGTTTAGATAAAACTTTTCAACCAAATTACTAAGTATGTTATAAATATAAATGATAAAAAGTGATCATATATGATAAATAACAAGCATATGATCACAAATTGAGTAAATTGGTTAAAACTCTAATACAAGAATATTACATCTATAATTTCATACAAGATTAAAATACCAATAACAAAAAAACTTTTAGGAGATTTGTGATTGCTAGTAACTCTAAGATTGGATACTTAGAGTTGATAATTTGAATCACATATCCTAGTGCACGAAATAAATTAAAAATTGTATTTACAGTATTAAAAAGTAAATTTATGAAAGACTATTTAAAAAAAAGTGAATTAAAATAACATGAATTTTATACTTCAAAGTAATTTAAAAAATTACATGTAAAGTTTAGATATTTTGTTGGTTTTTTGTCGATATTTCCATGGAAATTTACATAAAATTTCAAGATATTTTGTCATTTTGTGTTACAATTTTCACGAAAATAGATATTTTCATCAAAATATTGATATCTATAGAAATTTCTATGGAAATTTTGGGATATTTTGCAAAAAAGATATGACACCCTTGTTTTCTCATTAGTATTTCGAAAATACAAAAATATAGACAGAAATATCGATTTTTCAATCCTTGGTTTCCCGTCAATGTAGGTCGAAACCCTTCACTATGCTATAACTCAACAATGAAGGTTTTTTAAATTCAAAAGATACCTTTATAATTTTTAAAAGTATAAAGACAAATTGAGAAATAGTTAAAATTATGAGATATAATTATATAATTAATCTTTTTTTATATAATTTCATATACACTATTGAAAGGAAAAAAAAAAAATCAAAGGGATGGCTGCTCATCCCATACATGTGTGGCTCTGCCCCAGCTCAAATGCCAATGCTCTTGCCATTGTCTTACTCAATGTCCAATTAGTGCGGGTCGACACCCTTCACCATGTCATACTTATATGATGGAGGCTTTTTTTTAAGCCATACGCGATCTTCTACCTAAAATAGGCAAACTTAGGAGATAAAAACTATTAAGCAAAGATTAGTATAGAAAGTATTTGGGAAGTGTAGTTAGAACTGAAACTTTTGAATGAAAAATTATAGCATATAAGAGCTTTATATTGTAACTTATTTTTTTTAATCACTGTAGTATACGAAAGTTTTACACTGTAGCAATAAAAAGTTTTAGTTAGAACTGATCTTGTCAAACACCTATATAGTTTATGTAGACTAGTTAAAAGCTAGCGATCATTTAGTGAAAAATCCTTAGGCCAAACCATATGACATGTATAAGAAAGTCATGAGTTAAGATATACATTTGCAGTGCGCTAAGAATATATATATATATATGTATATGTCTTTCCAGAGAAATGAAGATCACCATTCAGGCAATAAAATTCACTTTGCCAGTCCAATCCATTCATAGAAATTTCCACCCAAGGACCTCCAAATAGCACAAGTAATCAAGAGCACAAATGACATGAACAAGAATGGGCATCACCATTCATGCTAAATTAACAAATGTAAAATTCTTATTCCAATCTTGTTCATAGATACAATTGAACACCACAGACCCCTTGACTTGACTCTATCAACAAATTAATAGACACAAAGACTAATAGTTTTTCCGGATGACGCTTTCGGTTTCCAATAAAATTAGAACGATTAAGAGAAAATTAGCACGACGATTCTGCTCGAAAATAGATCCAAATTTTTCTTTTAAAAAATCATGAACAATGAACAAGTAGTAAATGAAGTAATGATCATAGCATGCTGCAAATTTATTCAGGAGCAACAAGCAGGGCATCTAATCAAGCCATTCTCATTACAATCCAAACACTTCTTCCGCTCTCCTTCTTCCTCTTCAAACACCTTTCTACTCCCATTACACCTCGGGCACGGCACGAACCTCGCATCCCCGCATCCGTCGCAGACAAACCCGGCTTCCAAAGTCGGAAACCCTTCCAAAAGACAACTCAATTCTCCATTCTCATGAAGCTGCTTAATTTCCTCCACACCCCCAACGTACTTGCCCCTAATGAACACTCTTGGCAAACTCAATCCTCCTCCAACTCCAACTGCCTTCTCCATTTCCTTCCTAAACGCCGAGTCCATCGAAACGTCTCTCTCATCAATCGGAACTCGAAACCCTCTCAATATCGTCCGAACGCAGCAACAATCCTCGTACGTCTTCCTTATCCCTCGCAAGCTTGTGAAGTAAACAATGATCTTGTCTTCACTTCCAGGAAGTTGTTTGTATTTACAACAGTTGTCGTTCTTGGAGAGGAATGAGGTACTGCCGAAAGGACTAGAACCGAGTGATCTGGCCTTGGAGTGTATGCAATCGTAGCCCAACTGTCTCGAAGACAAAGCTCGTCTGTACGTTAAGCCCACATTCGGGTCCATTTTTGATAGTAGAGATTCTTCGGACAAGTGTTGCCATAATGGCTTTGTTGCGGAGGAAGATGATGAATGCGAAGACGGAGAGTAGTAGGAATAGTAAGAGTCCTCCATAATGGGCTCGGAGTATCTCATTGACTCGAACGAGTTGAGCCGTTTCTTCGACGACGACGACGACGACGACACGTCAAAGTCCGTGAAGCGACACGAACTGGGTTTGGTCGGGAATTGGATCGGACGGTCGGGGTTGGACGAAGGAATGAGGTCGACGTCATCTAGGCCGTCCATGAGCTCCCAGGTGTTGATGACGGAGTCAGAAGAGAGAGAGAGTAGTTGTTGTTGTTGTTGATGTTGTTCTGGTTGATGTTGGGCTTTTGGGGGGGTTTTGTTGTTGGTGAGTTGGAACTGAAACGACGGCGTTTTGGGGGGGTCGATTAGGAGAGAGCCATAGGTGGTGGAGGTGAGAGAAACAAGGTGGTGGGTGTCGCCTTTTTTGAGGGGAGGGTGGTGGACAAGAGGGGTAGAGAGAGAAAGGGCTTTTGGGAAAGTTGGATTTGGTTGTGGTGAGGAGGAGTTCGAGGATTCTGATGGGCAAATTGGTGTGTAGTTTGAAGAGAGGCTTTTGTGGTGTTGGTGTTGGTGTTGGTTTCGGTGTTGGTCTGGGTTGTTGGAGTGGAGAATTGTGCTGGGTTTTGAAGCTGAACAACCCATGAGTGGTGAGAAAAAATAAAAGACGGGGGTAATTTGTGATTCTCTCTATTGCCCTTTTGTTTCTCTCGCGTTATTTGTGAGGAAAATTTGGTTGGTTTTAGAGCGAGCAAAATTGTAGTCTTGAAGAAGAAGAACAATAGACCATGGAATGAAGTGATTCTAAAAGATGCCCATTTCACACACTTTCTCTATAGGAGTGATGTTTTGTGTGGCTTGTTGGGAAGGTTTTTTTTGTGGGAGATTTGGCTGGTTTTAGAAAGAGGGAAATATGGGCTTTGAATGGGAAAAGATGGGGAAAGGTAGTGTAATATTCTTAACACTCTCTCACTATAGTCAGAAGCATGAAACTTTTTCTGGGTTTTGTTCCTTGTATCTTGTTAGAGTAGCTTTTGTGAGATTTTGGTTGGTCTAAGAAAGAGAGAATTGGAAGCTTAGATGAAAAGGCTCTGAGAGAGAATGAGCTTTGTTATTGGGTGAAGAAGGGGTTTCAAGGGGGTTGGAGTGGCGAAGATGAAGGAAATGAATGCCTTGAATTGTACCGAATCTTTTAACTAGAGTCTTTTATATTCAGTTGGTTCTAACCAGTTTTTCAGTTAATAACATTGTAAAGATCTCATATGCTATAGTTAAAGTAAAAAAATTACTACAGTATAAAACTATAATATACTACAATATTTATAGTTCTAACCAATAATTCTAATCACCGTACCAAACACCTGAGGCCCGGTTTGGTTCGAGTACTTGAATAAAGTATTTGAATAAAGATTTAAATTTTTATGAGAGAAAATATTGTAACAAAATGATTCGAACTGTGATTCGAGTATCGAAACAAACGGCCCTAAATATTCTACCAAAACTTGATTTGACATATTAGAAGGGAAACGGGGTTAACACGTAATCGCTCATGTGTGTTACTTGTTTGAATTGATTTGAATAATATTCAACCAAAAAAAAGAAAAGAAAAGAAAATTAATTTGACTAAACTAATAAGACGATGGAAATCAAGCTAGAGAATTCAAAGTAGAGACAATCTCTACGACATGATTTTTTTTTCAAAATAAATTGTTAAAAACACCATACGACAAATCATAATCTGCACACTGATATCCGATCAGATTTTAACGATCAAAGTTCTGCGGCTTGCAAGAATAATCAGAATTGCAATCTTGGCTTGTATCTAGAAAGTTGCCAAAAAGAGCTTAAATGTGAATTTCAAATTCTTTTACACTTGATTAAACAAAAAAATGGAATCGAATTTCAATCACTAAAAAAAATAAAATAAGGTATTTGAGAGTACAGTTCCAACTATACAATTAAAAGCATTTTTGTAATAGTGTTTTTATTACAAAGTTTGACACAAAAATAGTTTTAACCTTAATTGTGTGGTTAGATCCATGCCCCAAACGAGCTGAGTTTTGTATCCAACAGTTGAAATTGCACTGCATTAGATGTGTCACAGCTTCTTCCTTTACATAAATAGTGCCTTTTTTAAAATATCATTTTTACATGGACTGTATTCACTCTATTAATAAGGAGAATTTTGTTGAAAAATTTGCAATTTAATTCGGTAATATGGTTGATTTATTCATTTGAGTGCTTAATCTGGAGCAACTTCAACTTTCTAGTTGTGTGTTTTTTTTTTTTTTTTTTTTTTTAATTTAGTGTAGGATGCAGTTAAGAATTAAGTTGTTCATTAATGCGACAATTAATTGCGTGCATCTTATGGGTCAGTCCAACTGAGCAATCTGCTCAACAAATGAGACCCAAACTTTGATGGTCTGAAGTTTGAACTACCCCACCATTTCTTAAAGCAATCAAAGGCTAATAAAGATAAGCATGTTGTTGTGTCATGCATGTTTATTGCAGATAACTGGACTTTTCAAGTGATAGTTGTTATTTTAGGAATTTTTTGAGAACTTAATTTTTTATTATTAAATTCCTTTTTTATATATCTTACCCCTTGAATTTCAACTTTCAAGGAATGATAAATTTTACTCGTTTAGAAATTTAGTTTGAATTAAAAAGTTTTTGTTTAAATCAAGTTTGTTGTAATATTTTATTCTCATAAAATTTGAATTATTATAATATTTTAGATTCAAATAATTGGTTTAAACTAACTTCCTATACATCTTATAAATATCTTTCTTTGACAAGTGAATCTATTTTAACAAAATACTCTTTGTTATTAAATGAAACAAGTGAGGTTGTTTTTTGCTCTTTCTTTTGTTTTTTAGTTTTTTAGTTTTTTTTTTTTTTTTGGGTTGGGGGGGTTCTTAATGCTAATCAATCGGTTCTAGTATTTACTCTTATAAATATCAATTAATATAGTAAGTTGTTCCTAGCTATTGAATTTTAATTAAATAAAAGTTATGCAATTTCAAGACCATAGGCCAAACTAGCGATTTTGTCCCTCTACTATAGAAGAAGACATTGAAGTTGACACCGAATATACAAGTGATGAAGTTATAGTCTTTAATTTCACATAAATAGAAATGAAAGTTCTTTATACACATAAACACATACTAATGAAAGTTGAAGCTGCAAATTAGGTAAGCAGAATAGTTTTTATGTAGTCAAGGTCAAATTGAAAATCTTCACAGATAATGGAAACTTTGCTAGTGTAACACCCGCCTATTTTATGTAACGGACCACGTTAAGTTAGTAACGCTATTAAGGAATGTATTTAATAAATAACGTTATATGATATGATATGTGATGTGCATGTTACTAACTTTTTATGTCAAGATTTGTGACAGGTGACGACCGCATGGAATCGTTGTGCTCTAGTGTTCATGAGAAATTATAAATATATGATTATTTAATTTATGATGCAATGATGTGTGAATGTTTTATGTTATGGCATTTAATGACAGATCGGCAGGCCGAAGAGGGAAAATCGGCAGGCCGAAGAGGGAAAATCGGCAGGCCGAAGAGGGAAAATCGGCAGGCCGAACAAGGTTGACAAACAGTCAGCAGAAATCTCTCCAGAGTTATGACTGAGTTAATTACGTTAATTGGGTGAATTAATGTGATTAATTGGCATAATAATGGAATGTTTTTATCAGTTAAGGAAATTAAAGGATTAGATTTGTATTATATTAAGAGGTTTCCTATTTTTAGAAGGTAAGTTAAGGTAAGATTGATGATGTTTGACCTTCCTTTTCTATTCTTCTCCTTTTCCCACGCCAATCACCTTCTTCATAGTCAGAATATTTCTGACTTAATGAAGAGTAATGACTCTTTATTATACACATTACGTTAAAAATTTTTATTACGCTCTTTCCTCAAATAATTTGTCTCGATTCTGAGACGTTCCTTCATTATTTCTCTTCCTCCTCTCACGCCCCAAGTCACGCCCCCTACAGTCAGAATTTTTCTGACTTAATGAAGGGAATTGAATTCCCATCAATGGTTTTTATTGCGTTAAAATTTTAACGTTTCCTTTTTCATTATTTTCTCTCCTTCACACGTTTTGCTTCTCAAAAATTTCTGAGACATTCTTTCACTTCTCTTCCTCTTCCCTTCCTCACAAAATTTCTTTTTCTCTTCCACGAAAATTTTCTGATTATAAAAAAAAAAGAGAGAGAAGTCTTGTTTCGTTGATCGAATTCAAGAATTTCGAGAAGAAACTTCAAGGTATGAATTCAGTTTTTTTGTTAAATGTAAAAAGATGTTCTCCTCTTCAAATTTTGTCTACAATGTCTTCTTTAGGTATTGTATTTTGTTATGTGTGATGTCTCCTCACGTTTTATGTCATTTTAATGTTTTATGAAAAATGAATATTTCTGTCTTCTACCCCTCACAGTAAAATGATACTGTTTAATTTTGAAGGTATGAAAAATGTAATGATTATTCTATCGGTAAAGAATGATGTTTTCGTGAAAAGTTGTTAATTATGCTTATGTATGAGTATGTAAGATGAATGTATTTTATGATTATGAAATGTTTTAATAAACGTTATTTTTTTTGGATTGTTTGATCATAAAATGTTATGTATGTTTAAAAGATTTTATGATAATAAAAATAATATTTAAAATATGAGATGAGTGTATGGATATTTTATGATAAGTATTGATTTTTTTTATTGCACCTTAAAATGGATATATGGCATGGACACTTAAGGAAGCAAGCACAACGAGACCGCGGTGTCGTCACCAAGTGCAATATTAAGGTTAAGTAAGCTATCGATCAAGTAAGTACATTCTCACCTGCAACATGACACGTTTTACAAGGATTTAATGATATGTTTACAAGGATTTCTTATAAAAAGTTTTTCATGATTCAAAGTTATGCATGTATGATGATTATGGTATGTTTCAAAGTATGAAAATTATGTATATATGTATCACCTAATAAGTGTTGCACACCCAATGTTATGAAATGATATGTTATGATGTCATGTTTGGTTTGGGATTAGCTACCCTTCTCCTCTCATGACGGCGCGCCAATGATGAAGTTTATGGTGCAACACTTGGGCCCTTAAGAATAATAATAATAAAAAAAATGTATATATATATATAAATTTTAAAATGGTCAATATTATGAAAGATATGTTTCCATGAAATTGTGCTTAAGGCACTTTTATGATGATGATGATGATGATGATGTTTATGAAATGTTTTAAATTGTGAGAATTTTATGTACTTACTAAGCATTAGCTTATTCATGTTTTATATGTCATGTTGCAGATAAGGGTAAGAGAGTCTTGGAATAGGTGGAGGACATGGAACGGCGTGTGAGCAACATGAACGACGAATTGTAACCGGAAGCACGCCAAGAAGAAATGAATTTATGATTCAATAAAATTATATATTTTGAACATATTTTATGTTGGGTTTTTAAGAACACTTATATTATGGTTTTATAAGTTATTTTATCATTTTTTTTATGAATATGAACTTTCGCTATATTTTACGTAAAGTTAGAACGTTTTAAATTTTTTTACCAAAGTAGATTTGGTCTCGGACGGCCTGCCGAACTCCGTGTCCGGCCTGCCGAAGACCAGAAGATCGGCCGACCGATCCATTTTTTCGGCCTGCCGAACCTGGATGAATTTTTGGTCCGAATTACAAAGCTTCTGCCGGCCTGCCGGTGGAAGACGCTCCGGCTTGCCGATGTTGTTCGGCTTGCCGAAGTCCCAAGTTCGGCCTGCCGAACTGTGGGAATAAGAGGAATTCAAAGATATGTTGATCAAAGTGATTTAATGTGAGATTTTAAATAAATCTTGATTTCACTATTTGATTATCAATTATTATTAAATAAGTTCTTGAATAAATTAAGTATAAACGAATAAATTATGTTATGAAATAACATTAAACTATGTTTTTTCGAAACAATGTAAGTTTAAAAAAAAAAAAAAAAAAATTTATATGAATGGATCCTGGTAATGTAAGTTTAAGTACTTTTAAAATCTATAGTACGATTGAGTTGATATTATCTATGTGTTTAATTATTTAAGCATGTATGAATATAAGTATGTAACGATATCTGTGACGTCCGAATTAAGGGGCGTTACAGGCTTTGGTATCAGAGCGAATCTTTCGATTACAATTCATATCGCCACACGTCAATCCAAGTCCTCCAAGTAAGTTTGTTAGATGTACTGATGCAAGTATGATAATAAGATTAAGGTTTGAATGTTTAATGATTAAAAGACATAGTAATGAAAACCTGTCTCATAAATAGAAGATGAATTTTAAGTCCTTATTATTTTAGGAAATTTACGATGGACGGCTATAGAAGAATGCAGACCCGCACCCAGTCTAACGAGAGACTTATGACAATGATCGCTGAACTACAAAGGCAGTTGGAGGATCAACGACGGGAAATAGCTGCATTAAGGGCCAATAGCCAGAATGGTGAACAACCAGGCAATGATGTGCCTCCTCCTCCTCCTCCTCCGCAGCCACAAGTACAAGTAAATGAAGTCCCAGCTCCTGCTGCTGAACCAAGAGCAGCCTATCAAGAACCTCTTTTGGTCAGATGGAAGAGAGTTAAGCCAGCTGACTTTGAGGGTTCTAAGGACCCGCTAGTCGCTCAAGGATGGTTAAAGACAATTGAGGCTACCTTACGACTCATGGATTTCACGGATAATGAAAAGGTCCTCTGTGCCTCGTACTGCCTTACTATGGAGGCCAGGATATGGTGGGATGGCATCGAACAGAGCAGAAGTGTTGAAGAAATGTCATGGGCTGACTTTGTTCACGAGTTCAACATGAAGTTCTTCCACATGAATGTTACGAGGAAACATTATGAGGAGTTCGAAAGCTTACGTCAGGGGGATATGACAGTCACTGATGTGGTGACAAAGTTTGATCAACTTGCTCGTCTGTGTCCAGGGATGGTTATGAATGAAGATGAAAGGGTCAGAAGGTTGATAAGAGCCCTTAGACCAGACATTGCTGCAATTGTTGATGGGGCAAGTCCGCCAAGGACCCAAGAGCAGGTTGTTATGAGGGCCCAACGTGCTGAGTTCCATTTGTCAAAGTTAAGAAGGAATCAGCCTCAGCCCAACCAGCAAGCCAACAATGCTAATAGCCAGAACCGTCCTTCCCACAGGAACAACAACAACAGCAACAACAACAGTCAAAACTGGAGAAACAATAAGAGGAAGGGCAATCCTCAACAACAGCAGGGCCAAGACAACAAAAGGCACAATGATGGTCAGCGCAACAACAATGACAGGCGATTCCAACCATGTGCCAAATGTGGAAAGAAGCATCCGGGGGAATGTCGACTGGGAACGAACCAATGTTTCATATGTGGGCGTGAAGATCATTTCGTAAAGAATTGCCCCAAATTGATAAATGCCAATGCCCCACAGAGACCTACTCCTCAGGCCCAGCTGCATCAGATGCAAGCCTCCCTTGATGGGCCACTAATCAGTCAAGGGAGACTTGAAGCCCCACCAACGAATGCCCGAATCTATACCATGACAAAGGAACAAGTGGCTGCAGAAACCTCCAACGTGGTCACAGGTCAGATAACAAGCTTATGTAATGATGTTTATGTTCTTTTTGATACGGGTGCCACGCATTCTTTTGTGTCTATGTCACATGCTAGGAAGTTAGGGGTTCGTTTAGAGCCAATGAGACAGGGATTCACTACGACACTACCCTCCGGGGAAGTGATATTATCCACGCATTGTTTGCGTGTAGTACCCCTATGGATTTCTGATAGGGAACTTTTTGTCGACCTCATTGTGATCGATATGCATGACTATGACATGATTCTTGGGATGGATTTCCTAAGCAAGTATAATGCCGCGATCGAATGCCGGAAACGAAAGGTGATCTTCCATCCTGAAGGTAATCAGAAATTTGTTTATGTTGGCGAGACCAGGAAGAAACCCCACATGTTTTTATCGGCAATGAAAGCAAGGAAGCTGTTAGCAAGTGGCTGTATGGGCTATCTGGCAAATGTTGTAGACAAAAGCCAAGAAGGAAAGATAAGAATTAAAGATGTGCATGTTGTTCATAAATATGAAGATGTGTTTCCTGATGATCTAAAGAGTCTACCGCCAGAAAGAGAAGTTGAATTCGAGATTGAGCTCGCTCCAGGCACCGAACCAATCTCTAAAGCTCCTTACAGAATGGCCCCAGCAGAATTAAAGGAGCTTCACACGCAATTAAAGGAGCTGCTTGACAAAGGATTTATCAGGCCAAGTCACTCACCGTGGGGTGCACCAGTCTTATTTGTGAAAAAGAAGGATGGCACTATGAGACTCTGCATCG
Organism: Artocarpus heterophyllus; assembly: GCA_025403435.1. NCBI lineage: Eukaryota > Viridiplantae > Streptophyta > Magnoliopsida > Rosales > Moraceae > Artocarpus > Artocarpus heterophyllus. The sequence goes on along the minus strand of CM046352.1, from coordinate 20,231,074 downwards.
ACTACAGAGAACTGAACAAGGTGACAATCAAGAACAAGTATCCGTTGCCTCGAATAGATGATTTGTTTGATCAGCTCAAGGGTGCATCGGTGTTCTCAAAAATTGATCTACGATCAGGATATCACCAGTTGAAGATTAAAGAAGGAGATATCCCCAAGACTGCGTTCAGGTCGAGGTATGGTCACCATGAATTTGTGGTTATGCCTTTCGGTTTGACGAATGCACCTACTGCCTTTATGGATTTAATGAACAGGGTATTCAAGGATTTTCTCGATAAATTTGTTGTTGTATTTATCGACGATATTCTTGTCTACTCGAAGAGTCAGGAAGAGCATGAGGAGCACTTAAGGATCGTGCTGGAGACCTTGAGAAGACACCAGCTTTATGCTAAGTTCTCTAAATGCGAGTTTTGGCTTGATAAAGTGTCATTCCTAGGGCATGTCATTTCAAAGGATGGGATAATGGTAGACCCTACTAAAGTAGAAGCTGTACTCAATTGGAAGCAACCGATGAATGCAAGTGAAATAAGGAGCTTCTTGGGTCTAGCAGGTTACTATCGGAGATTTGTAGAAGATTTCTCCAAGATAGCAGCTCCACTCACGAACCTAACTCGCAAAGGAAGGAAGTATGAATGGACGGATGCATGTGAAAAGAGTTTTCAAGAGTTGAAGAAAAGATTAACGACGGCTCCAGTGTTGGCAATTCCTGAGGGAAATGATGGGTTCGTAATCTATAGTGATGCATCCAAGATGGGCCTAGGAGCTGTATTGATGCAAAATGAAAAGGTGATTGCTTATGCTTCAAGGCAACTAAAGGATTATGAAAAGAACTATCCTACTCATGACCTAGAGTTAGCAGCAGTCGTCTTTGCATTAAAGATATGGAGACACTATTTATATGGGGTCCAATGCAAGATATTCACTGATCATCAAAGTCTGAAGTATTTCTTCACGCAAAAAGACCTGAACATGAGACAACGAAGATGGCTAGAGTTGGTGAAGGATTATGACTGTGAAATCCTTTATCATCCTGGTAAAGCAAACCGAGTAGCTGATGCTTTAAGTAGGAAGTCAGTTGCCACATTGATGTCTATGCAAGCAATGTCTCCACCTTTAAGGAAGGAAATTTTAGACTTCGGTTTAGAACTTATAACAGGTCAACTATCAGCACTCTCTCTTGCTCCGACAATGTATGATGAAATTCGGAGTAAGCAAGATGACGACGTGAGCCTTGTAAGGATTAAGCATGAAATAAAAGAGGGAAAATGTCAAGAGTTTCGTACTGCTGATGATGAAACTCTGTACCTTAAGGATCGTTTATGTGTTCCCAATGTTGATAATTTAAGGGAGAGGATCTTGGCAGAAATTCATGACACTCCTTACTCTATTCATCCAGGTGCAACGAAGATGTATAATGATCTAAAGGGTAATTTTTGGTGGTTTGGAATGAAACGTGATGTTGCAAAGTATGTGAAGAAATGTATGACATGTCAGCAAGTAAAAGCTGAACACCAGAAACCTGGTGGTGAACTACAGTCTATTCAAATACCGGAATGGAAGTGGGAGGAAATAGCAATGGATTTCATTACCGGCTTACCCAGAACTACGAACGGCTATGATGCAATTTGGGTAATTGTGGATCGGCTAACGAAGACGGCGCATTTCATTCCTATCAAGATCACTTATTCCATGGAACGATTAGCGGAACTCTATGTTAAGGAGATTGTACGACTACATGGGATTCCCAAGTCAATTATCTCAGATCGTGATGGTAGGTTCACATCTAAATTTTGGAAAAGTGTCCAGAATGCAATGGGAACCAGGCTTCATTTCAGTACAGCTTTTCATCCTCAGACTGACGGCCAAACAGAGAGGACGAACTTGATTTTAGAAGATATGCTACGGGCATGTTCTCTCGATTTTAAGACCAGCTGGTGTAAAATGTTACCATTAGCAGAGTTTGCTTACAACAACAGCTTTCAGGCGACAATTGGAATGGCACCATATGAAGCATTGTATGGACGGAAATGCAGGTCACCTATATGTTGGCACGAAGCTGGTGAAAAGAAGTTGATGGAAAGTGTTGATGCTGAAAGAACCGACTTTGTAAATGAAACTTCTGAGATGATAAAGTTGATAAGAAGAAGAATAGAGACTGCTCAAAGCCGTCAAAAGAGTTATGCTGATAAAAGAAGAAGACCTTTAGAGTTCGCTGTAGGCGAATATGTGTTCTTAAAAGTTGCACCAATGAAAGGGGTTATGAGGTTTGGGAAGAAAAGCAAGTTAAGCCCAAGATTCATCGGTCCTTATGAAATTGTTAAACAAATAGGCAAAGTAGCTTATCAGCTGAAGTTGCCATCTGAAATGTCCGCAATACACAATGTATTTCATGTCTCCATGCTAAAGAAGTATGTTCCGGACCCTACGCATGTGATTGAGCCACAAGTGATCGAGATACGAGAAGACCTAAGTTACGAAGAAAAGCCAATGAAGATACTCGATCGAAAAACTAGGACTTTGAGGAATAAAGAAATTCCATTGGTCAAGGTGTTATGGCGAAATCAGCAAGTTGAAGAAGCTACATGGGAACGTGAAGATGACATGAAAGTTTTGTATCCACATTTGTTCTAAGTTTCGAGGACGAAACTTTTATAAGGTGGGGAGAATTGTAACACCCGCCTATTTTATGTAACGGACCACGTTAAGTTAGTAACGCTATTAAGGAATGTATTTAATAAATAACGTTATATGATATGATATGTGATGTGCATGTTACTAACTTTTTATGTCAAGATTTGTGACAGGTGACGACCGCATGGAATCGTTGTGCTCTAGTGTTCATGAGAAATTATAAATATATGATTATTTAATTTATGATGCAATGATGTGTGAATGTTTTATGTTATGGCATTTAATGACAGATCGGCAGGCCGAAGAGGGAAAATCGGCAGGCCGAAGAGGGAAAATCGGCAGGCCGAACAAGGTTGACAAACAGTCAGCAGAAATCTCTCCAGAGTTATGACTGAGTTAATTACGTTAATTGGGTGAATTAATGTGATTAATTGGCATAATAATGGAATGTTTTTATCAGTTAAGGAAATTAAAGGATTAGATTTGTATTATATTAAGAGGTTTCCTATTTTTAGAAGGTAAGTTAAGGTAAGATTGATGATGTTTGACCTTCCTTTTCTATTCTTCTCCTTTTCCCACGCCAATCACCTTCTTCATAGTCAAAATATTTCTGACTTAATGAAGAGTAATGACTCTTTATTATACACATTACGTTAAAAATTTTTATTACGCTCTTTCCTCAAATAATTTGTCTCGATTCTGAGACGTTCCTTCATTATTTCTCTTCCTCCTCTCACGCCCCAAGTCACGCCCCCTACAGTCAGAATTTTTCTGACTTAATGAAGGGAATTGAATTCCCATCAATGGTTTTTATTGCGTTAAAATTTTAACGTTTCCTTTTTCATTATTTTCTCTCCTTCACACGTTTTGCTTCTCAAAAATTTCTGAGACATTCTTTCACTTCTCTTCCTCTTCCCTTCCTCACAAAATTTCTTTTTCTCTTCCACGAAAATTTTCTGATTATAAAAAAAAAAGAGAGAGAAGTCTTGTTTCGTTGATCGAATTCAAGAATTTCGAGAAGAAACTTCAAGGTATGAATTCAGTTTTTTTGTTAAATGTAAAAAGATGTTCTCCTCTTCAAATTTTGTCTACAATGTCTTCTTTAGGTATTGTATTTTGTTATGTGTGATGTCTCCTCACGTTTTATGTCATTTTAATGTTTTATGAAAAATGAATATTTCTGTCTTCTACCCCTCACAGTAAAATGATACTGTTTAATTTTGAAGGTATGAAAAATGTAATGATTATTCTATCGGTAAAGAATGATGTTTTCGTGAAAAGTTGTTAATTATGCTTATGTATGAGTATGTAAGATGAATGTATTTTATGATTATGAAATGTTTTAATAAACGTTATTTTTTTTGGATTGTTTGATCATAAAATGTTATGTATGTTTAAAAGATTTTATGATAATAAAAATAATATTTAAAATATGAGATGAGTGTATGGATATTTTATGATAAGTATTGATTTTTTTTATTGCACCTTAAAATGGATATATGGCATGGACACTTAAGGAAGCAAGCACAACGAGACCGCGGTGTCGTCACCAAGTGCAATATTAAGGTTAAGTAAGCTATCGATCAAGTAAGTACATTCTCACCTGCAACATGACACGTTTTACAAGGATTTAATGATATGTTTACAAGGATTTCTTATAAAAAGTTTTTCATGATTCAAAGTTATGCATGTATGATGATTATGGTATGTTTCAAAGTATGAAAATTATGTATATATGTATCACCTAATAAGTGTTGCACACCCAATGTTATGAAATGATATGTTATGATGTCATGTTTGGTTTGGGATTAGCTACCCTTCTCCTCTCATGACGGCGCGCCAATGATGAAGTTTATGGTGCAACACTTGGGCCCTTAAGAATAATAATAAAAAAAAAAATGTATATATATATATAAATTTTAAAATGGTCAATATTATGAAAGATATGTTTCCATGAAATTGTGCTTAAGGCACTTTTATGATGATGATGATGATGATGATGTTTATGAAATGTTTTAAATTGTGAGAATTTTATGTACTTACTAAGCATTAGCTTATTCATGTTTTATATGTCATGTTGCAGATAAGGGTAAGAGAGTCTTGGAATAGGTGGAGGACATGGAACGGCGTGTGAGCAACATGAACGATGAATTGTAACCGGAAGCACGCCAAGAAGAAATGAATTTATGATTCAATAAAATTATATATTTTGAACATATTTTATGTTGGGTTTTTAAGAACACTTATATTATGGTTTTATAAGTTATTTTATCATTTTTTTTATGAATATGAACTTTCGCTATATTTTACGTAAAGTTAGAACGTTTTAAATTTTTTTACCAAAGTAGATTTGGTCTCGGACGGCCTGCCGAACTCCGTGTCCGGCCTGCCGAAGACCAGAAGATCGGCCGACCGATCCATTTTTTCGGCCTGCCGAACCTGGATGAATTTTTGGTCCGAATTACAAAGCTTCTGCCGGCCTGCCGGTGGAAGACGCTCCGGCTTGCCGATGTTGTTCGGCTTGCCGAAGTCCCAAGTTCGGCCTGCCGAACTGTGGGAATAAGAGGAATTCAAAGATATGTTGATCAAAGTGATTTAATGTGAGATTTTAAATAAATCTTGATTTCACTATTTGATTATCAATTATTATTAAATAAGTTCTTGAATAAATTAAGTATAAACGAATAAATTATGTTATGAAATAACATTAAACTATGTTTTTTCGAAACAATGTAAGTTAAAAAAAAAAAAAAAAAATTTATATGAATGGATCCTGGTAATGTAAGTTTAAGTACTTTTAAAATCTATAGTACGATTGAGTTGATATTATCTATGTGTTTAATTATTTAAGCATGTATGAATATAAGTATGTAACGATATCTGTGACGTCCGAATTAAGGGGCGTTACAACTAGTTTCCTCTTGCAAACAATTAAATATATATATATATATATATATATTTTTTTTTTTTACATAAGAAAAGAAGTAAATATTATTTAAAAGAGAATTTCAAACACAAGTCAGTTATTGAAGATTGTTTTGCACTACATTCACTAAACGTATGTTTAACTTCCTATGTTTTTGTTATTTTTAGAAAGCAAACAAAATTCTTGAAGATTAAAAGGCCACAAAAAGGGAGTATGGGAATTCTCTTTGGGATAGCCGAGAAATAATGAGAGGACCTTTGGACTGAAAGCATATGAATAATGAATACAGGCAAAGACATGGAGAAGTTGCCATCAAATGAGTCCTCAACAAGCAGGTTGAGATGGACATGTGATAAATGTACAGGGACCACATGTAAAATCATTTCTACAATTTGAGCCTAAAAAATCCAGAGAGACACTCCATTTTGTTACCATGTCGATTTTTTTACCTGTTCGTTTTTGTCTTTGTTACTTTAGTTTTATCTCATTTTACAGCACAGATTATGCTCTCAAAGCCAAGCAAATTAACCGAATGGGGTTACAAGCCTGTTACTAACAACAAAACAGTAAGTGTTAGTCTAAAAAGTATACTACATACGAGACCGAGACTCATAGTTTTATAAGTAGTAGGGTTTTAACAAACCTATTGGAATGAAAAAGATTTTTCCGTGAAGCCAAATAAATCACTTACTTTGGCCGAAGGGCTTGATTTGTTGGAAATTCCTAATAATGAGGGTGGTCAAGAAGCTTGACTGACTCATTCATTCATTCAACTAGGAAAATAAATAAATATAAAAGAAGGAGAAATAAATAAGAAAATAAAGGAATTTACGCATAGAATGGTCCCCAAAGGACCATAATGCAGATTCTAAATGCTGTGAGTTGTCATTGGTGCAAAGAGTTTAGTTAGCTTACCTTCAATAGTTTATTCTTCATTTCACCAATTTGATCAAACAAGTAAAATTGCGACATTGTTCTCCTTTTCCTGATTTTTCATGTTTACTTACTTTTTCCCCCTTTTGTTGTAGAAACTTGATTAGTTAGAGCTGAGCATTTGGAAAATGTGGTTATATTGTCTCTTTCACTATCTTCTCTAATTGAAATGAGTATTAATGGGGCTGAAATGTTGGAAATCAATCCATTTAGAAAAAAATAAAAGGACAATAAATCAACCAAATCCATCCATGATTTTGATACTTTTGCTCAAGCTCAAATCAATCAAAGTCTTTAGTTAGATCCTTCTGGAAAATGTTCAAGGAATTGTGTCCACAAGCAACCCCCCAATCAGGGTCATTCAGGGAAAATTAGAGAACTTGTCCCTTTGGCTTACTTTATTGGTTCTGTTGAGAATCCTACCTTCTTAAGTTGATATACAATAGGAGAAGTGAAAGCAGAAATCCCAGTGTGTTTAAGAAATAGCGTAAATTTTATTAGTGAGAGGACATTCCTCTAGATTTTCCATAATTACAATCACATTTCCCAAGTCGAAGCCTCACATTTTATGAACAGCATTATAAGTACTAGAGCCATGATCATCATGAAAAGAAATTCTGCTCAAGTCCATGCCCAGAAGCCAGAACAGATTAAAAGACAATGGAAAAATACTGTACATGTCAGCTGAAAACATGAAAGATTTAGCTTAGAAAAGAAAACAAGCACAGTTCAGTTGTTATCATTGTTATTTTTGTTGTTTCCTCATATGCAGGCTGGTTCTTATGACTAACATTGAATGAGTAATGAAATAGGACTGAAGCACGCCTATGTTTACAATACTTTGTTTACTCATGAAGTCAAAAGAATTAAACTTGAGTGTGTCATGTTAAGAATAGATAAAGAAGAAGAAAGTAGAAAACCATGAAGAGGCCAAGGGATATCTTAACAAAACCTATTTGCCCATTTCAGGAAATGACTCATGTCACTTGTATAACTTGATCGAATGTCAATTCATTATTTGATATGTATCCTATTTTATTCATCTTTTCATGAAGATCACAAAGTAAAGAATAAATAAGGCTAGAGTGACTGTGAGACTTATCCCCTACTACAAATACATGCACCATATTCCCTACTTCTATCCAACCGCAACCAGGCTGCTTCTTCAACCCCTTCTCCTTCATTTTTAACCTCATATTTGAAGCCTCCCTCCTTTTCCCAGAGGAAGCTTAAACGTTAGACAACAAGAAGTAAGTGCCAGCATTGTCTGGCTCACCTTGCAGAAGCTTTCACGCCACCAGCTTCCTGATGTTCATCTCACCATGAACATTGCATCCTGCAAGAAGTGCCCCCGAAACTGTTGTTAATGGCTTTGTCCCAAGCCGCTCGATAAAATCATAAGCTTGTTTGAGCCTCCCAGCCCTACCACAAAGATCAACATAGCACGTATAATGATCTTCTCTTACTTGTACCGATCCACCTTTCACCAGCTCATCAAAGTACTGCAAGCCCTCGTCCACCAAGCCAGCATGGCTGCACGCTGAGAGCAGTCCTACACAGGTGACATCATCAGGTTTCAATCCAAATGCTCGAAGTTCATTTGTACAAGTTGATTGCTTCCAAACTGCATCCATGATGTGCACAGGTGGCGATCATGCCGTTCCAAGAGACCAAGTCCCTTTGGCTTTTCAACCCATCATCAAACATCTTCCTCGCAGTAATCAACTCCCCACATTTAGAATACACGTTTATGAGTGTTGATACCAAGATTTCAGAGTCCTGAAAGACTGACTTGCACATCATTTGGTGTATTTGTCGACCCTCATCAAGACCAGCCAAGTTACTACAAGCACTTAGAACACTTGCGAAAGTTGCTTCATTAGGTTTTACACCATCTGCCACCATTTTCAAAAACATTTTCAGAGCTCCTTCGTTTTTCCCATCGTGTATGTATCCCATGATCATTGTTGTCCAGGAAATGGAGTTCTTTTGGGGCATGTTGTCGAACAATTTCAATGCCCTCCTTAACTCCCCATTCTGAATAAAACCAGTGATCGTTGTGTTCCATGAAGATGAGTTCCTTTCTGACATCTTCTCAAACAATTTTAAAGCCTCATTTAACCTCATATTCCATGCATAACCTGTAATCACTGCGTTCCATGACACCACATTCCACACAGGCATCCTATCGAAAACAGCCCGAGCTTCATCAGTCCTCCCATCCCTCGAAATCCTGCAACCATCATCGTCCATGAAATCACATTCTGTTCAGGCATCAAATCAAAAAGCCTCTGAGCATCCTCCATCCTCCCGTTTCGCACCAGCGCTGTTATGATTGTATTCCAAGAAACCACATTCCTCTCTGGCATCCTATCAAATTGCGCATACCCTTCAATCGTCGTGTTCCAAGACACCACATTCTTCACCGGCATGTCAAAAAACAGCCTCACCACTTCCTTAATCCTTCGCAACCGCAAGTACCCATTAACCATAACAGTCCAAGTGATGACGTCCTTCTTCGCCTCCACTTGCTCAAACAACTTCCTAGCTTCCTCAATCATCCCACGCCCGACATACCCAGTGATCATTGCCGTCCAAGTGGTAACATCTCTTTCAGGTATTTCATCGAACACTTAGCTTGCCTCAAAAAATCTGTTTAGCCTCGAAATCAGATAGTTGGACGGTGCAACACAAGAGTTGGCACTATAATCTCTTACGGGAAATACAATTTTAAGAGCATCGTTATACTTCATGGAATGGCATAAAAGTACTCTGGGATTGCATCTCAAGAGGAGGTGTTTTGGTCTCATTGCCAACATTTTTTACAGAGTTGTTCCTGAAAACAATGGCAAACCTTGGCCCTCTGTGTGGTTCGCCAGAAAAGACCCAAATATTTTCTCCATGAACGCAATGATTAACAAGAGTCATCAACTCTAGTTGGAATTTATTGAGAGACGCAAGATCCGTTTGCTTTTTGTGCTCAAAATTTATTGAAATGTTTTGAATGTTTTTTGACGGAAAAATTTTAAAAATTTTTTTGTATAATTTTTTTAAAAAATATATATATTTTTTAAAAAATATTTTTATTTATTTTAAAAACAACATCAAAACAATCCTATAATTTTTCATTTTCTTGCAAGTTTAGAGCAAGGAACAACAATATTGAAACTGCCGACAATTGTTATACTTAAACGACGTCTTGTTTTTCCAATTAGTGGCATAATGACAAGTTGTTGTTTTTTTTCTGTCTCTCTTACTTTTTTTCCCTTCCCTTTTTCTTTTTAATTTTTTTATACAACACTAGTTGTTCCCTTTTTTTTTTTATTTCTTTTAAAAAGATAACTGTATTCTAAACTAAAAAAGTACAAACACTAATTCAAACTCCAAAAATCAAAACATAACTAGTGACTCAACCCCATATCTGAACTGAAACTACTAGCAAGTTATGATGAAACGCTTAAGGGGATAATATATGTGTTGAGTCCCAACATAAAAAAACAAAAGAGTCACACCACCAATCAAGCATACAAAAGGCTCTTTTAAACACACTACTATAGGCGATAGACAACTCTGATCAGACGAGATCAAGAGACTTAAGACATTGAGGCTCAACACCTCACAGCAAAGCACAAAGCTTATGAATGACTTAAAAACTAGACCAGAAAGTGGAAAAAAGCACCGTCATTATTACAACAGAACACACTTGATATAATCTTCAACCTGTCAGATGTACCTTCACGAATGAATGTAGGACAGATATTTGAATGCTTGCTCGGGTTAGCGGGGGGGTTGCTAGATAGACATTATCGAATAGCACCTTTTGATGAGAGATATGAACAAGAGGCCTCGAGAAAACTAGTCTTTTCTGAATTATATGAAGCCAGTAAGCAAACAGCGAATCCATGGGTATTTGAACCCGAGTATCCGGGAAAAAGCAGAATATTTGGTCACGGTAGAAATATCAACACATTTATTTGACACCAATAAAAACTAAAACAATAGGGTGCAACCCAAATGACGATGACAAAATTTTTTATAATAATCCAACCATGGGTACTGGTGAGAAAATAAGCCTCTACAGTGCCCGAGGTTTGAAGAGAAGACGAGGGAAAGCCAATCCACCAGCACATGAGGTCTACTCGCCGTCATCCTCTACCGCGAGTTTCTGCTAGCTAGAGAAAGTGCCGCCTTAAATACCTTGTTCCCATCAAAGACAAAAATCTCAAAGAAGAAGATGAGGTCTTCAATCTGCAACATATATCCAGCCTACAAGAAGAAGGCTCAAGGATCTACCCATACCCAATATTACCACTTTTGACCATCGCACCACCCGGTAGGGGTGTTCATAGAATCCGTTAATCTGTTTAATACAATCCAATATGTCGAATGAATACGAATTGGTTTTGGATTAGGATTTTCCCAATCCAATATATATGGATTGGATTACAGATCGAGCATCTCCCAATCCATGTAATCTAAGAATCCGAATTATATATGTTATAAATTATCTATGCATATACATATATACATACACAAAATCTTAACAAACATGGCAAAAAAATTAATAAATATAAAAACCTATACTTCTATAGTAACGTGTCCAAAATTTATATGCTTAAAAGAAAGGTTAACCCAATTACAAGATTAACATCATTTATTTGTGTCTAAAGTTTATTTAAGTTTGTTACTTATAATGTTTTGGGATGCTATAATTTAGTTTATTATTAAAGACTTGCATTCCATTGAGTTGTAACATGTGGGATTTTATTAATTTATATTATATCTTACTATGTTAATTTTAATTGCTAGTTTTTTTTTTACTAAATTTAAAGGCTTGATCCATAAATCCATAGAATCTAATCTACAAAATCCGTGGTCTTTGGATTGGATTGGGGTATTCATAGAGTGGTATTGGATTGAGATTTTACCAATCCGATATGTGCGGATTGCATTACGAATTAACCCCTAATCCGTATCATATGATCTGTGAACAACCCTATGGCCCAGCTACATGGGACAAGAGCTTTGCCTTCTAAGTTTAGCAAAACTTCCCTCCACAAAGCAACAAGGGAGAAACCACCACAGATATATGTTAGACGTGTATATCCTAAGGAGTAAAAATGTAAGATGTTGGAGACATTTTTATTAATAAAGAATTTATTTATTATTCATATAGCGAATCTTGTCCTCTTTACGTTCATATTTGTTGAATGTAAAGCAAATAAAAGTCTAAGACTATTGGTCTAAACCTTTAAGAATTGGGCATATGATGGACATATTATGCAAAAGACACAATTCTTAAGGTGATAGTCTAAATCATAAGATCCACATTCGAGGAAATAAAGTTGGGCACTTTATTCATGCAAAGATTGTTATGTTGTTTATATTCCTATTGGGAGATGGTTTGTTTTGGCCATCGGAGGTGGACTCCACGAGTAGAACATTGGCACATTATCATAGGTGATGATGTGTTAGATCAAGACATAAAGTGAATTGATTTGGATTAATAATTATGTCTCAGCAAATCGATTCACTTTAGATAATCATTTGTATTGTATCTTAATCTTGAGATAAATAGTGGGTTCGTTGTCTTGACTTATGTCTTTTGAAGTGCCAAAGGGTGACACCTATATTTTAATAGTGGTACGCATGCCGGTACGTTAGAGACATGACTCTTAATGGTGTAGAACTATTATGTATAAATATGGAATCTATAGCTCCTCTTTAAGAGTAGTGATATCCTCTTATATGCGTCATCATGTAATTGAAAAACTAGAGTGCTCAACCATTTGGATATATAGGTGTAACCGAATGGTACACCGTCTTTAGATAGTAAGTTTTCCAATGGTGAGATAATGGAACATAAGATAAAAATAATAAGGAAGGTAAGACAGAACTTGTCCTTGAGTCGATTATGGATAATCCTATAGGGATACGATATATTATGATATGTCATAGAGACTTAGTTACATGAGCTTCGTAATTCTATATAGTTCGAGAGTGTAGCTCTATGCTTTTAGTGGAGTAGTGTTGGAGTTAATAATTATGAAATGTATATATAGGATATTGGGTCTCATAATTATCGGGAGCTTGAACTATATAGGTCTATTTGGTTTCCTTTGCTAGCTCACAAAAATCCTGCAACTATATAGCATGTTTTTTCAATAATTGGTGACTTATGTCAGATTTATTAAATTGGCTGAAATTCGATAAAATCAGATAATTCATGTTTGTTTATCGATTGAATTAATTTTGTGATAAAATTAATTCAAGATAAACTTATTGAATTATTGGGATCAGATAATTTTTGTCTGTTTATCAGTTGATTTAATTTTGAATAAATTAAATCAAGATAAACTTATTGAATTATTAAGAATATTTATTTTCCTAGAGATCATCTAGATATGACTGTTTTAAACAAACAACTTCTTTATTAGGTTATTTGAATTAAAATTGAGGCTTTATCCCAAGATTCTTAGGTGGAAAATAAAGATTCGTAGGGATCTTTTATCAGAGGTTTGACAGGCTAATCTTTAAGTTTGGCTTGCTGATTGAGGAGTATCGGCAGGCCAATCTGCAAGTTTGGTCGATCGACCGGGCTATAAAAGGATTACGCGTTTCCACGCAGATTTTATCAGATACTGATCCTGATTTGATTTTTATTCAAATTTTCGAGGCCTTATTTGATAAGGACTGACTCTTGGGCCCAACCTCTATATAAAGGGGAGTGAGTCTCATTATTATTGAGATTAATTGAGAGATTAAGAGTGAAACTCTACTGGTGAGATTCTGAAAACTCCCTGAAAGCTCTTGTTCACAAATCACGGACTGTAGCTTTGGGTTCTCTCAATTAGTTGGAAGGAGAGTTACCTAGAGAAAAAGTTAAACGACATGAGCCCACACTCACTTCGATCGTAGATAGAGAATTGCAAAAAATACTAGTTGGTTGGGGCTCTTTTAAAATGTTACTTCTCTTCACGGATTGCAGGAGTTCTTCAGCGTTCAGAGGTTAGTAAGATCTGGTTAATTTATGTATATAGTGTGTCAAAATTGTGTTTTGGAAAATACTTTGATATATAAAAATTTTATAATTTCGCTGCGCACTATTTTTTCAATAATTGGTATCATAGACATGGTTTGTACATAAATTTGTAAGTTTATGATCATGCTATATGTATAAATTATGTGATCTTTATCTCTCATATGCTTGAATTTAATTTTTAGAGAGTTGGCACTCTAGGGTTTCTATATCTTTTTATGTTGTCATGGATTATATGATGAATGTTTATTAATTAATTATGGTTGCTTAAATTATTATTTAATTATTAATTAATTAATTTATACCGGTTATGGTTCCTTAGATGTTAGAATATGTATCTAGGTTTTTCATGTAATTAGATGACGGACTATCATCTCCGTCTAGAAATTATTATTTAATTTTAAATTTATAAGAATTTTGTAATTAAATAATCATTCAGAGAAGATGTATCTAGAAGGTGGATAATAGCATTCCTAGGTATTTCTTGAGTCTCTAATTTTTTGTTTTTGAATTGTTAAAAATGAAATTAATAAATTAGATTAGAAACTGTATTTTTTGAAAAGGGTGGTTTCTGCTCGGTTAGCATGTTGAACCCTCTAGTTCGGCAGGCCGAACATGAGGATTGGTAGGCTGTCTGCAGGGCAAAAATCTGATGGCTCTAGTGGTAGGCTAAACTGGCCGAACTTTCATGATCGGCAGGCTGACTTAAAAAGATCAGCAGGCCGATGGGTCATGACTGGCAAGCCGATTGCATAGATCAGCTTGCTGGTAGAGAGCTGAAAACTTTTTCGAGAAAAGGTGCAGCTTTTGATGCAGTTTTAATTTTATTTTTTGGGACAATTCTAAAAAACATTAAATTTGAATATGATCGAAAATATGGAGTATTCGATCTATACGGGATTGAAGACTTGAAGATGGGCATTACATGAAGAAGGATACAACTTGAGGATTCAATGATGAAGAATCGATAATATGTTTTGAATATTCTCTTGTAATCTTTATTTTCTATTCTCTAGGGTGGAACCATAATATTATGGTTATTTATTATTATTTTGCTTGTAGCTTTGCTTGATTGCTTTTCTTGTCTGCATTATAATATAATCTGCCATGTATATTGATAACATATCATATAGAATAGAGAGTGCCGCTCAATTAAAAATTATTCATATATGTTTTTAAAATAAAACCTTGATTTCAAAAGAATGAGTGGGAGAAGGTTTTCGAAGAGAGGACTTATGGCCTCCATCATTGGTCCATAGGTAGCACATGGTGGTCTCGACCCCACAGAAGGGATTTCATCATGTATTAGTTGGATCTCTGAAAGGATAAGGTAATTTAGTGTGGTTTATTGTTGATTACCCTAAGGTGACAATAATAATCCATCGATAAAATATTGAAACAATGGTTATACACTCATGTTAATTTTATTATTAACCTCCCCTAGGAGCTCTATTAATAAAATTAATGGCCAAATAAATGATTATTAATATATGCTGGATCATATGGGTCTTGGATGGCATATATTAATCAAGAGAGGATCTGTGTTCCTAATTGAATTTTACAAGTCTCCCCAAGGTGGCTTGCTGAATTCTGACTTGGGAATTATCATTGTAAGGTTGTGATTTTTTCAAGGTTTTGACACATAAACACATTTGTATGCTATACATGATTGTGTTATCTTATTAAATTATTATACTATGTTTTTTTATGTTTGGTATATGGTTCTTTATTGTAGATTAAAAATGTCTAAAAACGCTTTATCTTTAGTACTTGATAAAAACCAATTAACCAGTGAGAATTTTAATGATTGAAAATAGAGCCTGAATATCGTCCTATCCTTTGAGAAACTAACTTTTGTTCTAGCCACACTGTGTTCTCCTAAACCAACTAGAGAATCCACTTATGAGCAAATCCAAGCATATCATTGCTGGAAGGTTGCTAATGATCAGGCCTAGTGTTATATTATGACTAATATGAATAGCATACTGTAGGCTCAACA
This sequence comes from Artocarpus heterophyllus, assembly GCA_025403435.1. Taxonomy (NCBI): domain Eukaryota; kingdom Viridiplantae; phylum Streptophyta; class Magnoliopsida; order Rosales; family Moraceae; genus Artocarpus; species Artocarpus heterophyllus. The sequence goes on along the minus strand of CM046352.1, from coordinate 20,215,547 downwards.
TGAAGATTTGAGACTGTAAAGTAGATCTTGGATAATCTTAAAAACATGTTTGGAGGCCAAGCCATAACAAAACAGAAAGGGCACTGCAGAAACTTTTTAACTACAAGCAAAAACTAAGGACATCTGTAAAGGAGCATATGATGTTAGTCATGAGTTACCTTGTTGAGGCTCAAACTCATGGAGCCGATATTGATGCCGAGTCATAGATGACTATAGTTTTTTGGACTCTATCAAAGAAGTTCATCCCGTTTAGAGCTTATTTGAGCAATAGACAGGATGTGACATTAACGAAGTTGATAAAATAGTTACAAGAGTTTGAAAAAGTGATCAGAGAAACTCCTGCTAGTGGAAAGGTTGACTTGGTGGTTGCATCTGGTTCCAATCCTAATCCAAGGAATGGAAGGAAGCAAAAGGCTGAGGACGGGAAGGTTGGGCACATAAAGAAGAATTGCAAGGACTTCCTTACCCAATGAGCTAAGTGTGATCTTCTGGTTTTAGAAACTTGTTTGGTTGAGGAATTCAGTGACACTTGGGTCATAGATTCTGGAGCAACTAATCATGTTTGTGTTTCTCTAGAGTGATTCTAAGAAATGAGAAGTTTATATCGTGAAAACTTCATGTTTCGGATGGGCGATGAATCCTTGGTGTTGGCTGAAGCAGTGGGAGATGTCCATCTTTATTTTGATAAATATAGGAGTTTGGTTTTGTGAGATTGTTTTTATGTTCCTAAATTCAGAAGGAATTTGATATCTATAGTTTGTTTGTTTAAAGATTTCTATTCGGTTTCTTTTAATAATAAAGTGATGATTCGTAAGAACAAATCTTTTATCTGTGATGGATGGATGCAAAACAATCTATATTTTATCAAACCTAAGATGGACTCACTGCTAAACACCGAGGTAAATGATGATAACTCTAAAAGACTTGAGACTTTTCACTCTAATGAGACTTATCTTTGACATTTACGATTAGGTCATATTAGCCTCAATAGGATTCAAAGGTTGATAAGGGATGAACCTTTAAGTCACTTAAAGCTGGAATCTATACCACAATGTGAATCTTGTTGGGAGGGTAAAATGATCAAAAGACCATTCGAGTCTAAGGGCAATAGGGCCGAAGGAGTTCTAGAACTTTTGCATAGTGATGTTTGCGGACCAATGAACATTCGGGCACGAGGAGGGTATGAGTACTTCGTCACTTTCATTGGGGATTACTCAAGGTATGGGTATGTGTACCTAATGCACCACAAAAGCGAAACTTTTGATAAGTTTAGGGAGTGTCGGGTTAAAGTGGAAAGGCAATTGGGTAGACCTATAAAGGCACTTTGATCTAATCGAGGTAGAGAATACCTTTATGATGAGTTCTTAGACACTTATTAGAGAATGGGATTATATCCTAGTTGACTGTGCCGGGCACTCTGCAAGAGAATGGCATGGTAGAGAGAAGGAATAAGACTGTGTTGGATATGGTTAGGTCCATAATGAGTTATTCATTATTGCCTTTATCCTTTTGGGGGTATGCACTGCAAACTGCATGTTATCTTCTGAAAGATGTGCCTTCAAAATTGATTCCTAAAAGTCCTCGCGAGTTGTGGAAGGGCAAGAAGATATCCTTAAACCACACTCACATATAGGGATGTCTGGCTCGTGTCCTGTTTAGGAATACGAATAAGTTGGAAGCACGTTTAGAAGTTTGCATATTTGTAAGATATCCAAAAGGGACTAAAGGGGGTTATTTCTATATCCGAAGGGAAAATAAAGTTTTGGTTTCAACTAATGTAACTTTCCGTGCAGAGAGTTACATGAACTACTTTAAGCCTCTAAGCAAAGTGGTGCTCGAGGAGTGATTTGATCACTCTGGAGGTTCCTGTAGAAACCACTCCAATTAGTGTAGAAAGACCAAACGAATCCAAACAACTACCTAAGGGGCTTCGACGTAGTGGAGGATCTAGCGTCAACCTAAGAGGTATATGTTCAACGGTGAGACCTTTTGGATTAAACCGGATGAACATGACAGGGATCCTTATACTTATGTAGAGGCTATGGAGGATGTTGATTTGAAACTCTAGACAGAGGCCATGAACACAGAGAATAAGTCTATAGAGACTAATCGAGTCTAGGAGCTTGTGGATCTTCTCGATGGGGTAAAACCCATAGGGTGCAAGTGGATCTACAAGAGGAAAAATGGAGTGGATGGAAATGTTGAAACCTTTAAGTTTACACTGGTAGCTAAGAGATACACGCAAAAGGAAGGAATCGATTACAAGGAAACCTTTTTGCCTATAGCCATGCTAAAGTCCATTTGGATTTTCTTGTCCATAACTGCCGCTCTTGACTACGAGATTTGGCAAATGGATGTCAAGACAGCTTTTTTAAATGGCTATCTTGAAGAGTTCATTTATATGGAACAATCAGACGGGTTCAATGTCAAGGGTCAAGAGGGTAAGGTTGTAAGCTGCTAAAGTCAATATAAGGACTTAAGCAAGCTTCCCGTTCTTGGAACATAAGATTTGATCAAGTGATCAAGATATATAGGTTCTCACAAAATGTGGATGCACCATGTGTGCGCAAACACATAAGGGATAGGAAGGTAGTTTTTCTTTTACTCTATGTAGATGACATTCTGTTAATTGGCAATGACATTGGGGCATTGTCATCGGTCAAATTATGGTTAACCAAGCAGTTTGACATGAAGGACTTGGGTGAGGCTAATTTTGTTCACTGTATCCAGATTTTTCGAGATAGGAAAAATAAAATAATAGCTTTGTCACAAGCCGGCTACATAGATAAGATTCTCAGAAGGTTTGCAATGTAGGATTCCAAGAAAGGTGGGCAACTACCTTACTCTTTCTAAGAAGACTCTCCAAAGTCTGAGGAAGAAAGAGAATATATGAAGAAGGTGCCTTATACTTTGGCAGTAGATAGTCCCATGTATGCCATGCTTTACATGCGACCAGATATTTGTTATGCGGGCAAGATAGTACGTCGATTTTAGGCGGATCCAAGATCGAACCACTGGACTACAGTCAAACATATTTTCAAGTACCTGAGAATGACTCGAGGGTATATGCTTGCAAATTTGGGTGCATAATTAACTCCTCTAGGATATACTAACTCAGATTTCCAATCCTATCTGAATTCGAGGAGATTGACTTTTGGTTTTGTGTTTACTCTAGGTGACGGTGCCATCAGTTGGAGAACTGTAAAGTAAGATTGCACTTCGGATTCAACGATGGAGGCCGAGTATGTGGCGGCTAGTGATGCTTCCTGGTATGAATAGCTTTGCAAGTTCCTTAGGGATCTTGAGGTAATTCCTGGTATGAATAAAGTGGTATCGCTATATTCTGATAATAGTGCAGTGGTAGCTAATGCTAAGGAACTAAGATTTCACAAGAAGAGTAAGCATATTGATCGAAAGTATCATGTGATAAAGGACTCCGTAGAGGGCGGGCTTGTTGCTGTGTACAAAATCGCGTTAGAGGACAATTTAGCTAATCCATGCATGAAGACACTTACTAGGAGAGTCTTTGAAAGACATGTGGAAGCTATGGGGATTTGCCATATTTACTCACTTAGTGCAAGTGAGAGATTGTTAGACATGTATGCCATAAAGAGTAAAAATGTAATATGTTTTTCAAGATATTTTTATCAACAAAGAATTTATTTATTATTTATATACCAAATCTTGTTCTCTTTATGTTAATATTTGTTAAATGTATGATAATCAAAAAAAAGTCTGAGCTATCGATCTAAACCTTTAGAATCGGCATATGATGGATAGATTATGCGGAAGACATGATTCTAAAGGTGATGATCTAAATCATAAGATCTACAATCGGGGGAATAAAGTTGGGTATTTTATTCATACAAAGATTGATATTTTGTCTATATCCCTAACGGGAGATGGTTTGTCTTAGCCATCGGAGGTGGACTGCATGAATAGAAACATTTGTGGGTGACGATGTGTTAGATCAAGACATAAAGTGAATTGATTTTGATTAATAATTCTATCTTGGCAAATCGATTCACTTTAGACAATCATATGTATTGCATCTTAATCTTGAGATGAATAGTGGGCCCGCTGTCTTAACTTATGCCTTATGATATACCAAAGGGTGACATCCACATTATATGTGGGTATGCATGCCTTTACGTTAAAGGCATGACTCTTGATAGTGTAGACTTGTTATTCATATATATGAAATCCATAGCTTGTCTTTAGGAGTCATTGATATCCTCTTATATGTGTTATCCTATAATTGAAAAACTAGAGAACTCAACAATTTGGATACATAGGTGTAACCGAATAGTGTTCTGTCTTTGGATGGTAAGTTTTTCGATGGTAAGATAATGAATCGTAAGATAAAAATAATCGGGAAGGTAAGACAGAATTTATCTTTAAGCCGATTAAGGATAATCCTATTAGGATAAAATACATTATAATTTGCCATAGAGACTTAGCTATTCGAGCTTCATAATTCTATATAGTTCGAGAGTGTAGCTCTAAGCTTTTAGTGGAGTAGCGTTAGAGTTGATAATTATGAAATGTATATTTGGAATGTTGGGTTTCATAATTATCAGAAGCTTGAATGATATAGGTCCGTCAGGTCCCCTTTGGTAGCTTATAATAAATCCTATAATGATACGGCCTATTTTTCCAATAAATTGGTGACTTATGTCAAATTATCAAATTGACTAAAATTCGATAGGATTAGAAAATTCATGTCTGTTTAGCAGTTGAATTAATTTTGTGTAAATTAATTCAAGATAAACTTGTTGAATTATCAAGAATATTTATTTTCCTATAGATTATCTAGATATGACCATTTTACCCAGATAACTTCTCTATTAGTTTGTTTGACTTAAAACTGAGGCTCTATCCTAAGAATCTTAGGTGGGAAATAAAAGATTATTAGGGATTATTTATCGTAAGTTTGGCCTATCGACCGAGCGATAATTTGATCATGCGTTTTACGCGATTTTATCATATTTTGATCCGGATTCGAATTTTTGAGGCTTTATCTGATAAAGACCAATCAGGGGACGACCTCTATAAATAGGGAGTAAGACTCATGAGTTATGTAGATCAGTTGAGAAATCAAGAGTGAGTACTCTATATTGTGAGTCTCTAACACTCCCTTGAAGAGCTGTTGCTCACAAATCACGAACGGTAGTTCTGGGTATTTCTCAATTGGTTGGAAGAAGAGTCAACAAGGGAAAAAGCTGTACGATGTACGCCTACACGTACTTTGATTGTGGATAGAGAATAGCCAAGAAAACTAGTTGGTTGAGGCTCTTTTGACACGTTACTTCTCTTCATTGATTGTGGGAGCTCTTTGGCATATAAAGGTTAGTAAGATCTGGTTAATTTATGCATATAGCGTGTCAAACTTGTGTTTTGGAAAATGCTCTGATTAAAATTTTAAAATTTTCGCTGCGTACTATTTTTTCAATAGTGAGCACCCTAGTCGGTAAGTCTTTGAAACTCCTTAAGAGCTTTTGTTCACAAATCATGAACACTAGTTTTGAGTTTTCTTAATTGGTTGGAAAGAGAGTCATTGGGGAAGACCTGTATGAATGTGCCTACACACATACCAATCATGAATAGAGAATAGCAAAGAAGACCAGTTGGTTGAGGCTCTTCTAAAACGTTCTTCTCTTCACAGATTACAGGAGATCTTTCGCATACAAAGGTTAGTAAGACCTGGTTAATTTATGCATATAGTTTGTCAAACTTATGTTTTGAAAAATACTATGATTAAAAATTTAAAAATTTCCACTGCATATTATTTTTCCAACAAAAAGGGCAATTGCTGTGGAATGAAATGAAAAAAAAAAGAAGAGAAACAATCGGAGTGCCATGAAGGCAAGGCAAAGGAAGGAAAAACAAAAAAGGAAACCTACCTAGACTAGGACAAGGGTTTTTTTACACTCATTTAATTCCTTCTCTCTCATTAACCTATACACATATATTTAAGCCACCAAAACCATCACATTCTCTTAATTTCTAGCCAAAAAAAAAAATTATCTCCCTCACTCCCTCTCAAATTCATGTTCTTAGGCCTCCACTATCACTCAAAAATTTCTACAAGAAAGCCTCCATCGTCTCTCTAATTCTCAAAGCTAAGAATTCATTACTTTTCTTTTTTCCAAGCCAAAGTAGAAGGAATTCTTTTCAGAGATTTTGCATGCAAGTCTTCGTATTTGTGGAAAGAAAACATAAAAATTTAAGGTATGGTTTAAAGGTTTTCATGGTTTTGAATTTTTATGATTGATATGCATTGTTTTATGATAAACTGTGTTGGAAAATTTTTCTTTTATGTTCTAAATGTATACACATGTATGTTTTTATAAAAAGTAAATTATTTTGTTTATTACTCTGATTATAACAATGTTATTTTCTAGTGGAAAGAATTTATGTTCATAAAATATTATGAAATTGCATGAAAATAATGTTGTTGTTGGAACACATTACAACTATTTTAGGATTTTCAGTTGTTCAGTAAGATTGTTGATAATATTTCAAATACAAATGATTTTATTTTATTGCAATTTTTGGATATGATGTGTATATATATGTTAAGAATGCCGAGGATTTTTTTATAAATTTTCGTTCAAAATATTTTTAGGGTTATAAGCTTTCAATCAAACACTGCTCACGAAAATTTATTTACTAGCGTATTTGTATTTGTAAATTGTAGAGTCCGTTTTATGGGACAAAAGGTATCTTTTACTTCTGTAAAAAATTATGAGTCATTGTTGATATGTTAAATAAGGTTGTAAATGTTTAACTTCATATCTTTATTATATTTTAAGGTAAAATTCATTTATCGTCAAGTACTCAATAGTTATGAATGTTTGCTTGATATGCTCTATATAATTCGTGAGATAATAAATCATATTTTTAAATATATTTTACATGATTTATTATTTTTCTATATATGTTAGACATGTCACATAAAAATTTCAGAAGTATATCATGCAATTTGATTTTATAAAAAAATTTCAATGAAACTTGTTTGTTATTTAGCATGTCTGATGTTAATATTAACTTTGTATTTGAACTTATTTTTTGAATTATTTTGAATTTATTTGGAGCTAAATTTTGGATATGTTATGCTTTATGTGTTGCTTATGTATAGTAATTTTTATAAATTATTTTATATCATAAATTATTTAATTTATAATTTTTAATTAGGACTACTTACTGCTCAGGCATTGCTAGAAGATTTTGTATTATTAATTTTGTGATTTATTTAAATTATCAAAAGAAATTTTTATGGCGAAAGAAAATTTTGAGAATAATATATATGTGTTAACTTTATTCTTGTAAATTTTTATGTTTCTAATTGAATGTTAATCAAAAGATATAAAGTGATGAATCCTTGAAGGTCGGTTAGTTTTTATGACTGACAAATTTACATGAATGTTTTAAAAATTGGAAAAATATATTTTGGATTAATATTTTCAAGAGAAGAAGATTGAGTGATGCTTTTATATGTTAGCTATGTTATGAAAGAAGTTTTAGACTTAACATAATTATAAGTTGAGAATGATTTCTCTAAGTGATTAAAGGTCAAGTTTTCCATCATTATGTTTCTTGGCTCTAAATGCGTGTTTATGACTCAAAGATGCTTTATTTCATTAAGAATGATGTATGATGATGTAATGTGGTATTAAATGATATCATGAACATGACTATTAATTTCATGTATTATATGAATGATTGACATAAACACTCCAGAAGACGAGCACATTGAGATCATGGCAACATCAACCGATTTAGGGTTTAATAAGCGAGCAAGTCAAGTAAGTACATTCGCACCTGCAACATGATAAAAGTATGTGAAAAATTTTTAAGAATATGTTTTATAATAATTTTTAAGTCTACTTTTACATATTGTCTTCTCATGAAAGCTCTTATTGCAACAAGAAGGTTTAAAGGATGTTTCAATGACGAGGTTATAGGTATATCTATATATATGTATCACTTAATTAAGCGTCGCACATCCCATGTTTATTAGTCCCGCTAGGTGGACTGTCCTGCAATGTGGACTTTTCTATTTGGTTTGGGATTAGTTATCTTACTTCTCTTGTACAACTATGTTTATATTTATAGTGCAATGCTTGGGCCCTTAAAGATAAAAGGAATAATGTTTTAATATGGAAGTTTAAATAAAAAAGATTTGCTTTATATAAATCTGTGCCTCGTGCATTACTATGATTATGATTACAATGTCATGTAATGATTTTTATGAAATGTTTTATATTGTGAGATATGAATGTGTACTTATTAAATTTATTCTTACTAGTTTATATCATGTTACAAATAAAGATAAGATGCAAGTCAACTAGGATGGAGGACAAAGACGGGCGTATATGCAAGGAATGTTGGATTGGAAATAGGGTTATAAAAGAAATTTAAATTTAAACAAAATTTAATATATTATCTTCCGCATTTTTATTTGTTTGAGATTCAGTTCTGTTTATGATATGTTCTTTTAAACTTATTTTGTTAAATGTAATATGTATTTTAAATATTTTTAGTTTCTTAGGTTATTTATTAAAGAATACGCTATATAGTTCATTTCTTAGTAATTAGTCTTAATTAGTTGTTTGACTAAAAGTTAAGAGTGCTTGCATTATACGTGTTAGTTTATATTCGCTATTTTTTTTTTTGTAAACTAAGTTTTCTACAGGTGGTCAGTTAGCCACAGACCTTAGGTATTCCACCGGGCTAACCGAGAAAGAAAAGTTAAATCTGATAAATAGTTTTTATAGAAAAAATATATATGCATGTGTTCCTAAGAAAGTCGCTTAAGTTTAAGTGTTGTATTTGAATTGTTTATCTTTAAATAATGATTATTGTGACATCTGTAAGGGGGCGTTACAATTATGATATCAAAGTAGATTTTGTTTCTAATACACATCGCCACACATCAGTTTCAATTCTACCAAGTAAGTATAGAAATTATTAACCTTCTAATATATAGATATTAAGTTACGTTTCTTATGATTACATTATAATTATCTTACTAGTCGATGAAACATAGACTTATGTTATTCTAAAAAAGAAGCAATCTTTGTCTCATTATTTATATATAATAGAATAGTTGACAATTAAGAGTTTTGTTACAAGAGGTTAATTATGTGATTATATTGTTTTTCTTGTAGAAAAAGTTTATGGACGAGTAGATGAATGATATGTAGCTCAAGAGAAGTGCAATCAGAATTATGTATTTTTAATGAACAAGTTTGAGAATTATACAAATTAATAAAAGGATTTTGTAAGGCCACATGTGAGATCTCTAGAGTAATTTTTTTTAAGTGAAGGATATTTTGAGAATGTGTATGTTATCAATAAAATTGACTATATGAATATTTAAGGCTTAGTGAGGATTAATTTTGGGAGAAAATTATTGATAATATTTTAGCAAAATAAATAGTCCATATCATGATATGATAGAGATCACATACAATAGTTCCTTTTATGGATGACTTTCAAATTAGTAGAGACTTCAATGGAGTATTCTAAAATTATTAATAAAAAAGACTATAGATTAAATATGAGATTATTTTTTCTATGGAACAATGTGACAGAGTAAGCCTAAAATTTTTATGGCAATGCATGATATTTCAAAAGCAATGATTAATACTCTGTTCTAAAATTGTGGAAAAGAAAAACAAGCTTCAAGTATGGTGTGTTTTCACTCTATAAATAGGATTGGTTATTTCACGAATGAGGGGATGTACTAGTCGTTAGAAAAATAGTACGCTGTAGAATTTTAAAATTTTATATCAGAGTATTTTCTAAAACAAAAGTTTGACATGCTATATGTATAAATTAACCGGATCTTACTAACCTTTGAATGCCAAAGAACTCCCGCAATCCGTGAAGAGAAGTAACGTTCCAAAAGAGCCTCACCAACTGGTCTTCTTTGCTATTCTCTATCCACGATCGGAGTGAGTGTGGGCTCACACGTACATCTCTTCCTCCAAGTGACTCTCCTTCCAACCAATTGAGAGAACACAAAGCTAGTGTTCATGATTTGTGAACAAGAGCTCTCAGGGAGTTTTTAGATTCTCACAAGTAGAGTATCACTCTTAATCTCAAAATTGATCTAAATAGCTTATGAGACTTACTCCCTATTTATAGAGGTTGGGTCTAGGGTCAGTCCTTATCAGCTAAGGTCTCAAAAATTTGAATCAGAATAAAATTCAGATCAATGTTTGATGAAATCCGCGTGATCCTTTTATCGCACATCGGCAAGCCGAACTTGCCCCATCAGCAGACCGAACTTAAGGATCGGCATGTCAAACTGCTGAAAAAATCTCAACGAATCTTTTATTTTTCACCCGAGATTCTATAGGATAAAGCCTCTGTTTTAATTCAAATAACCCAATAGAGAAGTTATCTAATTAAAACAACTTTATCTAGATAATTTCTAGAAAAATAAATGAATTCCTAATAATTCTACAAGTTTATCTTGATCTAATTTATTCAAAAATTAAATCAACTGATAAACAAGCAAGAATTATCTGATCCCAATAATTCAACAAGTTTATCTTGAATTAATTTTGTCACAAAATTAATTTAATCGATAAACAGACATGAATTATTTGATGCTTCCAAATTTTAGCCAATTTGATAAATCTAACATAAGTTACCAATTATTGAAAAAGCACACTGTATCATTATAGGATGTTGTGAGCTAGCAAAAGGGACTAAATAGACTTATATAGGTTAAGCTCCCGATAATTATGAAACCTAATATCCTAGATATACATTTCATAATTATCAACTCTAATGCTACTCCACTAAAAGCTTGGAGCTGCACTCTTGAACTTTATAGAATTATGAAGCCCGTATAGCTAAGTCTCCATGACATATCATAGTGTATCGTATCCCCATAGGATTATCCATAACCGGCTTAAGGACAAGTTCTATCTTACCTTCCCGATTATTGTTATCTTACATTCCATTATCTCACCATTGGAAAACTTACCATCCAAAGACATATACCATTTGGTTACACCTATATATCCAAATAGTTGAGCGCTCTAGTTTTTCAATTACAGGATAACACATATAAGAGGATATCACTACTCCTAAAGAGGAGCTATGGATTCCATATCTATGAATAGCAGGTCTACGCTATCAAGAGTCATGCCTCCAATGTACCGGCATGCATACCACTATTAAAATGTAGACGTCACCCTTTGGTACATCAAAAGACACAAGTCAAGATAATGGGCCCACATTCATCTCAGGATTAAGATACAATACAAATGATTATTTAAAGTGAATCGATTTTTCAAGACAGAATTATTAATCCAAATCAATTAACTTTATATCTCGATCCAACACATCGTCACCTATGACAATGTGCCAATGTTTCTATTCATGGAATCCACCTTCGATGGTCAAGACAAACCATCTCCCAATAAGGATATAGACAACATAACAATCTTTACATGAATAAAGCGCCCAACTTTATTCCCTCGATTGCGGATCTTATGATTTAGACCGTCACCTTAAGAATCGTGTCTTTCGCATAATCTGTCCATCATATGCTCAATTCTTAAAGGTTTAGACTGACAGTCTCAGACTATTGTTTGCTTAACATACATTCAACAAATATGAACGTAAAGAGGACAAGGTTTGGTATATTAATAATGAATAAATTCTTTATTGATAAAAATGTCTCCAAAAACATATTACATTTTTACTCCTTAGGGCATACATGTCTAATAATCTCCCACTTACACTAAGTGAGTAAATATGAAAAATCTCGCATCCCTATAGCTTCCACATGTCTCTTGAAGACTCTCCTAGTAAGTGTCTTCGTAAATGGATCAGCTAAATTGTAAACTGATGCGATTTTGCATACTGTGACATGCCCGCCTTCAATGAAGTCCTCTATCACATGATACTTCCTATCAATATGCTTACTCTTTTTGTGAAATCTTGGTTCCTTAGCATTAGCTACCACTGCACTGTTATTACAGTACAGTGATACCGTCTTATCCATACCAGGAACTATCTCAAGATCTCCAAGGAACTTGCGGAGCCACAGTGCTTCTTTCAAAGCATCACTAGCTACACATACTCGGCCTCCATCGTTGAATCTGAAGTACAATCTTGCTTCACACTTCTCCAACTGATGGCACCGTCACCTAAAGTAAACACTAAACCCGAACTCAATTTCCTAGAATCCAGACAAGATTGAAAATCTGAGTCAGTATATCCTAGAGGAGTCAAATCCTCACCTGAATACCCAAGCATATACCCTCGAGTCCTTCTTAGGTACTTGAAAATATGATTAACCGTAACCCAGTGGTTTGGTCCTAGATCTGCCTGAAATCAATTGACAATCCCAACCGCATAACAAATATCAGGTCGTGTGCAAAGCATGGCATACATGAGACTACCCACTGTCGAAGAATAAGGCACATTCTTCATGTATTCTCTTTCTTCCTCAAACTTTAGAGAGTCTTTCTTAGAAAGAGTAATTCTAGATCTAGATGGTTGCCCACCTTTCTTGGAATCCTGCATTGCAAACCTCTTGAGAATTTTATCTATGTAGCCGGCCTACGACAAAGCTATCATTTTGTTCTTTTTATTCTGAAAGATCTGGATATCGAGAATAAAATTAGCCTCACCCAAGTCCTTCATGTCAAACTACTTGGTTAACCATAATTTGACCAATGACAATGCCCAAAGTCATTGCCAATTAGCAAAATGTCATCTGCATAGAGCAGTAGAAAAACCACCTTCCCATCCTTAATGTGTTTGCAAACACATGGTTCATCTACATTTTGTGAGAACCCATAAGTCTTAATTACCTGATCAAATCATATGTTCCAAGAACGGGAAGCCTGTTTGAGTCCATAAATTGACTTTAACAGCTTACAAACCTTACCCTCTTGACCCTTGACCTTGAACCCGTTTGGTTGCTCCATATAAATGGACTCATCAAGATAGCCATTCAGAAAAGTTGTCTTGACATCCATTTGTCAAATCTCGTAGTTGAGAGCGGCAGCTTTGGACAAGAGGATCTGGATGGACTTAAGCGTGGCTACAGGCAAAAAGGTTTCCTCATAATCGATTCCTTCTTTTTGCGTATAACCCTTAGCTACTAGTCTAGCCTTAAAGGTTCTGACCTTTCCATCCACTCCTCTTTTCCTCTTGTAGATCCACTTACACCCTATGGGTTTTACCCCTTCGGGAAGATCCATAAGCTCCTATACCTAATTAGTCTCCATAGACTTCATCTCTATATTCATGGCCTCTGTCTAGAGTTTTGAATCAATATCCTCCATAGCCTCTGTGTAAGTATAAGGATCCCTGTCATGTTCATCTGGTTCAACCAAGAAGACCTCCCCATTGAATATATACCTCTAAAGTTGACGCCCGATCCTCCCACTATGCCAAGCCCCTTAGGTTGTTATTCACGTTTGTTTGGTTTTTCTACACTGATTGAAACGGTTTCATTCGGAACCTCTGGAGTGATCGGATCACTCCTTAACTCCTCAAGCACCACTTTGCTTCAAGGTTTAAAGTTGTCCATGTAACTCTCCTCAAGGAAAGTTGCATTAGTTGAAACCACGACTTTATTTTCCTTTGGGTTATAAAAATACCCCTTTAGTGCCTTTTGGATATCCTACAAACACACAAACTTTCGAAGGTGCTTCCAACTTATTTGGATCCTTAAACAGGACATGAGCCAGACATCCCCATATGCGAATATGGTTTAAGGATGTCTTCCTACCCATCCATAACTCGTGAGGAGTTTTAGGGATCGATTTTGAAGGCACATTGTTCAAAAGATAATATGTGGTTTGTAGTGCATATCCCCAAATGGATAAAGGCAATGATGAATAACTCATCATAGATCTTACCATGTCTAATAAAGTCCTACTCCTTCTTTCTGCTATGCCATTCTGCTACGGAGTGCCCAGCGTAGTTAAATGGGATAAAATCTCATTCTCTAATAAGTGTCCCAGAAACTCATTATAAAGGTATTCTCCACCTCGATCAGATCGAAGTGCATTTATGGGTCTACCCAATTGCTTTTCCACTTCAGCCCGAAACTCTCTGAACTTGTCAAAAGTTTCGCTTTTGTTGTGCATCAGGTACACATACCCATATCTTGAGTAATCGTCAATAAAAGTGACGAAGTACTTATACCCTCCTCGTGCTTGGATATTCATCGGTCTATAAACATCACTATGCACAAGTTCTAGAACCCCTTCGGCCCTATTACCCTTAGACTCAAATGGTCTTTTGGTCATTTTACCCTTCAAACAAGATTCACATTGAGGTATAGATTCCACCTTTAAGTGACTTAAAGGTCCATCCCTTACCAACCTTTGAATACTATTTAAGTTAATATGACCATAGCGCAAATGCCAAAAATAAGTCTTATTAGAGTGAGAAGTTTTAAATCTTTTAGAGTTATTATCATTTATCTCAGCATTAAGTAGTAAGTCTATCTTAGGTTTGATAAAATATAGATTATTTTGCATCTATCTAGAACAGATAAAAGATTTATTTTTACGAATCACCACTTTATTATTAAAAGAAACCAAATAGGAGTTTTCAAATAAACAAGCTACAGAAATTAAATTCCTTTTAAATTTAGGAACATAAAAACAATCTCGCAAAATTAAATTCCTATAATTATCAAAATAAAGATGGACATCTCCCACTGCTTCCGCTAAGACCAAGGATCCATCGCCCATCCAAAGCGTGAAGTCTTCATGCAGTAGACTTCTCATTTCTTTAAACCCCCGCAGAGAAACACAAACATGATTAGTTGCACCATAATCAATGACCTAAATGTCACTAGATTCCTCAACCAAATAAGTTTTTAATACAGAAGATCATACCTACCTCCTTTAGAAAGGAAGTCTTTGCAATGCTTCTTGATGTGCCCGACCTTCTCACACAAGAAGCACGTAAGCTTTTTTGGGTTCTTCTTCTTCTTTTTCTTGCTCTTGTTGTTAGTAGAAACAAAAGACTTCCCATGCTTGGCCCGTTGTTTCTTTCCATTCCTAGTATTGGGATTGGAACCAGAAGCAGCAGCCAAATTGGCCTCTCCACCAGCAGGAGACTCCTTGATCAGCAGTTTGAACTTTTGTAACTATTTCATTAATTTTGTTAAGATCATATCATGTCTATTGCTTAAATTAAAAGTAGCTATAAACAGAATAAATTCCTTTGACAGAGTCTCAAAGACCATAGTCATCTGAGTTTCAGCATCGATGTCGGCTCCATTGGTTTGTGCCTCAGCGAGTTAACCCATGACCAACATCATGTGCTCCTTTACAGATGTCCTCGGCCTCTGTTTACAGTTAAGAAGTTTTTGAAGTGCCCCTTGCCGCTTTGTTATGGCCTAGCTTCTAAACATGTCTTTTAGATTATCCAAGATCTGCTTAGCAGTCTCATAATTCTCATATTGAGCCTGCAACACATTATTCATGCTAGCCATAACATAGCAGCGGGCCTGATCATTTGCATCTTTTCAGCAATCATACGCTTCGAATTGCTCATTAGTGGAATCTCCTGTAGGCTCAAGAGGACAAGGGGTTGTCAGCACAAATTTCAGTTTCTCAAAGGAGATGACAATTTCCAGGTTTCGTTTTCAATCATTATAATTCTCTCCGGTTAATAGGTTTTTGTCAAGTATCGAAGATAAAGCATTTTTAGACATTTTTAATCTACAATAAAGAATCATATACCAAACATAAGCAAACATACAATAATAATTTAGTAAGATAACACGATCATGTAAAAATATACAAATGTGTTTATGTCTCAAAACCTTAAAAATATCACAACCTTATAACAATAATTTTCAACTTAGAATTCAACAAGCTCCTAGGGGAGTCATGCCAAATTCAATCAGGAACACGGATCCCCTCCTAATTAATATATACCATCTAGGACCCGTATGATCCAACATATATTAATAATCGTTTCTTTGGTCATTAATTTTATTAATAGAGCTCCTAGGGGAGGTTAATAATAAAATTAACATGACTATATAACCATTGTTTCAATATTTTATCCATGATTTACAATCACCATCTAGGGGTGTGCAACCATAAATCATGCTAAAATACCTTATCCTCTTAGAGATCCAATCTAGTACATGATAGAAATCCCTTCCTAGGGGTCGGGACCACCATGTTCTTCCTATGGACCAACGATAGAGGCCGTAGGTCCTCTCTTTGAAAACCTTCTCCTACTCAATCTTTTGAAATCAAGGTTTTATTTTAAGAACATGCATGAACAATTTTAATATGAGCTGCACTCCCTATTCTATATGACATGTTATCAATATACATGGCAAATCATATTATAACGCAGACAAGCAAAGCAATCAAGCAAAGCTACAAGCAAAATAATAAATAACCGTAATATTATGGTTCCACCCTAGAGAATAGAAAATAAAGATTACAAGAGAATAATAGAAACATTTTATCAATTCTTCATCCTTGAATCTCCAAACTGTATCCTTCTTCATGTAATGCCCATCTTCAAGACTTCAATCCCTCATAGATCGAATATTCATATTTCCGGTCAAATCCAAATTTAATGTTTCTCAAAATTATCCCCAAAAATAAAATTAAAACTACACAAACAAAATTGCACATTTTCTAAAAATTTTTCAACTCTCTGTTGATAAGTCGATCTGGGTGATCGATCTGCCGGTCATGACCCACCGACCTTTCGATCTACATAGATCGGCCTACCAAACTAAAAGTTTGGCTTGCCGCCAGAGCCACCTGATATTTGCCCCGCTGACAGCCTGCCAAACCTCACGTCCGGCCTACCGATCTAAGACCATCGGCCTGCCGAACTAGAAGGTTTGGCATGCCGACCGAGCAAAAATCACTCTTTCCAGAAAATACAATTTTTAATGCAATTCATCAATTTTATTGTCAACAATTCAAAAACATAAAACTAGAGACTTAGGAAATAACTTGGAGTGTCATCATCCATCTTCTAGATCTGCCTTCTAGATCCATCTTCTCCAAATGATTATTTAATTACAAAATTCTTACAAATTTAAAATTAAGTAATAATTCATAAACGAAAATGATAGTCTGCCATCTAATTACATAGAAAACTTGGATACATATTCTAGCCTCTAAGGAACCATAATCGGTAAAAATTAATTAATTAATAAATAAATAAATAGCAATTTAATCAACCATAATTAATTAATAAACATTCACCATATAATCCATGATAACATAAAATTATATAGAAACCTAGAGTGTCAACTCTCTATAAAATTAAATTCAAGCATAGGAGAGATCAAGATCACATAATTCATACATACAGCATGATCATAAACTCGTAAATTTATGTCAAAACCATGACTCTGATACCAATTGTTGGAAAAATAATACGCAGAGAAATTTTAAAATTTATATTAGAGTATTTTTCAAAATAAAAGTTTGACATGCTATATGCATAAATTAACCAGATCTTACTAACCTTTGAATGTCAAAAAAGTCCCGCAATCCGTGAAGAGAAGTAATGTTCTAGAATAGTCTCAACCAACTAGTCTTCTTTGCTATTCTCTATCCACGATCAGAGTGAGTGTGGGCTCACAGTACAGCTCTTCCTCCAGGTGACTCTCCTTCTAACCAATTGAGAGAACCCAAAGCTAGTGTTCGTGATTTGTGAACAAGAGCTCTCAAGGAGTTTTTAGATTCTCACCAGTAGAGTATCACTCTTAATCTCTCAATTGATCTAAACAACTTATGAGACTTACTCCCTATTTATAGAAGTTGGGTCTAGGGTCAGTCCTTATCAGATAAGGTCTCAAAAATTTAAATCAGAATCAAATTCGGACCAATGTCTGATGAAATCCGGGTGATCTTTTTATCGTGCATCGGCAGGCCGATTTGCCTAACCAGTAGACCGAACTTGCCCCATCAGTAGGCCGAACTGCCAAAAAATCTTAGCGAATCTTTTATTTTCCACCCGAGATTCTATAGGATAAAGCCTCAGTTTTAATTCAAATAACCTAATAAAGAAGTTATCCAATTAAACAACTTTATCTAGATAATCTCTAGGAAAATAAATGAATTCCTAATAATTCTACAAGTTTATCTTGATCTAATTTATTCAAAAATTAAATCAACTGATAAACATACAAGAATTATCCGATCCCAATAATTCAACAAGTTTATCTTGAATTAATTTTGTCAACAAGTTTATCTTGAATTAATTTTACCACAAATTAATTCAACTAATAAACAAACATGAATTATTTAATTCTTTCAAATTTTAGCCAATCTGATAAATCTAACATAAGTTACCAATTATTGGAAAAGCACATCATATCGTTACAAGATGTTGTGAGCTAGCAAAGGGCACCAAATGGACCTATATAGTTTAAGCTTCCGATAATTATGAAACCCAATATCCCATATATACATTTCATAATTATCAACTCCAATGCTACTCCACTAAAAGCTTAGAGCTGCACTCTCAAACTTTATAGAATTACGAAGCTTGTATAGCTAAGTCTCCATGACATATCATAGTATATCGTATCCCTATAGGATTTTCCATAACCGGCTTAAGGACAAGTTCTATCTTACCTTCCAAATTATTTTAATCTTACGTTCCATTATCTCACAATCGAAAAACTTACCATCCAGAGACAGTATACCATTCGGTTACACCTATGTATCCAAATGGTTGAGCGCTCTAGTTTTTCAATTATAAGATAACGCATATAAGAGGATATCACTACTCCTAAAGAGGAGCTATGGATTCCATATCTATGAATAATAGGTCTACGCTATCAAGAGTCATGCCTCCAACGTACCGGCATGTATACCACTATTAAAATGTGGGTGTCAACCTTTGGTACATCAAAAGACCCAAGTCAAGGCAACGAGCCCACTATTCATCTCAGGATTAAGATACAATACAAATGATTGTCTAAAGTGAATCGATTTGCTGAGATAGAATTATTAATCCAAAATCAATTCATTTTATGTCTCGATCCAACACATCGTCACCTATGACAATGTGCCAATGTTTTTATTCATGGAGTCTACCCCGATGGTCAAGACAAACCATCTCCCAAAAGGGATATAGACAACATAACAATCTTTACATGAATAAAGCGCCCAACTTTATTCCCTCGATTACGGATCTTATGATTTAGACTGTCACCTTAAGAATCGTGTCTTCCGCATAATCTTTCCATCATATGCCCAATTCTTAAAGATTTATACTAGGAGTCTCAGACTATTGTTTGCTTAACATACATCCAACAAATATGAATGTAAAGAGGACAAGAATTGGTAAATTAATAATGAATAAATTCTTTATTGATAAAAATGTCTCCAAAAATATATTACATTTTTACTCCTTAGGGCATACATATCTAACACTAGTAGATTTATTAAAGCAGATGATTTTTTCTATATCTTGAAGTTAAATATGAATATTTTAGAATCATTGGTATATTTTGGAGTAAAGAGTCCCTAAAGTATGTGATTAAAGACAAGTTTATATACATAAAAATGTGAGACATAAAGAAAAGAAAGAGAATTAATGTTTCACTTACATTTATACTTCTATTAAGGATGATAGACAGAGAGGCAAGAAAATAATTCAAACATTTCATGTGATATTGTTAGTTGGATATATGATGTCTTTAATTAGACATGATTTTTGAAGAAATTTTTTATGTGAAAAGAAAGAATGTTAAGAAAAAAAGGATAAGAAATTTCTCTACATATTCATTGCTATACATATTTTAAGGACGAAACCCTTAGAAGGAGGGAAGGATGTAAAATCTAGAATTTTTATACAATTTTTTCTTGTTCATATGCTAAGGAAGTATATACCAGGTTCATGTTCTTTTACCCAAAAAGAAAGAATAAGAAGTTTGAGGGAATATAATTTACAAGGACAAGCCCACTATGTCTTTCATTAAAAAGAAAGATATCAGGGAACAAAGATGTTTCTCTAGTCAAAGAGTTATTGGGAAATTAAAGAATTAAAGAAGCAACATGGAAAAGAGATATGAAAAGAGTACCAAGATTTTTTAGAACTGAGGAAATCGTATTAGTTAAAATCTTATAGCGTAACTACTAAGAGGTTGAGGCTATATGAAGCCTACTTTCCACAGTTGTTTTAAGTTTCGAGAACGAAACTTTTATAAGGTGGGAAGAGTTGTAACGCCTGTGGTTTTTTTCTACAGATACTTATATTAATTTAATGTTAGAATGTGATATCTTAAGTGCTATTATTATTTATGTTAAGTAAATTAACTTTTTATTAAGTAAAGTCACAAGAGACAGCCACAAGGGATCGATGTGCTTGGGATGTTCATGTTAGAAATGATGATAAGCATAAAGTATTTAA
The DNA here is from genome assembly GCA_025403435.1 of Artocarpus heterophyllus. Lineage (NCBI taxonomy): Eukaryota > Viridiplantae > Streptophyta > Magnoliopsida > Rosales > Moraceae > Artocarpus > Artocarpus heterophyllus. Next base: position 20,195,138 of record CM046352.1, on the reverse strand, counting down.
TTTGTTTATGCTTGTGATTGTTGTGCTTAATATTATATTATATTATATTAATATGTAAACGGCAATTGACGTTGCATGAAATCAAAAAAAGGAGAGTACCGTTAAGGCAAAGGAAAAGGAAGAAAAAAAGGAAACATTATTAAACTAGGATTAGGGTTTTCTACATTCATTTAATTTTTTCTCTATCATAAACCTGTAAACATATCCTTAAGCCACCAAAGGCCTTACATTCTCTTAATTTCCAACCAAAGAAAATTTTGACCCTCACCCCCTCTCAAATTCACATTCTTAGGCCTCCACTATCACTCAAAAATTTCTACAAGAAAGCCTCAATCATCTCTCTAATCCTCAAAGCCAAGAATTCATTACTTCTTTTATTAAGCCAAAGTAGAAGGAATTATTTTCGGAGATTGTGCATACAAGTCTTCATATTTGTGGAAAGAAAACATAAGAATTTAAAATAAGGTTTAAAGGTTTTCATGGTTTAGAATTTTTATGATTTATATGTATTGTTTTGTGACAAATGTTGTTGAAAAATTGTTCTTTTATGTTGTGAATGTGTACACATGAATATTTTTATAAAAAATAAATTATTTTGTTTATTACTTTGATTGTAACAAAGTTATTGTATAGTTGAAAGCATTTATGATCATATGATATTGTGAAATTGCATGAAAATAATGTTTTGTTATTGGAACACGTTGTAACTATTTTAGAGTTTTTGGTTATTTGGTAAGATTTTCGATAATGTTTTAAATTCAAATGATTTTATTTTGCTACAATTTTTAGATATGATGTATACATATATGTTATGAATGTCTAGGAATTTTTATAAATTTTTGTTCAAAATAATTTTAGGATTATGAGCTTCCAATCAAACACTGCTTATGAAATTTTATTTGCTTGTAGATTTGCATTTGTGTTATAGAGTCCGTTTTTATGGGCTGAAAGGTATCTTTTGATTTTGTAAAAAATTATGAGTCATTGTGCTTGTAAATTTTTAACTTCATATCTTTATTATGTTTTAAGATAAAATTTGTTGATCGCCAATTACTCAGTGGTTATGAATTTCCTAATATGCTCTATATAATTTTTGAGATAATAAATCATATTTTTAAATGTGTATTACATGGTTTATTATTTTTTTAACATTTATTTATATGTTAAGCATGTTACATAAAAATTTTAGAAACATATTATGCATATTTGATTTTATAAAAATGTTTAAATGAAACGTGTTCCCTATTTAGCATGTCTAATGTTAAAATTAACTCTTAATTTGAGCATGTGTGTTGAATTATTTTGAATTTATTTGAAGTTAAATTTTGAATATGTTATGATTTATGTATCTATTATGTGTAGTAATGTTTATAAATTATTTTATGGCATAAACAATTTAATCTATAATTTTTAATTAGGACTATTCACTGTCTAGGCTTTACTGATAGATTTTGTAGTATTGATTTTGTGATTTATTTAAATTATCAAATGAAATTTTTGTTGTAAAAGAAAAATCTAACAGTTATACATATGTGTTACTTTTATTCGTACAAATTTTTATGCTTTAATGGAATATGAATCAAAAGATATAAGGTGATGAATCCTTGAAGGTCGGTCAGTTTTTGTGACTGACAGATTTACATGAATGTTTTAAAAATTAAAAATATATATATTTTGGATAAATATTTTCAAGAGGAAAATTTGAGTGATGCCTTTATATGTTAGCTATGTTATGGAAGAAGTTTTAGACTTTATTCATGCTTATGAGTTGAGATTGATTTCTCTAAATGATTAAAGGTGAAGTCTTCTGTCTTTATGTTTCTTGACTCTAAGTACATGTTTATGACTCAAAGATGCTTTGTTTTGTTAAGAATGATATATGATGATGTAATATGGTATTAAATAATATTATGAACATGAATATTAATTTTGTGTATTATATGAATGATTGACATGAACACTTCAAAAAGCAAGCACACTGAGAAACGAGGTAACGTCACCCGATTTAAGGTTTAGTAAGTAAGCAAGTCAAGCATGTATATTCTCACCTGCAACATAATAAAAGTTTATGAACAAGTTTTGAGAATATATTTTATGATAATTTTTAAGTTTGCTTTTACATATTGTCTTATCATGAAAACTCTTGTTGCAACAAAAAGGTTCAATGGATGTTTCACTGACGAGGTATGTTGTAGGTATATCTATATATATGTATAACATAATTAAGCGTTGCACATCCTATGTTTATTTCTTCCGCTAGGTGGGCTGTCCCACAACGTGGACTTGTACAGTTGGTTTGGAATTAGCTATCTCACTTCTCTCGTACAACTATGTTTATGTTTATGGTATAATGCTTAGGGCCTTAACGATAAAATGAATTATGTTTTAATATGGAAGTTTAAATGAAGATATATGCTCTATATAAACCTATGCCTCGTGCACTACTATGATTATGATTACGATGTTATGTAATGATTTTTACGAAATGTTTTATATTGTGAGATAGGAATGTGTACCTACTAAGCTTATGCTTACTTAGTTTATATCATGTTGTATATAAGGATAACATGCAGATTGACTAGAATGGATGACAAGGACAAGCGTGTGTGCAAGGAGTATTGGATTGGAAACGGAGTCATGTCATAAAAGGAATTTAAACTCAATCAAAATTTAATATATTATCTTTTGCATTTTTATTTGTTTTAGATTCAATTCTATTTGTGTTATTTTTTTAGTTTCTTAGGTTATTTATTGAAGAATACACTAAATAGATTGTTTCTTCCTAATTAATCCTAATTAGTTGTTTAATTAGAAGTTAAGAGTGCTTGCATTATACGTATGAGTTTGTATTTGCTAAATATATATATATATATATATATATATATTTGTAAACTAAGTTTTCTATAGGTAGTTGGTTAGCCAAATGACTTAAGTGTTTCCATTGGGCTAACTAAGTAGGAAAAGTTAAATCCGATAAATAGTTTTTATAGAAAAAATATATGCATGTGTTCCCGAAAAATCTGCTTGAGTGTAAGTATTTTATTTGAATTGTTTATCTTTAAATAATGATTTTAAATGGCAAAAGTAATGATTATTGTGACGTCTGTAAGGAAGCCAACCCAAGGTTGGTACCAAAGCGATGAAGAACGACGATGGGTTGACAAAAGTCTCAAAGAAGAAGCTAAAGTCTTTGATTTGCAACATGTATCCAACCCATGAGAAGAAGGCTCATGAATCCGCCCCATTTCCACTTCCAACCACTACACTACCTAGCCATTTGGGATTCGAAGTCACTGACACACAAATGCAAACTAAGACGATGACAATTAGCATACTAGACCTCACCTCCCAAGCACAACAAAACTCCCCTCTACATAGTGCCAAGTAAGAAACCACCAGAGATATCAAGCCATCATCATTCATAAACCCTTTTATGGGGTCGGGAGTTTGGAGGCCACCCCAAGACTGGTGTCGAAATTCGGCCCATCGAGGCCTTCCACAGAGGCAGCGTAAAATGAAGAGAAGGGTGAAAAGGAAAAAGCTAGTTATTCCCATGATTTGAAACCTGGGATGCCATCTCAATGATAAAATAAACAATCTATCATGTAATTATTCTCTACATTAAATTTATAACATGGAATATGAACATGTAATCTTAATATATATACACACACATGTGGGCCTTGTGCGAAGTTAAGCAAAACATGAAGAGAAAATTACATATTATGCCACATTTTTAAAAACTTTGTTTATTCATGCTATAATTGAAAAAAGTTATGCTACATTACTATTCATATTATATGTTTAAGTTGTGCTAAACTAAAACATTTGTGGTATTTATTAAAAAAAGATTTAAAAGATGGTAATCATGATTCTTCCCCAAACATAGAGGTACTCTCAACTGGTTCGGTTTGGTTCTTTTTTTTTGTTTTTGTTTTTTTTTTTTAAGTACCATTGTTGTTGAACCAAGCTAAACATTTTGGGTTGCTGAAATTAGAAACCAAAACTGAATATGTTTTGGGGGGTCAATTTTATAAATATCACTTATGTGGTATCACTTTTGATTAATACCATTTCTAAAACAAATTGAAACATACCACTTTTAGAAAATAGAAAGAGAGAGGAGAGAGAAAGAGGCACAAAAAGAGAGAGGGAAGGGCCGAAAACATAGAGTGGGGGAAGAAAAAGAGGAAGAGTTGAGTGGTGAGAATTTGAACATATCGTATGCAAAAGTAGTATGAATAAAAGGTTTAAAAAAATGATACAAAATATTAATGATGTTAAAAAAGTGGTATGAGATCTAATTTTCTCTTTGTTTCGGTCGAGAACTCATCAATTTGGGCCATGTATTGGGCCATCAAGTCCAACAAGCCCATCTAAAAAAATGAAATTATTAAAAAAACAAAAATCGTATGAAATGTCATTTTTTTCAAAACTAATTATAATAAACGTCAAAATTTTAAAAAATATTTGTAAGAAATGTCACATTTATAATTTAAATAATTTATCTATCTTTTTGCTTATAGTGTAAATAATTTTTATTTATACAATAAATAAATTTATAATGCAAATAATGTTTACCTCATTGTTTACAATATATATATTTCTTATTTACATAGTAAATAAGTTGTTTACATTGTAAGTCTGACATTTACTACAAATATTTTCAAACCTGATATTTATGTCAACAAGTTTTAAAAATCTAATATTTTCCTCATTCTAAAAAATCCTACAACTCTTTTGAGGGAACGTTACCAATCGTTCTAAGTTAAAAAATGAACAAATCCAAGCATACTGCAAAGTGCACGCCTACACTCTGCACCCCTTTGACTCTTTAGTTCAACGGCAAGGTGATAGAGAGAGGCAAAGTGAGGAGAAGAGGGCAGGAGGGAGGGTGACGCGCTGACGGCAACAACATTTGCACTTTTCTCCATGCATCATTTTCCGCCAATTCTACTTGAGATCGGAGAATTTGAAGTATGAAAGACATTCATTTGTACAAAGAGAACCATTCTACCGAGATTCAAGAGAAAAACGGTTAAAAATCAAAACTTGAACCAGAAACCTAGTTAGAATACCGAATCTAACCTGTAATTTGCTATTTTTCTTTTTTATTTGACATTCAAACTTTCACATGGGAAGGCAAGTCTTGTTAGCCAAGACAATGGCCAGTCAAACGTTACACACCAGCAGAATAACATTACAACATTGTTACAACAAACTAAGAATACTGACTGTACAAATGTCGCCAACTTTACAAGTATGGTTTCGAAACTACTAATTGAGGAAACACACACCATCTTTCCAAGTTAACGATTCAACCCAGAGCAATCAAAAAACCTAAATTAGGGACAGATTTGCATGTCATAAGCTCCTTTCACCTTTATTTCATGTTGTTACATTTAGCCTCTCCCAGCCTGCATATGCACAAAGATACAGAGCTTCAGAAAGATGGAAACTTCGAGACTCTCAAGCAAATATCTAGTCTAATCACCAAAATAGAAGCTACTGGTTTTCTATTTACAAACAACATATTGGCAGATTGGTGATCTGCATCAAAGACTGAAGATGATAAGCTTGGAAAGATGCACTTGTAACAGCAATCATATTTAGACCGACACTCAATTTGAACTTGGAGCTCAGGGGGGCATTCCCTCCTTGCCCCTCACAAGGATTCATGCAGTAGAGCCACAAAGTGCATTTTTCATGAAAAATAATGCCATCTCATGCTAATGAATTTTAGTCTATAGACTATAGAGAGTAAAATTTACCAAATCTAAGGGTACTTATGATTCAGGAAGCTAAAATGTTTGAAAGAAAACCACAAAGGAAAATAATCCCTTTAAAAAAAATTGAGAGGGAAAAAGTAAGGGAAGGTATTAATTTTGTACAGAGAGGAAACTTACTCAAATTAAAGAACTTCATTGATTGCTTTGACCTAAAATTTGGTACGAGGATAAAACTTTTGAAGTCATTTTTCTCCCCGCATACGTGCTGTCTCTTTCAGTTAACGAGACTTAAATTTGACTACCAAAAAACATTCATTCGAATACGGTTTAGAATCATCAATCACTAAACAACCCACAAAGGTCGATTAACAGCTCAACTACATTCAAGCCGCAATAGCGCCAAGTTTGAAAGCCCTTCTAATTTTCTTTTTAGATATTTGCTATTCTTTCTAATCTTGTATTGAAGGATGGTGGAATTTTCTCTCGCTGCTCTCACTTCCCCTTCTTTCCCTTAAGCTAAGCTAATTTGCTCATGTAAATATCAAATTGAATAAGATGCAACCTTAAGCCCTGAATCGAATTGTTTTGCTTTATATTAAAATTTTCATCTTCAAACTTATAAGTTCTGTCACTGCAAACAACTCTTATATCATCATCATCATCATCTTCATCTTCAAACTTATAAGTTCTGTCACTGCAAACAACTCTTGTATCATCATCATCATCATTGGAAACATATTTTTTAAAAAAGCTTGCTATCATCCTGACATACAACCTTCCTAACTAGCACTCAACTCTCATCAACCAAGAAAGTGAGTATTTGGGTAATAAAGTTACTTATTAATATACCAATAAATGGGAATTGTTAATCAGATAAGAAGCTATCAATCAACTCATCAAACCTATGAAAGTTTGAATTTTATTATAATTGCAATTTATATTTAGCAAACAATGCTACTTGATGAGAAAAACAATGCAAATCACAATTCCAGTAGGACAGTAATGTCGGGAGATAAATGAAGATGATTTTGCTTCAAAACTTCAAAATAAAGCATAAACTCCATCAATAGGCAAACATTCCACAAACTAGGAGATAAACCATTATAGTTCTGACAAATCTCATTAGTTAGCCACAAATATTACAAATTCTCAAAGCCCAGAAAGCCTATAACACACAAACCAAACAAACCCATCACAGAAAAAAAAAATAATAATAATAATTTGTAAGGAACAAACCATGTTTATGGGGTTGGTGAGAGTGAATTAGCCAACATGAAAAGGGCCAATATCGCCGGTTCGGAGAGAATAGGCGACCTCATCAGCGACGATCAAGCAAGAGGAAACCCAGCCACTGAGAGCCAACCAAACCATCCTCGCCATCCACAGAGTCATCCCCCATGGCATCGCCATTGTTTTTGTTAGTCGGTCTTCTCTTCTCTCTCTAATAGAAACCCGACAATACAATACAAACTAAAAAAAATTACATTACGTGTATTATAAAATTAAAAATTAACATAATATTAAAAATATTTTTAATAATATAATTATTATTTTAATAATATTATATATTATATTATATAATTATATAAAAATAATTTTAATAATAATATTATTAAATATTTATAAAACTTTTAAAAATTAAAATTATATTTTAATTTAATAAACATAATTAAATCAATTGCGACAAAAAACCTACAATACAGTCCCTTGGGCTTTGGGGTCTAAAGCGAACCCATTAAGGATCTCACCACACTTCCTCGCTTGCGGAAGGCGATTCCGAAGAAGATTCAAAAGGTTAATGTCGAAAAAGACAAAAAAGCTACCGGTTTTAAGAGACCTGTCCCGCCGTAGTGTTTGCCATGGAGCAAAGTCAAAAATGAGAATCCATCTCTGAAAAAATAAAATAAATAAATAAAGAGAAAGGCCTTGAAAAGACCCTATAAGACTTATTTCTTACCAATCAGGTCTTTTTTAAGGGAGTGTTTGGTAGTGGTGGGAACCACTCAGTTCTCACCATAATTTTAGTTATAAACAGTGTAAAGCTCTTGTATGCTGCAGTAACAATAAAAAAATATACTACAGTATAAAACTCTCACATGCTACAGTAAAAGTGGTTCTCACCACTGATTCCCACTATCCTTCCAAACACCTTATAAGTTTATTTTTTAATCGTTGGATATCCAATGGTTCAAAATTTAGGTTTTATAAAAACAAAAAACCCTTACTCCATTACTTTTCATTTTTACCATATGATTTCTAAAATAGCAAATAAAGAAAAAAGAAAAAAGAAAAAAGAAAAAAGAAAAACCCAAAAAAAATCAGAAAAACAATTGTCCTCCGTTGGCGGTGGGGGTCGCCATTGGCGGTGGTATTCCGACAGTTGGGGGATCTCTGCCGCCCCCCGCCCCACGGCCGCTGCCGAATGTCGCAATACTTCCTCCCCTTGGGTGAATACTCCTCACCGCCGCCACCGTTTTCCTCCTGTTCCTGATCGTCATCTCCTCCAGCGGCTTCTTCGAAAAGTTGAACTCCTCGATCCTTACCTCGTTCACGTGCCGCTGCACCACCCTCATTCCCATGCTCCGCTCCTCCTTGTCCTCCATGCTCGACAAGTCCGCCGCGTCCTCGTCCGTCACCAAAATCCATATAACTCTCGTCAAGAACTCCGTACCAAAAGAACAAGAAGATGATGATGATGATGAAGAAGAAGAAGACTTCACAAGTTTTCTCGTCATTGTCCTGTGTTCTGTCAACTTCGCCGAACCCATATTTTTAATGATAATACTGAATATTTTGATCATCGAACAAAGATAGTGATATAAAAAAAAAAAAAAAAAACATCTGGGTTTAAAATTTAGCTAAACTTCCATCTGAAACATGGGTGTTTCAGCATATTCCAATTTCCGTTCTTAAACAAACCCACTCCTCTAGTACTTGTCAAAATCACAAGAACAAGAAATCAAGAAACGAGAATCAGCATAACACAAAAAATCCTATTTCTAGTTTTTACACAAAGCCAGCCTTCACTGTTTACTGCTATTGAGTGATTTTCATACTAAAAGAAAAATTTCTTCTCTTCTTAACCTCGGGGAAAAAAAAAAAAAACTATTGTAGTAAAGCAAAATGTAGACGTTATACCTTAACTGGAAGCCTCTCAATCCCCTGAGTTAGGTTTCGTGCAAATGGAACCAATATTTTGCACCTCTTTTGAAAGAAACGTTGGAAACCCGAGGTGGTCGCAATCGCCACATGGTCGCGAGCCCAATGCCTCGCAAGAGTTGTCGGCCCACCTTTGGTCACGGCGATTCCATCGCAAGCACGACTCCCTCGGCAACAGTCGCGATAGTTCGCGATCCTCTGCCATCATGATGGGGTCGCGACCCACTACCTCCGCCCACGGGCTTCTGAACTCGGCAACCTTCACCTCGGCCTCGTCTAGATCCGCCAGCGACCATGGTTTTTGTTTCAGATTTTTTTTTGAGGCAGCTTTTTTTTTATTATTATTATTATTTTCTGTCGAGAAATCTGGGGTATTTACTCTCATTTAATCAAAGACAAGCTTTTTTTTATTTTAAATTATTAGATTTAGATCCAATGGATAAAACAAATTTCTTATTTACAAGAGGTTTTAGTGGGTCTGATTGTAGAAATTTCTATAAATAATGCTTAAATACCCGCTATATATATACATATATTGCATCGGCTACACCCAAGTGACGGACGATAAAAACAAAAAAATATTTGCATTGCTATTCATTGCAAATGTTGCCACTACCAATGAATAATCTTCCAATGAAATGATCAAACTAATGCTCTGAATTGACAAAATAATTCTCCCCTAATGTCAGCCGAAGATGTTAAGATGAACGGGCCATATTAAAAAGGGTTTGACGGCGCTTACCAAAATAGAAGAGATATTTAAGCAAAATGCCACGTTTTCCATGCGTGGATTGAGATGTTCCACTAATGTAGAAACTATTGCAGCTTTTGCCACTCTGTTGCAAGACGTAAAAGTTTGAGTACTGTGAAGGTGCAAACTGAATCTTGTTTGAAAGGACGGTGTAAACAGTTATTTAAAATTATTTTTACTGTAGCATGTGAGAGCTTTACACTGTAACAATTTTTTTTATTGTTACTGTAGCATGTAAGAGTTTTGCATTAATTATAACTGAGTTTATGGTAGGAACCACTCAGCTAAACAGCCACTTAAGCGTACTTGACATCGTTTTAAACTTAACACATTGTTCCTGTATGTATGTGGTTTGGTTTCTTTTTTCTTATCTAATATGTTGGGATTTTAATTTTTAAAATCATAAAGATAAACTCTTTTTTGCTAATAATTTTAGCTAAAATAATATGACATTTTGATTGGCCAAGTAACATAATAGATGATGTATCTCATCGAAGCTAGACATGTACACATCAGAGATGTGATCAAAAGAGATGACTATGTTGTGGTTTGACTAATTTTGTTGGCCACTAGGTCGTAAATTTTTCTTGTGAAAGCCAAAACAAACTAGCAGTATATGGGCTTAGGGGGTTCGAGGCTGAGATACGAGAGGAGGTATTCTTATTGATGAAATTGTCATGCATCTTGGTATCTCTAATGTTTTATATTCCCACATCAACATGCGTGACGAAGTCCTACATTAGGTGTTTGCTCTAATTTATAGACTCGTGGCATTGGGTTGGTTCTCACGACAAGAAAGTCTCTGTTTCAAATATTATTGGGACTTAATAGACTTAAATTTAGATTCAAGTATCAAGAATCTTTTAGATACATGTTTATTTTTCCCAAAATCTGAATCCCTTGAATATCAAGAATCCAAGTTTTCAGAATTCTTATCTCCTAAACTTTTGATACTCAGATATCTCTATTATAGTAAAAACTAAAAATTCTCTCTTTTATATTTGAGGAAAAAAATCGTAACTTCTTCATTTGATATCTAATTAAGATGATTCTTTTTTCATTGTATTCTTAATAAAGAGAGGAATAAATTAAGATCCATATTGCATATTTTTTAGGATCATTAAAATTAAGATTTTATTAGATTTGTTAATAAATCAAAAACTATTTTCACTATCTCTCCAAACATAAATTTCAATTTTAATCCATACTCATATTAAAACTTAAATGCATATCAAACACTAATTTGGATAACAATTCAAATTACTAACTCAAATCATAATTCAAATCACACTAACTCAAATCAAATCACTAATTCGAATCCATTTACCAAATAGACCCTTCTTCTTTGCATAAAGTGTTCTAACATATTCAATTCCTTTCCTTAAGGATGAATTGCTCGACTAGTCTGCTTCAAACTCATCTTGGACATAGTAGTTGTACATTACCTTTGCAAATTGAAATTTGAATTCTTCGTGGGGTACATTATATCCCGCTAATAAAAAGACTAATAGTTCGGCAAAAATTTGTGAACTAATAATTTGACCTAATGCTTAACCTATAAGTAGATTAAGCGGGTGATTTAGGCCTACATTTTTAGAATCCTCCAAATTTTGCCCATACTTCAAGTAATATATTGTTTAAATTATTATTATTATTATTACTATAAAAAAGTCAATTCGAACTCAACAAACGTGTTGTTAGTTTCAAAAAAAAAATGTGAGTAGTATCCTTAAATATATTATATCAAGATCAATAAGTGTCTCAAAAATAGCAACCTTCAATTGGAAAAAAAAATTAATAAAAAAGGAGAATAAGAACGTCAACTTCCAAAAAAAAAAACAAAAGAAATGTCAACAAAATATCCTACATTAAAAACAAGCATGAACTTAAGTCAACTTTTTCTTCTTTGAAAAATAATAATAAAAAAAATTACCCTATTTCTTTTCTTCTTCTCGGTAAGTTCTATTGACTTCTCAAAACTGTATTGCTACTCTCTTCTTCATACTTTTTCTACAACTTTCAAAATTATTGAATTCAAATCTACAGTCCTATTTTCGGTCTCCTTAGGTATCTCTCATACTATTTATTCGCCACATTATTTAAACTCCGTAACCTAAATACATAAATAGGATATATAAATAAGCAATTTATTTAGGTATCAAAATTTAATAAGAAAGACAACCAAAGAGATAAAAAAAAATAGGACAATAAATCTTGATTCATATATTGCTTACTCATTTTTATGTATTTGTTGCTTCTTTTAATTTTACCTTAACTATTTTTATTTTTAGTAGGATCATTACCTTGACTTTGTTGTAATTTTATTTTTGTTATTTTTTTCTTCATTCGATGTGGTAAGTTGTAGTGTTATTTTTAAAAGCTATAAAGCACATCAATTTTTTTTTTCCATTTCAATGCACAATATTATACTTATTCTCTTGAAAAATCATCTTTAAAAATTGAGGAATTTTTTACTTAAGATCTAAATTACCTCAAGCCAACCTGATCTAATATATGATCGAGAAGTAAATTGAGAAAAAAAGACTATTCTGTAGATCATAATTGAAAGTGATGAATGAGGCGCATATTCGAAAGTAAAAACTGAACACGGTCGAAATTTAGAATTCGTTTTTAGAGTCTGTTGTGAAAATTCCAACACACAAGTGCACATAATCATTTCTAGTATTAAAGTGATAAGTTAAAGTATCGTTTCTACGAAGATTGTGTTAATTTTTATTAATTATCGAAATTGATTTACCTTTATAATGATTTGAATGATAAAAAAAAATAAAATTTTAAAAAGAAAAGAAAATGAATGTGAAATTTAAAAGAAAAATGTTGAAACAAACAACCCCTAAAACATCAGAAATTATGATTTCACTAAAATTAATCCGATTTTAGTCAATTAAACATATTATTGTGATATCCTTATACTATGTTGAAGGTTGAATTCCTTATCATATTCAATGCTCTCTCCAAGTTACGCTAAAAATGCCTAAGTACACATACGCACTATATCTCTATGTGAATTAATTATGTGTAAGTTTATTATGATATGTGATAATTCTTATTGTGACTACACAAACCATGTAAGTATATCTCTATCTTGTATGCAATTTATGGTATTTTAAACATGATCCTAAATCATAAATCTCCTCTCAGTTTCATTATGGTTTATTTACCATCTCACTAGTGGCGAGCTAGTTAAAAGCATTAAGTACAATATAAATACTCAATATAATTATAAGGATCACAATAATATTATTTAACTAAATAAAATGTTCATAAATCTAACTATATCACAATCCCAACAAAAATAAAACTAAAACATGATAATAAAAGCACACCACAAAAATATTAAATAAACATTAATATATTACAAAAAATAAAACTTAAAGATGACTCAGAATAGAGACAAGTTTATCGGGCCATCCTCCTAATAAAACTCTTTAACTCTCAAAATATTACAAATATAAAACACTAAAAAAACAAACAAATATTTTTTTGTTTTCTTTTTTTTTTTCCCTATCGGATAGAGTTATCATACCCCCTAAACTCTAACGATTGCTTCCTACTGCCTTTGTTCCAATCTAGCCTTAAATTTGTAGTGTCGGCCACCAGATGCATATCCTATATCTTGTCCAATAATTCCTCAGCAATTGGAGCAGTGACAAAGATTTGCCTTCTAGCTTGTAAAATGAAATTTTCTTCCACGGCATGGTCTAAAAACTTTAATAAACTATCATAGAAACCATTAACATTTAAATCTCTAATGGTTTGAAATGAAGGCTTAATAGGTATCCACTAGCAACTACAAACATTTCCTTTAGGATGCCTACACCACCACATAGAGCTATGAATACATCAATTATATTTGTCATGACTTCTATATGTTCAAAAACACATGCAACTCTTTTTTTTTTTTTTTACTATAGTCTTCCCAAAAGATTCTCTTCAGCCAAAACATCAGGCATAATCTATAAGACTTGTGCACCACTAGAATGAGCTGCTATTGCAACACTTCCATCAACTCTAAGCTACCTCCTCCATATACTAAGTTAATCTTTCTACATGCTAAGGCTTGTCCTAAGTTTTCTACGGCCTCTATGTATACTCTATCTATAGTAGAATTGGAACCATAAAGACACAAACGATTTCAATTTTCCTAAATATGTTTGGTTCTAAGACTGGTTGACTCTTTTATTATTATTATTATTTTGAATTTTTTTGGTAGTCCACTCTGTGTAAGTTTGAGTCTTGGAATAGATATTTAAAGAAGTTGGGATTGCACGAGGACTAAGAGGTTAGAGCAAGTAGATGATGATAGGTTACTTACAAATCTAAACAAAATTTTTACAGCTAGGAAAAATCAAACACTATTTAGCCAACTTTTAAAAAGTGACAAGTAATCAAACCAACTTTTGAAAAATGAAACTAAAACTGTATAACTTTTGACAAAAAATGAAACAAAAAGACAAATGACTGACAAACTACACAGTAGAATTTTCGACAAAAGAAAATGAATGTAAAGAAAAATCTAACAAAAGACAAAAGAAAAAGATGGCATACTATAGAACCTTTAGAAAAACATGGCACGAAATTACACAAAAGCTAAAAAAAAATTCAAACTTACTATAGGAAATAAATGTGGCATATGACATGATAATATTTTTAAAAGAAAAGAAAATAAAAAAAAACATTATTATTGTACAACTACTGTAATGATCTAAAAACAAACAAACAAACACTAAAATAATTTCTTTCTATTGAAATTTTGTTCGAGAATTAATAATGTATGTTCATCAGAATTTGCTTCTAGAGAATCTCCATAAAGCAGCCATGTTGATGTTTTTTTTTTTTTATTGAAACCCAAGATCAATTCTCAAATAAACTTTCAACAATTTTTAATTAAAAACAATAACATTAAAAATAAAAATATTTGCAAGTGTTGTTAACGACGTCTATGCCTCGAGGATTTACTTCCCATCTAATTTTTTTAAGAATTGGCAAACAGGGTCTTTTTTGCTAGATTCCCAAGGCGTTATCTCTTTGCATGGAATTTGGGCCAGAATTTAACAATTCGACAACAGACATATCCACTAGGATGGCTTTTTAGAAAAGCTTATGTTAGACATGTATGCCCTAAGGAGTAAAAATGTAATATGTTTTTGAAGACATTTTTATCAATAAAGAATTCATTTATTATTCATATACTAAATTGTTGTCCTCTTTACGTTCATATTTTTTAAACGTATATTAAGCAAACAAAAGTCTAAGACTGTCGTTCTAAGCCTTTTAGAATTAGGCATATGATGAACAGATTATGCGGAGACATAATTCTAAAGATGACGATCCAAATCATAATATCCGCAATCGAGGGAATAAAGCTGGGTGCTTTTATTCATGCAAATATTGTTATGTTGTCTATCTCCCTAATGGGAGATAGTTTGTCTTGGCCATTGGAGGTGGACTCCGCGAATAAAAACATTGGTATATTATCGTAAGTGATGATGTATTGGATCGAGACACAAAGTATAATTGATTTAGATTAATAAGTCTATCTTAGCAAATCAATTCAATTTAGACAATCGTATGTATTGTATCTTCATCCTGAGATGAGTAATGGGCCCGTTGTCTTGACTTATGTTTTTTGATGTATCAAAGGGTGACATCCACATTTTATGTTGATACGTATAGCAGTACATTAGAGACAAGATTCTTGATAGCGTAGACTTGTTATTCATAGATATAGAATTCATAGCTCCTCTTTAAAAGTCGATGATATCCTCTTACATGCATTTTTTGTAATTGGAAGACTAGAGCGCTCAACCATTTAGATACATAGGTGTAACTGAATTGTATGTTGTCTTTGGATGGTAAGTTTTTCAATCGTGAGATAATGGAATGTAAGAGAAAAATAATCGGAAAGACAAGACAAAATTTATCTTTAAGCCAATTATAGATATCCTATTGAGATATGATACATTATAATATGTCATAGATACTTAGCTATTTGGACTTCGTAATTTTATATAGTTCGAAGGTGTAGCTCTAAGCTTTTAGTGGAGTAGCGTCAAAGTTGATAATTATGAAACGTATATATGGGATATTAGATTTTATAATTATTGGGAGCTTAAACTATACAGGTCCATTAGGTCTCCTTTACTAGCTCATAATAAATTCTATAATAACACGATGTGCTTTTTCAATAATTGGTGACTTATGTTAAATTATTAAATTAGCTAAAATTTGAGTTAATTGGATTTAATAATTCATGTTAATTTATCGGTTAAATTAATTTTGTAATTAATTCAAGATAAACATGTTGAATTATTGTGGATAATGTCTTATTTATATGGGTTTATCTATATATGACTATTTTAATAAGATAACTTTTCTATTGGGTTATTTGAATTAAAATTGAGGCTCTATAAAAGATACCTAGAACTAATAAGATAGTCCAATTGGTTGAGATAGGATCTATTGGATCAACCTATAGAGTTCAAATTAGATTTGAACTCGCAGATCAGTGATAACACGGTCGACCGCAACAATTAGAGTCTGAATCTAATTATGTGGATTAGACTCTAAAACTGATCCAAACTCAAATTTTGAGGTCTTATCTAATAATAATTGACTATAGGTCCGACCTCTATAAATAGGAAGTGAGTAATCATATTTATTCAGATCAGTTGAGAGATTAAGAGTGAGCACTCTAGTTTGTGAGTATCTGAAACTCCCTAAGAGCTTTTTCTTACAAATCATGAATACTAGTTTTGCGTTTTCTCAATTGGTTAGAAAGAGAGTCACTTGGAAAGAACTATACGAGTGTGCTCACACACACACACAGATAATGAAAAGAGAATAGCAAAGAAGACTAGTTGATTGAGACTCTTCTAGAACATACTTCTCTGTACAGATTACAGGAGCTCTTTGGCATACGAGGTTAATAAGATCTGATTAATTTATGCACACAGCATGTCAAACTTATGTTTTAAAAAATACTCTGATACAAATATTTTAAAATTTCTACCGAGTACTATTTTTCCAACAACTTGAAGATCATTCAAGTTTTCTTTTGAAAGTTTATCCTTACAAAGTGGATCTTGTCCTCTTTGTTGGTTGATATAAATCCAAGAGGATGACACTTACCTTTATAAGCTTGTTGAGCACACTTGTTGCATCTTGATTCAATAGAATAGGCTCTTCTTCTTATAGCACTTCTACTGTTACCCATTCCAAGAAGGTCAGAAGTCACTCGAATGAATTTTACCCTCGATTAGCATCCTAATATCAGTGGGAATACTAAATCACATGAGAACCCAAAGTTTGGTGACTCTAGAATTGTATTTCTTTTTTAGAGTCTTTTAAGAAACAAATAGGAAATATTTTTTTTACGTAAGTGTACTTTGGATCCATGGAAAAAACAAAGAAAATGAATAAAGAAAAGAAACAAAGTACTAAGAATAAAATAAAGAAAGACAGATTTGAAAAAATCGAGGAAGAAATTTGAAGAATTTTGAAAAGAATTTATAGAAGAACAATAGAGAAGATGAGAGAATTCTAGAGAGAATGGAGAAGGAATTTAGAATTCTAGATAGAGAAGGAGAAATCTAGAGAGAGAATGGATCCAAAGAACTAAATCTCGATGCACAATGAGGAGATTTATAGACATGAAATGGCTATTGTCCTATAGATGTTTAGGGTACATGTGTGAACGCTGAATAATTTTTTTACTTTTTACTTTTTATATTAGGGTTGGATTAATTTTGGGTTTGAAATGGATTGAATTAGGCCCAAATGTTCTTGGGCTTGATGAACTGTTGAAATCATATGCCAATTTGAATTAGACTAGGCTCATGTGATTTGGTAATCTACTCGGTTATGTACTTAGCCCAGAATGAAGGTCCAATATCAATCATGGCGTAATTTTGGTAATTTTGGTTCAAGCCCAAATTTGAGACCCATTTTCGATTTTGGCCTAATTGAATCAAGCTAAATAGTTTATATATTACATATGTAACAAAAATAATAAAAAAGACATATAACACACTGATAAAATATACTTAAAGCATACTTGAGGTTAAGGGTTCAAGTGAGGGAAAACACAAATTTTTACAAACATGATTTTTATTTATTTTTTTTAAAGTAACACACAAAAATAATTTGAAAGAAAATAATTCATAACACCTAAGAAAAATGCAAAGCACACTCAAAACATCCTTGAGATCAAGGGTTCAAGTGCGGGAAAATACAAATTTTTATAAACATGATTTTTTATTCAATTTTTTTAAAGAAAATCGTGCACAAAATAATTTGAAAGAAAATTATTCACAACACCTAAGAAAAATGCAAAATGATTTTAACAACACACACTAAAATACTTTAAAAATTTTGGATTGCCTCCCAAAAAGCTCTTGGATTACTGTCCTTAGCATGACTATAGGAGAAGTACTCAAAAAGCAACTTTTTCTCATAGTAAGTATCGTAAGACACCTTATATGAGTCTTGGTTGTGTATGCCATTAAGTTTTGCCAAATTTGGAATTGATTGACACGTTGCACCAAGAAGACCCAGTTTGGAATGATGGGCTTGATGAGCTTGACATATCAATAATAATGAAAGTAGAGGAGGCATTGACTACATTGGATCTTCATAAATGTAAGCTTTTATAATCAGCATGAGCATCAAGTGTAGGCCATTATCGACTTCTTTTGATTTTTCTTCAATGAATGATTCCAAACGCTCCTTTCTTGGTGTCGGTTCTTCAAAATAGAAATCTTCAATGCTTGTGGTAGGAACGAGTTCCACCAACTCTTTAGTGTACTTTGCCATAGGTTTCGTATACCAATTAGTTGCCATCGTTTCTTCAGCTTAATTTTTTGAAATTGATTTACTAAAAGCTCCATTTTTTCATCAAGATACCACCTAGAACCAAGTTGATTTTTTTCAATGTTGGTCATTTGGTTGACAGTATTTTCCAACTGTTATGTTATTTCCTTCAGTCTCGACTTCTTCACTTCTTGAGGCTCGATGGATTGGTGCATAATATTAGGGTGATGGATATATGGAGGATATTGGTGGTTCCAACTTTGCAGTGATGGATCATAATGCCAGTGGTAGTCAAAATCAGCCATATCGTTTAACAAATGACATGCATTTTCATGGCTTCTATTAAGCACGTGACTATCGGTGGCAAAAGCTCCATACTCTACCATACTCTACCATACTCTACCTAATTTCTTGCTACATCATCCAATCCATTGCAGAAAATGTAAGTTAAAGACTTATTTGAAAAATTTTGGTAAAATTTTGGTTAGAAAATATTTCAACCAATTCATTTAATCTCCTTCAGGCGACGTAAAATGGCTTCAAACGTTGTTGGGCAAAGTTTGCAAGGATTTGACTATGATATATTTTAAAATTTCCTCAACAAGATTTAAAAGGAAAATGAAGAAAAAATATGCAAACTAATCATAGAGCTAATTAGTATCAATATTAACTAAAACTAAAAAAAATCATCGGCAACGGTGCCAAAAACTTATTATGGAAATTTGAATACGCAAGCGCATGCAACCATTTCAAGTAATAAAGTGATGAGTTAAAGTATCGTTTGTTGGAAAATAGTATGCAACGGAAATTTAAAAAAATTTTATATTAGAAGATTTTTCAAAACACAAGATTGACATGCTATATGTATAAACTAACCAGATCTTACAAATATTTTAATGCCGAAGAGCTCCTACAATCTGTGAAGAGAAGAACATTCCAAAAGAGCCTCAACCATCTGATCTTCTTTTCTATTCTTTATCCATGATCGGTATGTGTATGGGCATAATCATACAGCTCTTCCCCAGTGACTCTTCTTCCACCAATTGAGAAAACCCATAACTAATGTTTGTGATTTGTGAACAATAGCTCTCAAGGAGTTCTAAAGACTCACAGAATAGAGTGTTCTCTCTTAATTTCTCAACTGATCTAAATAACATAGAAAACTCACTCCCTATTTATAGAGGTCATCCTATGGTTGGTTATTATTAGATAAGGCCTCGAAAATTTGAATTTGGATCAATATCTAATAAAATCGCGTGAAAACATGTGATCAGATTATCTTTTGATCGGCAACTGAACTGGCAGATGGCCTATCGAACTTACTTCATTGGCAGGCCGAACTTGAAGATCGGCCTGCTAAACTTACGATAAATGATCCCTGCAAATCTTTTATTTTCCACTTTAGATTCTTTGAATAAAGCCTTAGTTTTAATTTAAATAACCCAATAGAAAAATTACCTGACTAAAACAACCATATCTAGATAATCTCTAGGAAAATAAATATTCCAGATAATTTAACAAGTTTATCTTGCATTAATTTATACAAATTAATTCAACTGATAAATAGACATGATTATAAAACCCAATATCTTAGAATTTAACATAAGTCATCAATTTATTAGAAAAGTATATTGTACCATTACAAGATTTATTATGAGCTAGCAAAGAGGACTTGATGGACCTATATAGTTCAAGCTCTTGATAATTATAAAACCCAATATCTTAGATATATGTTTCATAATTACCAACTCTAATGCTACTCCACTAAAAGCTTAGAGCTACACTCCCAAACTATATAAAATTACGAAGCCCAAATAGCTAATTATTCATGACATATCATAATGTATTGTATCCCCATAAGATATGCATAATCAGCTAAAGCATAAATTCTGTCTTACTTTTTTAATTATTTTTCTTTTACGTTTCATTATCTCACCATTGGAAAACTTACCATCTAAAGAAAGTATACCATTTGGTTACACCTATGTATCCAAATGGTTGAGCACTCCAGTCTTCTAATTACAGGATAACGTATATAAGAGGATATCATCAACTCCTAAAAAGGAGCTATGGATTCCATATCTATAAATAACAGGTCTACGCTATCAAGAGTCATGTTTCTAACGTACCAACATCAAATATAGATGTCACCCCTTTGTACATTAAAAGACATAAGTCAAGACAACGGCCCACTATTTATTTCAGGATTAAGACATAATACATATGATTGTCTAAAGTGAATTGATTTGCCAAGATAGAATTATTAATCCAAATCAATTATACTTTATATCCTGATCCAATATATCGTCACTATGACAATGCACCAATGTTTCTATTCATGAAGTTCACCTTCGATGGCCAAGACAAACCATCTCCCGTTAGGGATATAGACAACATAACAATTTTTGCATGAAAAAATCACCTAACTTTATTTCCTCGATTGCGGATCTTATAATTTAGACAATCACCTTAAGAATCATGTCTTTCGCATAATCTGTCCATCATATGCCTACATCTTAAGGTTTAGATTGACAGTCGTAGACTTTTGTTTGCTTAACATACATTCAACAAATATGAACGTAAAGAGGACAACTTTTAATATATGAATAATAAATGAATTCTCTATTGATAAAAATACCTCTAAAAATATATTACATTTTTACTCCTTTGGGCATACATGTCTAACAATCTCCCACTTACACTAAGTGAGTAAATATGACAAATCCTACATCCCCATAGCTTCCACATGCCTCTCGGAAACCCTTGCAATTAGTGTCTTTATGAATGGATCAACTAAATTATCCTCGGATGCGATTTTGCATACAGCAACATGCTTGCCCTCAACGAAGTCTTTTATCACGTGATATTTTTGATCAATATACTTACTCTTCTTGTGAAATATTGGTTTCTTAACATTAGCTATTGCTGTAGTGTTATCACAATACAGCGATACTGCCTTACCATACCAAAAACTACATCAAGATCTCCAAGGAACTTACAGAGCTATACTGTTTCTTTTGAAGCATCACTAGCTGCCACATACTCGACCTCTGTTTTTGAATCTAAAGTGCAATCGTGCTTCACACTTCTCTAAATAATGGCACCGTTGCCTAGAGTAAACATAAAACCTGAGTCGATCTTCTCAAATCTAGACAGGATTGGAAATTTGAGTCAGTATATCCTAGAGGTGTTAAATCCTCACTCGAATATATGAGCATATAGCCTCGAGTCCTCCTTAGGTACTTGAAAATATGCTTGATCACAACCTAATCGACTTACTATCCCAACCGTATAACTAATATCCAATCGTATGCAAAGCATGGCATACATGAGACTACCCATTACTGATGCATAAGGCACCTTCTTCATGTATTCTCTTTCTTTATCAGACTTTGGTGAGTCTTTCTTAGAAAGAATAATTCTAGTCCTAGCATTGCCTTGCAACAAACCTGCTTAAAATACAAAAATAAAACATGCTTTGAAGAGTTAAAGAGCCGCAAATTTGAAGCAAGCGTCAGAAGCGCTACTAGTTTTGATTTTTCCCTTACAAAAAGAAAAAAAAAAAAAAAAGAGAGGCTTTGATAGATCATCTCAGGGGCAACCTTCAGTCGGACTAGGCAATTCCATTCAATAATGACAAGGATAGACGCGAGGAAAAATCTGTATGCATAATTCCACTTTCAGCAGATGCTGGAGAGAACGTAAATCTCTTGAGTTTGTCTATTCGACCTTGGATATCCTGAATTAAATTGTCAATCTGTTATAAAAAAAAATGTTAAATTAGCAGATCTTGAAAAAACTAATTATCGAACTGATGTATTTAAAATTAGTTAAGTTTGTCTTTTTGAGGGATTGGCAAGTTAATTCTAATTGAGAAGTAAAAGTGTATCTTGTACCTTTCACTTATCAAAACTCGTCATGATAGCATACCAAGTTTGAATAGCAGTTAATACCAGAAGGATCACAGCAGCAAAAACAGACAGAGCAGACCACAGGCTACCGAAATCAGATTGAGAGACTTGAGCCCTCCAAATGGCAAAGCTCCTTCTGCAATGCTTTTCTATGTCGCACTTGACATGCTCGTATGTGTCCTTAGGTGGTGCAAAGCAATAAGAGCCTATGCCATTTATCATGTTGGCCACTTCAATATCGCTACCTAGAGAGTTCTGAAGAATATCCGCTGCTCTTAGGTCCTTAACATCTTGTTCATTATCAATGAGAAAATCTAGCAAGTTTATGTAAGAAGTAACCCAATAATTTTCTAGATCATCGTGATCGTAGTCAGTGGTTTGATTATTTGGCAAGCACATCTCATAGGCAACCAGATTCAACAGCACACGTAGTGTCAAATTGTTTACTACTAATTTGGGAAGCTTAAGTTCATATGTAGTGAAGAATCTGCTGTGGAATGATATGTCTGCTAAAGAATCACTTGGCTTGATCTTTATACCTGCTGTTTTAAGTTCATGAACATTGCGAGAAGACTGCATCATGTTGCTCCAATATTGGGGGAAAGCACGCCGTCCATATAACAAGCGTTCTATCCCATAAGATATAAGCCCCTCCACAGCAAGCATGGAATCGTATGATAAACAAGAATAAATGAAATCTAGGAGCTTCTTGAATTTATGAGGAGAATAACGAGCACCACTTAAGAGCATTCTTCGGTAGAGCCCAAGAATGTGATCCACCGGTTTTGCAGATCTTCTATACACAGAATGTGAATATGCCTGAAATGTGGGCTTCTCCAAATAGTTCTTTGTAACAATACTACTCACAGAAATAAATTTGAAAATTAGATTTTCATCTCCAAAATGATCCGCTATCATGGTCATATTCTCTTCGGATGGCAACAACACAAGAAGGACCTTTAAGGGTATTTGGTTCTTTAACAACAACAAATCTTGTTGGATCAAGGTTGCTTGATCATTACTAATGTTAAACACTTCTAATTGCTGCTTCACATAGCACTGCATGAACCCTAGCATTGCACAACCATCCAAGAATACCAACCTGAGCAAATCATCACTTGTATAAGTCTTAGTTATCTCTTCATCAAAGAACTCCTTTACGTCCTTGATCTCACTCTTAATTTCTTGCAGTAAACTAGGCCCAGTTTTGCCCCTTGTTCCAATGAAATGTGCTGCCAATTTAAGCTTTAGTTCCTTTTTGAACAAGTTAGGATTCGCAGCATGAATAGGACCAATTGACAACTCCCTTGGCTTGAAATGCTCTCTGAGATTTGCATTTCTTAGCATGATCTTCGGAACCTTCTGTATCTTCCCGTTCGTGTTGTTTTGATGTTCCTCTTTGATGTCAAGTATGTCAATTTTTACGGCTTCCATTTCATCTAGTAGTTGCTTATCTTTAGCGTCAATCACTCCAACAACAACATTTTCTTGGCTTCTGCTAGCTCCACTCTCCCATGATGCTTTCAGATCAGCTAACTGGATCTCCTCTTTCTTTATTATGCCACTGACAATGAGGCCATCGCATTCACCAGACATCCTCTTGCTAGAATCTAAAAAAATATTGCAAATATACCCTTGCAGATTTAATTGAGGAAATTCAGCTCACTTTAAAAAAAAAATAATTAAAAAAATTGAACGAATGTGCAATGACAATCATTCAAATGTTCAAATCTATAAACAACATCTTCTTTAACTTGGCTAGAAGATCTATCCTATGCTAGCTCTATCAAAATTTGTTTAAAAAGAAATACAACTACAAAGTTTCATGACAACAAATTACAACATAAAACTACTTCAAGCCATAAATGGAAAAGCAACCCAACAGATAATACAAGCCATTAATTGAGAAGGATTCAGCTTGATAATATTTTCGAAAAAATTAACAATCTTTCCTTCCCTTATTCCTGAATGTGGACAAAAAGAAAACCACACAAGGTACGTTATACGGTGACAAGTAATGTGTTTTTGTAAGTATATGTCTCTTTTTTAACATAACATCTCTATTATAATTCTTTGAAGTACCAATTATATATGGCAGCATTTGATCAATAGTTATGAGATAATTACACAAATTTCTATTTTAAGAGCATTGTGTCTAAAATTGTCTACTACTTCACAATATTACAAAATATCTAAATTCTAAAAATATAGGTGTTGTGATACCAATTATACCCTATTATATATTTTGTGCATATTTGGTTACATATCTATTTCTATAAATTTTTTGTTTTTTTTTTGTTTTTTTTTTCTGAACATATTTTTACCAAGGCAGAAAAAAAGTACTCAAACTTAACAAGACTATTTAAACCTATAATTGGGAACCCCTCCATATCTCTGACAATGAGATGGTTGAGAAAAAACTTCCAATTAACGAATTGCTAATTTTATTTCCTATATCCCAATATAAACGTTTTCCAAATTAACTACTTGATAATTTTATTTCCCATATTCCAATATCAACGTTCGCTTCTATCCATATAGCTGTACTATCTGCGTTGGCTGGCTAGTGTGGGTCTAAGAGACAGAAAAATAGAAGAGCAGATTTTGATTCCAAGATTAATGCATGAAGGATTTTTTTTGAACCATCCAAGCTTTTTAGTATCTCTGATGTTTTCTTTAAATTCACTTATTATTATCTAGTTTAGGATTATTTGTGATTGGTAAACAGTAGCCTTGATGTTTATTATTTATGAAAAAAAACACAGTAAAAAATGGTTAGAATCGTGATTGACAAATAACGGCCTTGATGTTTATTCTTTCTACTTTCTACAAAATTTCTATCGGCAAAATTGTAGCAAGTTAAAGTAAGTTACAAGAAAAAGCATAGTGTTGGATAAAAATGATATTAAAGAAATAAATAAGACAATAATGACACAATCGTGGAAGACGACTATTATAACGTGAATAAATTGTAGATAACCCTTATTCTCAAAAAGGAAAAAAGAAAAAACAATATCACCCTCCAATAAAAATATCAAAATGTATAAAAATATAAGGATTAAACTCAATAGTATTACTCTTAAAAACAAGATAATCAAGTTTCTCTCCCCTTGCTCTTTGATCTGCAGTACATGAAAAAGAACACAAAGTACCTTTTCAAAGAGTTCAGATCTTCAGCTCCAATGGAAGATCTGAGAACCAATTGAAAACCAGGAAAGTGTAATAATCTGCAGACAAATAGTAGTGTGTTTCTGCAAGTCTCTTTTCTCTCTGTTCTCTGCTCCTTTTCTGAAAGAAGACGCTTTTGGCTGATCTTACTTTGCAAATGTAACAGGTTGTTTGGAAAGATGGTAGAAACAGCAGTTGGTTAGAATCATTTTTATCATAACATATGAAAATTTTGTATTATAATAATTTTTTTTATTGTTAATGAGCTAAAAAAGTGATTTCAGGTAAACAGCCAATAAAATATTGCGGTATTTGATAGAAGTTTATCGTTCTAGTCTCACACCGAATAACGCGTGCAGTAGGTGTGGACTTAGAAAGTCGTGCTCACCAAATTATAAACGCAAGTTAGAAGTAAACAATTCTATTAAAAGAAATAAGAAGTACAAGAAATGCGTAAATTAAGCTTGTGGAATCTTTTCAACAACTTGCCGTTATGTCTTAAAGGATTAGTATGGCATGTTAGCACACCGTTTTAATATTCCATGTTATTTAAACATAATATAAAGTTTGGTCACATCCATGTATGTATTATTTAATATGGAATCAAAAAATGATACAATACAAGCCGTGATATCAAATGTGATGCCCAGTATTGTCATCTATTTGTTGGCCAATATATTGCATGATTTTGTGATATTAATTGCATTATAAAATGTTTCATAATTATTTGAGATGTGCTTGATTATATTAATAGGGTATATTATTTTCAAAAGTACGTTTCATACAATTTTTTTTGAAAGTATAATTAAATAACTTGAGATTTCCTAAAGATGGATCCGGTTTGGAAAAAAAATGGAAAAGTAAATTCTAATAGTGTTTGGTATACAATTATAATAGATGAGTTGAAATTAGGACTTCAATGATAGTTTTAAGGCTATTTATGCTGAAAATGTCATTTTATGTGAAGTGAAGTTATGCATGTGCTTAGAATAATGAAGGAGACTTTATGACAAGTAAGAAATTTTGTAAAATGTTATTAAGAATGATACAAGGTCTCTTATAAGAGAATGATATGTGTTTCGGTGTTAAGTTTACGTTAAAACCCTAAATAAGTGATCTTTTCAGTATTCAAGCTTCACTACAAGAAAAACTACATTTAACGACATATTCTTTACAACATATAGTTTTTAAATGTCGTTGAAAAGTACATATAACAACATCTCCAACAAACATATCATTAATAACATTTGAAACAATAATTAACGAGATCTATATAGTTGCTGCATTAAATGTCTTTTTTTAACGACAATAGTTTGTGTCGTTCAATTATTTAACGACACTAAACTATTGTCGTTAAAAGGAGACCTTTAATATGTCATCTATATAGATGTCATTAATTATTGTTTTAAATGTCGTTAATGACATCGTTGTTGAAGATGTTGTATGTACTTTTCAACGACATTCAAAAACTACATGTCGTAAATAGTATGTCATTAAATGTAGTTTTTCTTGTAGTGTTTACAGACTCAATTAAGGTTTCAACAAGTTGAAAATTGAGTAATGAATCAAGTTATCCAATGTTTGAGTGTCCTCCTGTTATTTTGAATATGATATCATAATCATATTTTTATAGGAATATAGCGAAATCAAATTCTAATATTGTGAAGAAATTTCCAGACATTGAGCTGAATAGCAAAAAGATTGCTTGGTCCAAAGTTTTCCTTCTTTTTTTTTTTTAACTAACACAATGACCTCTCCTGTTAAAAAAAACTTATCGCCCTAACAACTTTCATTTATTTATTTATTTATTTCCAAATTTCATAGATGATTTATTCTTTTATATGTTGCAGCCGTTTACAAAAAGAGGGGACTTGGTTGACGAGCTGCGCAATGCCAGAGCCACTTAAGGTGAACAATTCTTTCTCAGAGGATGCACTCTAAATCCTCTCAGTACTTTTGTGTCCGGACTATATCCTTTTCATATCTCAAATGACAAGTTATTTGCCGCTGCTATAACGTTAATAAATTAAAAAGACTTATTCAGTCGGATTTTGCTATGAGTTTGGCCACCTAGAGTAACATGTCCACCTTAGACAATTGATACTCTAAATAATCACTTTAATACCACGTATCTTTCAATTGAATTTTATTCCGCTGAGTCATTTGTCAAGGTAAAAAAAAAAAAATTGAAATAATATCTATATATTATATATTATATTTTCTTCAATACAGTTATTTTTTTATGCACATTTTTAAAACTATTTAAAATCATTTGTGCACTCATTTCAGCAAGCTTATTACTTCGTCGGCCAACAGCTCAACGAACTTCTCAATCAAAGAAGCAAGAAACGCGTCCGCCATTTCTCCCTCTGCTTCGGTGTCAATGCAGCGGAGAAATAATGGGATCATATAATAATCAGTGATCTATATTTGTTCCTCATTGACTAGAAAAATATTTCATATCTAAACAGTGTTATTGAGTATACTTTACCCACCTTGCCCTCAAATAATTCATATTAATTGGAATCTTAGCCTTGGTTGAGTCATCATTTTGGAAACGGGACAAAGCATGAAAATGGCGTCTGGAATGGACTAATATAAATGGACTAGAAAAGTAGAAAGTTATGTGAACGCTTGAAATTAGCATTTTAGTGGGGCATGGACACATATTTCGGTGTTAGGCATTAGATTATTATCATTTACTCCTTTTAGACTTTTATATTGCCAAATACATTGTGTTATACATATATATATATATATATATATATATCACGAAAAGCTACAACCCGTGATTGACGGAAGAAAAATGTAATAATAATAATAGTAAAATGAATTTGATTACTACAGATGAAGACAAATGATAATAACAACAACAACAACAACAGTTAAAAGAAATGGGAAACAGTGGAGTAGGTTGACAAAAGTTTAGATAAAATAAAAAAATCATATCACATTTTAGCTTTTCTAGATTTTTTAGCCCCTTTCTCATCTGGTACCATTGAACCATTGAACACAGCTATCTTTGAACATTTTTCACCACTAAACTCATAGAGTTTAAAGTTAGTAGATCATATCAATGGTTTCAAGCCAAAAGAAACAGATAGCACGTTGAAATCTTTATTATAAAACGTCATAGAGGAAAATGAAATTTAAATTTGCATGGTCTAGAATGTAGATGAGAGATTCTTTGAAAAAAAAAATATAGACAAGACAGGGGTTTCAAACAGATAAAAAATTTGTATATGATTTTCCAACAGTTCAACAACCATTTGCTTTTGTGTTTGGTTGATGTTTGATTGGTCAAGATAATACAGGTGTATTATGTTAATTATGACAAAACAATTTTTACTAAAACAACAAAAACAAAAACTTAAAATAAAAAAAAAATATATGCTGTAAAAGTTCCAGACGTGAGGCTGTAACTAAAGTAAGAAAAGAATAAAAATTATATATATTTAAGAAAACGTTCCAGCGTGAAACTGGAACCAATGTTAAAGAATGAACTCTTTTCTTCATCAGAAGCTACACGCCTCTTATGTAGACATGACAACAATAATAAATACTAAAAAAACAAATGAAGACAAATTAGAGAACCTACTACATGAGCAGGTGAAGAAATTCAGGTGAGCTTTTTGCTAATTGAGATCCAGTTTTTTTTATTATTATTATTATTATTTCTTTGGAAAGAGCAGCAAAAGAGAATCATAGGATAATGAACTCCAACTAGAACACATTTTCTTTTAGGTAATTTCCGGCTGGACTTGCAAAGGAAGAGGAAAGGGAGGAAATTTGGCACTGACTAAGCACGTAAGCAGCCACAACTGGCAAATGGGAGTACACCATATGGCCGTTAACTACTAACTGGGCATTGCTAGAAGTGCTTAGAAACTAGTGACGGAGCCAAGATTTTAAATAAGAGGACTGTGTATTTTTTTTATCAAGATTATTTAAACATATATAAAAAAAGTGTATATACTTAGCATGTCATTTTTCAATCTTTTATCATTTTTTAACTATAGTTTATGATTAGATTAAGGATGTCATATTACATAATAACAATAATAAAATAAACGATACAAATATTTATATTAAAAACACCCATTAAAATAACACATAGATAGTTTACAAATATGGATACATTTCGAGAGTACAAAATACTCCATATAAGATCCTAAAAATGTATGCATGGAGACTGCGGAAACATTGAAAAAAGATCGAATCTTAAATGGGATGCGTTTTTAGAGTACTAATTGCTCCACAATATCAACCATCCTGACACTACAGTTATTGAATCTAAATGTTTTAACAATAGCATGTCACAATAAAAATACAAGGCAGGGAGGAGAGCGGTTATTTAAGGCACAAGAGATACAGACGAATATGCTGTAGGTAAAACCAAAATATTAAAGGTGGAGGTCCAAATCCAATGGCCGTTTCCTGCTTTCTTTCTTCCAATCAAGCTTAGATGTTACAGTGTCGGATTTTGGATGAATGATTTGCATTTTGTCAAGCAGGTCTTCAGCTGTTGAAGCAGTAACAAAGATTGGTCTCCTTGACTCTATAATGAAGTTTTAATCCACAGCATAATTTAAAAACTTTAAAAGACTGTAATAAAAATCATTACATTCAAAACACCTACGGGTTTGGAGTGAATGCCCAACAAATTCCTACTAGCAACTACGAATAACTCTTCAAGAGTGCCTAAATCACCAGGTAATGCAATGAAAGCGCCATAGTTATGGATCATATTTTCAAGACGCTTAGAGATATCTAAAACTCTCTCTTCCTTACCTATGGTTTTCCCACAGAGGTTCCCTTCAGCTAAAAGATGAGGTATAATCCCTACAACATGGCTACCTCTCAAATGTACTGTTGTTGCTACATTCCCTAGTAAGCCTAAGCTACCTCCCCTATAAATCAGGTTAATCTTCCTGCGTACCAAGACTTGTCCTAAGTGTTTCGCGGCTTCTAAATAGACTCTACCATTACCAAGACTGGAATCACAGAAGACATAAATGGTTTTGATTTTCCTAGATGAATGGGAAGAAGACATGTTGGTTTCTAAGATAGACTGAATAATTTTTTTAACTATATATTTTTTTTGGGTTTTTGTTTTAAGTTTGCTCTGCCTAAAACACTAAGTCCTGAATGATACTTAAAGAAGGTAGAATGCCAAAGGACTAAGGAGTTATGATAGATAGATGATGGCAGGTAACTTTAGAATCTAAAAAAAATATGTGCAGGTAAGAAAAGAAGATATGATATGATATTATACAGATGAAAGTGAGAAAATAAGATATAGATATGTTAGAAAAAGTCGGACCAAATTTCAACAAATTTGAAAAGATAAACATGTAATCAGACCAACTTTGAAAAAAGATACTCAGACTGTACAACTTTTGACAATTGAAAATAAAATGACAAAAGAGACTCAGACATGACTGTACAACTTTTTGACAAATAAGCACGGAATCTAGAAAGCTATTATAAACAACAATTTACTATAGAACTTTTAAACAAGTAAAAAAACATTTAACTGTATACTTTTTTGACAATTTTAACATGCAATCAGACCAACTTTTGACAATTTTAAAATTTCAAACTAACAATAGGAACAAACATGTGATGCATCTGATAAGGTAACATTTTTTAATAAAACAAACACAAACATATAACAACTATTATAATGATAAAATAAAAATAAACATTTATTGTTTAACACATATTGTGACAATCTAATAAATAAACATTCGAAACACAAAATACATTTTTTGCAAAAACACCCAAACGACCTCTATAGATTAAAAATGTACTTCCCATCTAATTTTCTTACAAACTGACAAACAAGGTCTTTAAATGCCAGATTCCTGAGGCATTGTCTTTCTACATGGAATTTGGGCCAGAGATTAGAAATTGCACCTTGGACATATCCACTCGGATAGTTCTGAAGAGAAGCATGGAGGCCATCCACGTTCTCTTTGGAAAGGCCATCTTTGTAGAAATGGATTTTATTCTCCCTATTTACTAACACAAATCCAGGCAAATGACATTTACCCTCACAAGTTTATCGTCTACATTTGTGACATCTAGAGTTAATGGCACGAGCAACTCTTCTCATCACACTATGACTGGTACCCATACCCAGAAGGTCGATCCTTTGATTGAAGTCACTCTGATGAATTTTTCCTTCCATCATCATCCTCACATCACCAAGGATTCCAAAATGCATGAGAATCCAAAGTCGAGTGACTCTATACTTGTATTTCTGCTTAAGAACCTTCTAGGAAAGTGATGGAACTTTGGACCCATAGAAAACAAAGAAAAAGAAACAAGAAAGAAAGAAAGATGGTTGATGGGTTGTAGATGAGATTCGAGTGTATGAGGAAAAACAATAAAGGAGATCTGGAAATTAAGAACAAGCTTCAAATTTTAGGGAGAGAGGGAGAGAATTCTAGAAAGAAGAGAGAATTTTAGAGAGAAAAGGAGCTCAGCAAATCTAAGCTTTAATGCACAGTGATAAGATTTATAGACATGCAGGACACTGTGTTGAGTATTGTGCTATATACTGGACTGGGCTTAAAATTTTAGATTTTGATAGCCTGCATGATGATTGAAGTAACCATTCAGGTTACCATATAGGGGCCATGATAACCTAGGGGGTCCATAATTGAGTAATTCTAGACTTATATTTTTGCCTAAGAAACTTTTGAGAAAAAGATGGAAAATATTTTTTCAAATGATAATATTTGAAATCCATAAAAAACATAGAAAAAAGAAAAATAATAATACAACAAAAAAATCATATGTTCTAGATAAAATTCAAACCCTTAAAAAAGAAACTCACAAAAACTAAGAAACAAAAAAAAAAAAAAAAAAAAACAAACTACAAATTTTAGATAAAAAAGAAGGAAAAAGAATTTACTGGACTAGACACCAAACCTTAAAAAAAAAAAAAAAAATTAAGTACACAATGTTGTAATTTATAGATATATCATCTCATACCCTATTGAAGGGCAAGAACATCAAATCAACAACTGAAGGTCTTAAATGACCAAAAAACAATGACAAAAGCAAACACAAAATGAAACCACAAAGGGTAAAACTAGAAAACACTAAATGATTAGACTGAATAATATAAAAAGATAAAAAAACCATAAAACAAATTAAATAAAATATATTAGACTAAGGGACAAAAATGTCAGCTCATCAATAAACAAGTTCAAAATAATATAACATAAGCCAAGCCAATTATTTTTTATTAAATTAAAATTATGCAATCTTAACAAAACATATATTTCAAAATAATTATTCTTCAATATATATTAAACATTTTCACTATAATAGATACAATATTAAAATATCAATCTATTAATATACCATAAATAAATTTGGAATACATATATGTATAATCTTAATGCAATGTATATATATAAACAGCTCTTATATAACAAATAAGTTTAATAAATTAAAACTACTACATAAACATACATATTAATATAATTATTTAAATAATTATATTATAACAATTTCTAGTTTTTCTATATCAAAATGATCATTCCCCTTGCAATGCGTGGGCATTTTGCTAGTTATAAACACATTTAAAAGTAAAACAATTCTATAAAATTAAGAAGTACAACAAATGTGTAAATTAAGCTTGTGGAATCTTTCAACAACTTGTTGTTTTGTTATCGTAGAGCAGCGAGCATGTTATCTGTTAAAAGATTAATTATGGCATATTTAGTACACCATATTAGTACTCTATCTTATTTAAAAATAATATAATGTTTGATCACATCCATGTATGTATTATTTAATATAGAATCAAAAATCAATAAAATACAGGTCGTGATATCAAATATGATGCCTTGTATTCTCACATATTTGTTGGCCAATGCATTGCATGATTCTATGATATCAATTGCATTATATAATGTTTCATAATCATTTGAGACATGTTTGATTATATTAATAGTGTATATCATTGTCAAAAGTATGTTTTGTACAATTTCATTTGAAAGATAGCTAAATGACTTGAGATTTCTTAAAGATGGATCCGGTTTGGAAAAAAATGGAAAAGTGAATTCTAATGGTGTTTGAGATACAATTATAATAGATGAGTTGAAATTAGGAGTTTAGTGATGGTTTTAAGGTTATTTATGTTGAAAATGTCATTTTATGTGAAGTGAAGTTATATATGTGCTTGGAAAAATAATTAAAGGAGACTTTATGACAGGTAAGGAATCTTATAAAATGTTATTAAGAAAAATACATGGTCTCTTATAAGAGGATGATATGTGTTTTGGTGGTAAGTTTACCTTGAAACCCCAAATAAGTGAACTTTTCAGTATTCAATTTTACAGACTCTTTAGGGTTTCAACAAGTTAGAAATTGAGTAACGAAGCATGTTATCCAATGTTTGAGTGTATTTGAAAGAGATTTAGAAATTTTGGTTTAGTTTTGGTGAAACAC
Organism: Artocarpus heterophyllus; assembly: GCA_025403435.1. Classification (NCBI taxonomy): domain Eukaryota; kingdom Viridiplantae; phylum Streptophyta; class Magnoliopsida; order Rosales; family Moraceae; genus Artocarpus; species Artocarpus heterophyllus. Next base: position 20,161,119 of record CM046352.1, on the reverse strand, counting down.
TATCAAAGTTTTGAAACTAGTATTTTGGGCATACCGAAATTTTGGTATGAGTGAATACGCCTAAGTTAGTAAGTCAAATGAGTAGCTATGGCCTAACTTTAATTTGGGGTTACATGCGAGTGTTTTATACACAAATAGCTGGTGAATAAGCTCCAAAAGGGAGACACTAATTAGCCTATAATGAGAATATTTAAGTCTTAAGTAAAATCGATGTGTGTGTGTGTGTGACACTTTTAAAGTAATTGAGCAAGTAGGTGAGCACATTTTAGCCCATTTTCTCTCAAGTCTGACTATCCTCTAAAGGAAAACTCCATTTTTGGCTAAGGTTCAAGAAGATATGCCCATCTTCAATGTCTTGGTCAAGGTTTGTGTGGTGATAAGAGAGAAAAACTGAAACTAGTCAATGCAAGCTTGATTTTATGGTTTTCAGTTTCAATCTTCCAAGACAAGGGATGAACCAACAATCTAATTCTTTTGGACAATTCTAGGTTTGTTTTAATTGCTTAGAAAGACCATAAGCCTTGGTTTCATCCTTTTGAAGTGGGAAAAATGAAACTGGAAGTGAAGAGTTCAAGTTGCTTCACTAAGGTAAAAATATGTGAACTATTTTTAGGTTTTTTTCTTTGGTTGTATAAACAGACTTTGGGACATGATATGAGCATAATTTTAATGCTATTCAAGGTTAGGAATCATAGAAAAATGATCTAATAAAAAGGGATTTGGTTGTTGGAATGAAAAGTTTTGGAATTATGTGAATTTTAGAGAAATTGGAGTTGATTTGTGGTCTTGTGAATTCTATAGACTTTTGTTTTTATTTGCAAGTTGTTTTGATGAATTTTAAGCTTCAAGGAGCGTTAAAATTAAGGGGAAATGTTGCCCAAATTCTTAGAAAAAGTTTTGAACCATTTAGAAACAAAAAGTCCATTTTGCCCTTAAAACTAACTAGTTTTACTATGTTACCAATTTTCATATGTTTGAAACTTTAAGGGACTTTTAGGATTAAGTTTGATATTTTATCCTCTATATTACATAAATTTATAAGTTTTACTAAAATTGTTATTCTTAGTAATATTTTTATAAGCCAAGTTCTTTACTTTTATCAGGTAATAAATGACATGTTTGTAGGGACTTAGTCTTTCTTTTTGTTTAAGTTTGATTTTAAACTTGAAATGAGCTCCTCAACACTTAAGTAACTAGTATATGTTTAGTAGGTTATAACAAAATATAAACACCTATACTTAGAAGGATTGGACACTAGATCTAAAGAGAAAAACCTTGATAATAATTTATATTACTCTATTATACAAGGTAAGTAGAATTTCACCTACATCACTATAAATGTTGTACATGTTTGTGTGTATGGTTATGGCTTTATAGAGCATAAGTAACATGAACATGTTTTGATTTTGAGCATTAAGTAAGCATGTATTATATATTAAAGACATTATACCTAAAATGTTAATTTATAAGTTGAAGCATATAGGAAGAGGTTTTATGAGGTTTTATGGGCTACTTGTGATAGGATGGTATATTTAATTAAGTTAGTCTTGATGGAGGTTGCTCTACTCTATCATCTCAATGGAGGCTTATAGTTTTGATATGTTGTTTGATGGAGATTTATAGACCTTATTATTATCTCGATAGAGACTGTCTCAATGGGGACTTGTAGTGTGGGAAGCCACATGATGGCATTAATGGTTCAAAGAAATTGACGGAAGGAAACTTACTCATTATAGGAAGCCCTAAAGAAAAATCATACACACGTTATGTTTTATGCAAAAGCTGAGAGAGTCCCTTCACCTCCACCTCCACCTCCACCTCCACCTCCACCACCAGCAGCAGTTAGAAATGAAGTTATAGATGTTGTTAGTGAGTGATTTTTGAAGTATAAACCACCAATATTTGAGGGTGGTATGGACCCTAAAATTCTTGAGAATTACTGTGCTAGAGTTACAAATACTAATAAAGTGTATTGTGCTGTCGTTGTATTAAGAGAGGATGCTACTTATTGGTAGGACAATATACGGGCAATATACAATATTGCAACTATGACTTGGGAGCTGTTGAAGCAATTATTTGAGGTAAGTTGATGACTTATGGCACTAGATATGACAAGAGAAGGGAATTTGCTAATCTGAAACAAAGTATTTTAAGAGTTGCGGAGTATCTTAGGAAGTTTGGTGATGTAGACAAGGATAAGTTTTAGCACCAACAGTAGGATGCTAGATAGTTGGCTGGTGCTATCCTCTGAACATGTGGACTTGTATGTATGGACAAAATTGAGCAGTTTTGAGACTTTTCACTACTACTTCCTTTTAATTGCCTTTAAAGGTTGTAATTATGATATGGCTAATTTCATTTTGGGATACTACTATATTGTAAATATAACATCAACAAGTTTAAGTTTGTAAAGTAAAATTATATTCTTATTGTATAAAGAATTTCAAAGGTTCAAATTTTTTCATATTTTTATATTAACCTTATGTGCTTAATATTATAATTGTAAATAATTTAGAGTAATAACACTTAATATCAGTATGTTATGTATTTAAACTCATATTAAGTTGGTGTTACATCAAATATGACCAAAAACCTCCATATTAAATAGCCTTGCATAATTTAAACAAAAGACTCTATTAATAAACCAATCAAATATTTAAAATATATTAAAAATTGATATAGAAGTCAAAATTTTAGAATAGGTGTCAAGGTTGGGATTAGATTTTGAGGTTGAGGTTGAGGTTGAGGCTGAGGTCGAGATTCAGGGTCAAGATCAAGATTCAGGATTGAGGTTAGGGGTTAAGATTTAGGGTCAGGATTCAAAACTAGGGTGGGGTGTAGGTTGAGGTTAGGATTCAGGGTCAAGGTTAGGGTCAGAGATAGGACAGTTCAGGATTTGGAATGAGGTTAGGATCAGAGGCGAAATTTAGGATCCGATTGAGGTTAGGATTTAGAATCGAGATTGGGATTTGAGGTGGGGTTCGAGTGGGGGATTTAGAATAATGGTCGGGATTAAGGATTTAAGTCGGAGCTAGGGTCAAGATTTGAGACCAGATTTAAGATTCGGGATTGGGAAGGAAGAAGGGGTCGAGATTTAAAATTAGGCTTAGAGTCTGGTTTCACAACCGGGGCCAAGGTTAGGTTGAGATTTGGGATCAAGATTGGAGTCAGGGTTAGGATTTGGGATTCAAGACTGTGGTCAGGATTAGGATTTAAGGTCAAGGTCGGGTAGGGATTCAGGACAGAGGTCGTGGTTGGGTTGGGATTTAAGATCGAGGTAAGGATTGGGGTCAAGATTCAAGAATAAGATAGAGGTTGAGTTTACGATTTGGGACTGGGGTCGATGTTAGGATTTGGGATTGAGGATAGGATTCAGGACTAAGGTCGGGATCAGGATTCAAGGATGAGTTTGAGGTAGGAATTTAGGACCAAGGTCAAGATTTGGTACAAAGGTTAAGGTTGGGATTGCAGATCAGGTTCGAGATTGTAATTTAGGGTAGCGATTTGGGACCAGGGTGTGGTCAGGGTTAAAGTTAGCATCGGGGTAGAGATTTGGGGTCAAGTTTGGGATCAGGATTTGGGGTCGAGATTTAAGACCAAGATTGGGGTCAAGATTTAGAACATGGTTGGGGTGGCAATTTAGGGACAGTGTCAAGATTTGGGATCATGGTTGGAATTAAGAACTAGAGTTAGGTTCGAGATTGGAGATCAGGGTTGGGATCAAGACTTGGGGTCGAGATTAAGACCTGGGGTTAACGTTGGTATTCAATATTAGGGTCGAGATTTAGGGTCGAGATTAAGAACAGGGGCTAGGATCGAGATTCATAACAAGGGTTGGAGTTAGGATTTGAGGTCATCGTTGGATATCGAGACCAGGGTGAGAATTATGATTCTTAGACGACTCCAAATCCTAACCATGACCTAGAATCCGAACCTTGATTTCGACCCCAAATCTCATCCCTAACTCCTATTCTCAACCCTAATCTTGAATCTAGACACTAACCATATCCTTAATCTCAAATCTTGACCTCGACTCTAACCTCAAGTCTTGATCCCAACGTCAACCTTGACCCTGGTCTTGAATCTTGGCCCTGACCCCTATCCTGGTCTTAAATTGTGACCTCAATTCTGACTTTAAATCCCAATCATGTCCCCAAATCTGAACCTCAATCCTGGTCCTGAATCTTGTCCCCAACCCTAATCTTCAACATCGACCTTGATGCCGATCTAAATTGTAAGTATGACCCTTATCCCTGTCTCCAATCTCGATTCTAACCTTGATCTCCAATCTCGACTTTAGATTCCTATCCTAACTCCAACTTTGAATCTTGACTCTAACTCAGGTTCTACATCTCGGCACCAGTTTTGAATCTCAACCCTAACCCCTATCCAGATTACTTTGCCGTTTAACACAATGAGCAAAGTTGCTCTAGTTAGAGCTAAGGTTGGCCTCCACATTTTTCATGCACCTAAAGTATAAAATATAACAATTGTTGTTCATCAGGTTTGGTCGAAGGACATAAGTTTTGCATGCCACTTTTCACTCATTGAGGACATACGTGTTGTGTAACACTTTTTACTCATCCAGTAGATTGCGTATTGTGTGTATATTATTTTTCACTTCTTACTTATTCGGTTAGCCGGCCTAGTGTGTAAATAGTGTTACACTTCTCACTCTTTAGTTAGATATCAATGATGTGTGTATTATATTGCACTTATTAGACTACTAGTGTTGATTTCAACACTTCCTCCTTAAGACTGGCTACAAATCTTTTCTAGCTTGACATGTTGAGTTTACTTTGAAACTTTTCAAATTTTGCCATCCCTTAGTAAACAAGTCTGCAATTTGATCATCGTTCTTGACATGGTTCATTTCTATCTCTTCTTGAAATACTTGTGGTAATACCCTTCAACATGATTTGTCCTTGCAAAAAACACTAGATTTTTAGCTAAGTAGACTGTTGATTATGTAGTGCTATTTCAAATTAATTAGTGTGCCAAGTTTAAATAAATATTATTAGTGTCTATTTTCTCTCATTAAAAAAGAAAAAGAAAAAGGGGCCTAGCATATCAGTCAATGCATCACAAATTTCCCCATTTTCTTTTTTCTTTCACGTTTCCCTCTTTCTTTTTCTCTCAAGTTTCTAGCAAAAGACCCATCCCCTTTTTTCCCTCACTCTATGTCTGTCATTTTTCTTTTACTAAAAGCAAGGGCCAAATCCACTCCATGTTATTGAAGGTTTAAGGCTTGAAAGTATAGGAGCTTACATTAGGGTAGCGCATGTATTGGAACTAGCAATATCGGCATGCCAATACTAAGGTAGGATTCTCCTACCTTTTCTTTGGTAGCCTTATTTTAAAGATTGTTTTGGCTAAAGGTTATGCTTAAATGTTTTTAAGAATTATTTTTACTTTATTTTCTAAAGTAATTTGAAATATGAAATTTGAAATATAATTATTAAAACTATGTAAACTTTGGTGCAAGTCCACATCGAGCTTTCATTATTTGTTTAATTTATATTTGATAGTTGTACTTTTAACTCCAAAGCCGGTATTTGTCTACCAAATGCCTCAGAATTTAGGTCATGAAGAGGGCTTTCTTGGATGCAAGTCCTAAGAACTTGGTTCAGACTACTATAGTGGTGTTTACAATCTTTTCAAATTATTTTATGATTTACAACAAATCATATGTAAGGCTTCAATAAAGTAAGTGTCTTATCATTATAATTTTTTACAAATTATATGCTTCTGTTTTGGTTGTATACCTGCAAATTTGGACTTTTCTTATTTAATACTTTTTGCAAAGCTCTTTAATGCTATATTTTTAAATAAAATCCTACTAAGCCTTCTGCTTATAGTTTTTCTATTTTAGAACTTTCCCCAAGTTTTATGGACTAGTCGTGATCCAGACTGTGTTTGTGCTACATGGTGTTTTCAATGAGGGTTTGTACTAATCTATAGCGATCTGTCCCAATGTCAATGTTTATATTTTCATTGTTTATACTCAGACCTTTAAGACCTGTATGTTGGCTATTTTATTATTGATTTATGAGTGAGTGTAGTTTTAGCAATTCTATCGTTTAGGTTTCTAATCTCGGTTTGATTTCTCCTTAATTTTTGCTTAACCTTCAATTAATCATGGCCCCATTCGTAGGTCGTGATAGCTTGATATCGGAGCATAGACTTTAGATCTCTCAGGAACTAAACTTATGTGTTTTAATTGTTTTATTTTGATTTTACAGGTTTTACAATTGGTACAAAAATTGTTACAAATGCATTTATGTACACAGTAAGATTTCAATTTTGTTTTTTAAGTTGCGTATTGGTAGCACAATGATTCCATAATTTTTATCCGCACTTAAATTTAAAATTTTGAGGTCGAAATTGTTTTTAAGAATGTAGCGTTGTAGCGTCTGTTACTTTTAAACAATATTAGTTTTACTAATTCAAATTAATTAGTGTGCCAAGTTTAAATAAATGTTATTAGAGTTTATTTTAATTTCATTGCATTATTTTTATTTTAAGAAATCATTTAAAAATTCATCTTATGTTTGAAATATCAAACTTTTCAAAAAATTTTGTTTGTTTATATTTGTGCCACTATTTTACATCCAAATTTTAAAAATGCTACAACTACTTTCCTTTTTTGTCTCCCACATCAAAAACCTGTTCTCCTATTTAAAAAAGCAGGGCTAGGGGGAAGGGCTAGCCATATCAGACAAGTTTCTAGCAAAACAACCATCCCCCTTTTTCCCTCACTCTATGTCTCTTTGTCTCTGCTGAAAGCAAATTTCTGGCAACAAATAGCCCATAACTCTAGGATTCAAGATTGGCCAAATCCACTCCATGTTATTGAAGATTTAAGATTTGCAAGTATTGGAGCTTACATTGGGTTAGCACTTGTATTAGAATTAATGGTATTAGCATGCCAATACCAAGGTAAGATTCTTCTACCCTTTCTTTGGCATCCTTGTTTCAAAGATTATTTTGCCTAAAGGTTGCTTTTAAATTTTTTTAAGAACTATTTCTGCTTTATTTTCTAAAGTAATTTCAAAATATTTAAATAGGTTATAATTTTTGAAGCTATGTGAACTTCGATCTATGCTGATCTTTCATTATTTGCTTAATTTATATTTGATAGTTGTACTTTTAAATCACATATTTCCTCCTCTTCTTTTTTTTCTTTCAAGTTTCTCTTTCTCATTTTCCCTCAAGTTTCTAGCAAAAGACCCATTCCTCTTTCTTCCCTCACTCCATATCTCTTTTTCTATGTTGAAAGAAAATTCTTAGCAATCAATAGTCATTCCAACTTAGGAATAAATCTTCCTCTGGCCCATTCTTGCTCTAGGATTTAAGATTTGCTAAATCCACTCTATGTTATTGAAGATTTAAGGTTTAAAAGTATTGGAACTTATGTTGGGTTAGCACTTGTATTGGAACTAAAAGTATTGGATTGCCAATACCAAGGTAGGATTCTTCTACCCTGTCTTTAGCAGCCATGTTTTAAATATCATTCTGGCTAAAGGTTATTCTACTTTGAAAAAAGATTTCTCGGGAATGAATATTTCATATCAGATTTGTTCTCTTTTATACAATTTACAGCATATACAAATCCTTTATAACAGGAAACTAAATCACTAATCACTAATTCTAGGAAGAGAATAATTCCTATCAATTACTTTCCTAAAATACAAGGATTGACAACTAATTAGCTAATTTACAGCTATACAAGATTATTTCCACATTAGTTTTGATTTTCCAACACTCCCCCTCAAGTTGGCTTAAAGATATCTTCCATAGTCAACTTGCCAACTAGAAAATCAAACTTCCTCTTGTGTAGTCCTTTAGTGAAGACATCAGCCACTTGTTCCTCAGTAGGAATATAGGACATACAAACTGATCCATTGTCGATCTTCTCTTTGATGAAGTGCTTATCTACTTCAACATGTTTTGTGCGGTCATGGAGGACTGGATTGTGAGCTATTGCAACTGCCGCCTTGTTGTCGCAATACATCTTCATAGGAGATGAATCTGTCACTTTTAATTCTTCCAGTAATCTTCTTATCCACATAATCTCACAAATACCATGAGCTACAGCTCTGAATTCAGCCTCAGCACTACTCCTAGCAACCACGTTCTGTTTTTTACTTCACCATGTAACCAAGTTGCCACCTACAAATGAACAATATCCAGAAGTAGACCTACAATCTACTATGCTTCCAGCCCAGTCTGCATAAGTATAGGCTTCAACTTGCAGGTGCCCTCTTGACTTAAAGAGAAGTCCTTTACCTGGTGTCCCCTTTAGATACCTTAGGATCCTGTAAACAGCTTCAAAATGTTCCAATCCTGGTGCATGCATAAACTGACTAACCATACTGACAGGGAATGCTATGTCCGGCCGTGTGTGGGATAGATAAATTAACTTCCCAACAAGTTTTTGATATCTCTCCCGGTCCTTCGCATCCTTAGCTTTTGTAGGCTGCAGTTTTACATTAGGTTCTATAGCTGTTTCTGCGGGCTTACATCCTAACATACCTATCTCATCAAGAAGATCAAGAACATACTTTCGTTGATTTACAAAGATACCTTCTTTAGATCTTGCAAACTCCATCCCAAGAAAGTACTTTAATGCCCCCAGGTCCTTGATCTCAAATTCTGCAGCAAGTCTTCTTTTCAGCTTCTCTAGTTCATTATAATCATCCCCCGTTAACACAATGTCATCAACATACACAATTAAGATGGCTACTTTATCTTTATCTGAATGTTTATAGAACATCGTGTGATCAGCTTGACTTTGAGTATAGCCATAACACTTTATTACCTTGCCAAAGCATTCAAACCAAGCTCTAGGTGACTGCTTGAGTCCATATAAGGACTTCTTCAATTTGCACACTTTCCCGATTCCAAAACTTTCTTCAAAACCTGGTGGTGGACTCATATATACCTCCTCCTCTAGGTCTCCATTAAGAAAGGAATTTTTAACATCCAATTGATGTAAAGGCCAATTGGAGTTTACTGTAAGTGACAGCAACACTCTAATTGAGTTTATTTTAGCTACTGGAGCAAAAGTCTCTTGATAGTCTATCCCATATGTTTGGGTGAAACCTTTCGCCACAAGCCTTGCTTTGTATCTCTTAACACTTCCATCTCCCTTACACTTTACCGTAAATACCCATTTGCACCCTACAACTTTTTTCTTTCTTGGCAGCTCTACAACCTCCCAAGTACCATTATTCCTTAAGGCATTCATTTCCTCAAACATTGCCAATTTCCAGCTCGGTTCATCTAGTGCTTCCTGAATATTTCTAGGCACCACAAGTTTTGAAATATTTGCAATGAATGCTCTATGTTTGTCGGAAAGGTTATGATAGGAAATGCACTTGGCAATGGGATGTTTGGTGCATGTTCTAGTTCCCTTTCTAAGAGCAATAGGGAGATCAAGATCAAGGTTATATTCAGGAACAATGGAAGCTGAACCTAAATCAGGTTTGGTCAAGGTATTTTCTGAGCAAGGATTCAAGTGTGACGGTAGACCCAAATCAATATTAGGAGAGGAAGAATGTACAGGAGCAAGAATAGGAGAGGAATTACCTGAGACATTTGAAGAGCCATCACCCAGGGCTTCCAGTTGACCATGTGCTGGGATGATAGACTGGTCTTTACTTCTTCCAAGGATCTTTTTCCTCGAATAAACCATAGGCTCAAAATTGTTTCTATTTTTTTTCCATTCGTAGTATTTCTTTTTTTGATAGACCAATTTCAGGTTGGGCTTGAAAAGGCTCAGTTTCACTGCTTTTTGTCTCAAGAGAAAGATCAAGGATTGTACTAGGCAAGGGTTCCGCAATTTTCAAAAAAATTGGTTCAACTAATTTCTCCCCCTGAATTAAATTTTTGGTAAAAAAACGGGGCATTTTCCATAAAGGAAACATCCATGGTCGTATGAAAATTTTTGGTAAGAGGATTAAAGCATTTGTAACCCTTTTTATTGGGAGTATATCCCACAAAAACACATTTTTTTGCTCTTGGATCTAACTTAGATCTTGACCTTTTTGGAATATGCACATATGCCGTGCAACCAAATATTTTTAAGGGTAGGTCAGAATTGATTCTAGAATCTGGAAATACCTTTTTCAGAGAGTCCAAAGGGGTGGAATATTGCAAAACTTTAGTTGGCATCCTGTTGATAAGATATGAAGCAGTCAATATAGCATCCCCCCATAAGTATATTGGAACGTTCATGTAGAACATCGTGGCTCGAGCTACTTCTAGCAAGTGTCTGTTCTTACGTTCAGCTATTCCATTTTGTTCAGGAGTATCTGAACACGATGATTGGTGTAAAATTCCTTTTTCCTTTAAGAAACCTTCCAAAATTTTATTAAAGTACTCCGCCCCATTATCGGATCTTAGAATGCTGATTTTTGTTTGAAATTGGGTTTCAATCATTTTGTAAAATTCTTTAAAAATCCTTTCTACTTCAGATTTTTCTCTCATTAAGTACACCCAACAAAGACGTGTATGATCATCTATAAAGGTTACAAACCATTTTTTTCCAGAAATCGTTGTCACTTTTGAAGGTTCCCAAACATCATTGTGAAAAAAATAAAATGGTTTAGATGCATGATAAGATTTTGGAATGTAAGTTTTTCGTTGACTCTTTGCCAATAAACAACTTTCACAATGAAAAGATAGAGGATCAATCTTTTGAAATAACATAGGAAACAAATGTTTTAAATAAGAGAAACTAGGATGGCCTAATCTGTAATGCCAAACCATTATTTGATCACGAACTGAAAGAGAACTTATACTACTTAATCCTTGAGCCATTTTATTACTAGATAACTCATCCCTAAAATAATAGAGACCATCGATCATCCTAGCACTGCCAATCGTCTTTCTCGGGCTCCGGTCCTGAAAGATACAATGGGAATCATAAAAGACAACACAACAATTAGAATCTCTCGATAATTTACTAACAGACAAGAGATTACAAGCAAGCTTAGGAACATGAAGAACAGATTTAAGATCTATTCCCTCAGAGATTTTTACTCTACCTTTTCCTACAATTGATGAGAAGTTACCATCCGCTATCCTAACCTTTTTATGCCCAGGACATGGTGAATAGGATTCAAACATATTAGAGGAATTCGTCATGTGGTCAGATGCTCCAGAATCAATAATCCATGGAGCAGATTTAAAATGACAGGATAGAGCATAAAATTTATTACCTGTGTGTGCCACAAAAACATTAGGAATACCAGATGTCGACTTGGATTTTAGCAATGCCAAGAGATGCTCCATCGGCTCTTTGGTGAGGGAGTTGAGTGAGTTGGTGTCGGCCTTAGTAGCAGTAGGGATGGCCTTGTTAGTTTTTTCTCCTGTCTTTCCCTTCCAATTTGCAGGTTTCCCATGGATTTTTCAACAATTCTCACGGGTATGACAAGGCTTGTTACAAAAATCACACCACACTCGAGGTTTTTCATCAGGTTTACGCTGAAAAACAGAAGCAGCAGGGGCTTTGCTATGACCTTCACCTGTGGTATATAAGGCTGAACCTTCAACAAAACTTCTAGGTCCCTTCTTGCCCAACATTACATTCCTTCAACTTTCCTCTCTCCTTACTTCTGAGAAAACTTCACCAATTGAAGGTAGAGGTTGCCTCCCAATAATTCTCCCCCTCACCTCATAAAACTCGACATTAAGACCAACCAAGAACTTGAAAATCCGATTGTCCTCCCCTTGTCGCATCTCACCGAGTTTGAGGGTTAACTCAAAAATTTGTGATTGATTCCCTAGGTCTGAATACATCTGATTTACATTCTCCCAAAGCTCTTGTGCTGTTGGATAGCACATGTAATTAGAGCTAATGTCTTCCTCCATAGAATTCACAAGCCACGTCATCACCATAGAATTCTCAGCATCCCATGTAGCATAACTTGGATCGTCCACTCCAGGAGCCTTCTTTTCACCTGTCAGGTAGCCCATTTTTCCACGTCCTCTGATATACATCCGAACTAATTTATATCATCTCAGAAAATTGTCACCATTCAAACGAATTGTGGTGATCTGGACCGAGGGAGATTCGGTGGTAGCATTACTGATTTTTGAAGAATCAGTGGTAATGGGATTTTTTAGAGAAGGTTGGGAAGTAGTAGACTCATTTGAAGTTTCAGACATGATTTCAGAAGCAGGAACGAAAGAGAGGAAGAAGGAGAGTTTGGCTAGCTCTGGTACCAACTTTGAAAAAAGATTTCTCGGGAATGAATATTTCATATCAGATTTGTTCTCTTTTATACAATTTACATCATATACAAATCCTTTATAACAGGAAACTAAATCACTAATCACTAATTCTAGGGAGAGAATAATTCCTATCAATTACTTTCCTAAAATACAAGGATTGACAACTAATTAGCTAATTTACAGCTGTACAAGATTATTTCCACATTAGTTTTGATTTTCCAACAATTCTTAATTGTTTTTAAGCATTATTTCTGCTTTATTTTCTAAAGTAATTTCAAAATATGAAATTTAAGTTATAATTTCTAAAGCTATGTGAACTTCAGTGCTTGTCCATACCGAGCTTCCATTATTTGTTTATTTTATATTTGATAGTTGTGCTATTAACTCTAGAGCCAGTACTTATCTACCTAGCTCCTATTAAAACCTTAGTTCTTGTCCTACAAGTCCCTTTAAATTTAGAGTTGCGAAAAAGGCATCCTAGAGTGCAAATACTGAAAACTCGATCCAGGTCACTACAGTGGTGTTTACAGCCTTCTTAATCTATTTTTATGGTTTGTGACAAATCATATGTAAGGCTTCCATAAAATAAGTGTATTATCATTATAATTTTTATAAAACTATATGTTTTTGTGTTGGTTGCATATTTATGAATTTGGATGTCTCTTATTTAACAATTTCTGCAAGCTCTTTAACAGTATGTTTTGAAATAAAATCCTATAGAGCCTTTTGCTTACAGTTTTTTTTAATTATTATTTTAAAACTACCCCCAAGTTTAGTGCACTAGTCATGATCCAGGCTGTGTTTATGCTACATGGCATTTTCAATGAGGTTTTTCATTTAACTTGCATCTACTGTACTAATCTATACTATACGGTTTGTCCCAACGTTAATGTCAGTGCTTTCGATATTTGTACTCGGACTTTTAAGACGCATATAGACAGTTATTTTATTATTGATTATATGAGCTGTGTAGTTTTGACAAATTCTATCATTTTTTTTAATCTTGGCTTGATTTTCCCTTAATTTTTGCTTAACCTTTAATTAATTACGGCTCTATTCTTGGGTCGTGACAAATTGATTGTCACAACAATGTGGCATTGCATAATCAAATGGTTGGTGTAGATCCTCCATCAAACATAACAACTATGTGCTTTCCTAAGCTACCATAGTGGCCCTTCTATTCTCAACTTTTATGGTTGACAGTGAAACTATTGGTTGTTTTTTGCTACACTACAAAACTACTCCAGAGCCAAGTTGAAAAACACATCCAGTCATTGATTGACGAGTGTCATGATCTCTTGTATAATCATCATCGCTGTAGCCAACCACTTACATTCTTCCCTTTTCTGGTACTAGAGACCAAAGTCAATTTTACTTTTGTCATATTTTAGAGTATGTCAAACTATTCCAAGTGTGTCTTCTTTGGGTTTTGATTGTTCCGACACACTATTTGGACTGCAAAGAAAATTTCAGGTTGTGCCAAACTTAGATAAATAAGACTACCTATAAGTTATTGATACATCATTGTGTTCTTTAAATCTTTGCCTTCATGTGTACATAACTTGGCATTAACTTCCATTGGTGTAGAGTTAAGCTTGCATTCATGAATTTCAAACTTAAACAACAAATCTTTAGCATACTTTTGTTAACAAAGGTATAAACCTTTTTTTGTATGATCAACCTCTAGATCACAAAATGCTTGAACTCTTCAAGCTTCTTCATCTAAAAGCAAGTTGATAAATTTTCTCTTATTCTACGAATTTGTGTTTTATCATCTTTGGTGATGATCAAATCATCTATGTACACTAGCACTATAGCCAACTTTCCTTGTCTAGCTTTAACAAATAAGCTAGAAAATGCATGTACCACAATATAACAACTTTGTGGTTGAAATTCAACAATCTTACCACGCTATGCTCTTGGCCTTTTTTTCAACCCATGGAGTGCCTTTTTCAACTTACACATATAATTTGTGGTTGAATCATATAAATCTCTTGATCCAATTCTCTACGTAAGAAGGCATTCTTGACATCCATCTACTTTAGTTTCAATATTTATTACTTGCAAGCACCAACTGAACTCATAAAGTAGTTGTTTTTTCCACTGGGATAAATGTCTCATCATAGTTTAGTCCATAATGTTGAGAGAACCTTCGAGCCACTAATCAAGCTTTATATCTCTCAATTGATCCATCAGGGTGAGTCTTGATCTTCTATACCTATCAACAAGATATAGGTTTCACATGTAATGACCAGAAAAATCTATAAATTAATAAGTATAATTAATTAATGATTTTTCCATAACTACGCCATTGAGTTCATAGGAAAAGATAAGCTTAGAATTTATAAGTACATATTTTGGTAAGAATTATGAGAAATGTTTACAAGAGAGCACAAAAATCTAAGAAAATAATTGATTTTAGACAAGTTAATAGATTTTTTTTAACAGTTTGAGTAAGACTTAGGTCCAATAGTTAAGCATTAGATTAATTATGTTATATAGAACTCAAGAATTTAAGTCAAGGGTTTTCTTGAAAATCCTAGACACTTAACATGGAAATTCCACTGAAATTTACACAATTTTATAATTAAAGTAAATTTGGTACTATTCAATATCGTTAAGTGTCTCAAGGATATTTTTTAAGAAAAACTATTTAAATCAATAGACCTTTCATCTTAAAATTAAAGATTAGTGGAGCTTATCAAAGAGGAACCTTAGATTAAAAGTTCAACTATGAGTACTATATTAAAGGTGTACATATGGACATGTTAATGTAGTTAAATGAAATTAGTAAGCTCTTATTTAATTTCAAGAGTTTATTATTCGTGAAATCATGAGATTAATGTCACAAGTACTAAGAACCTAGTCCATTATAGTATAGGGTGAGAAAATCCTAGAATTTAATAATGTAGTTTACATATTTAAATCAAGGATTTTCTTAGAAATATTATGTATGAATTTTGTAATTGAAGAATTTATTGAATTAATATAAGAATATTCCAAAAATTCTATAGTGAATTTTATAGTTAAATTTATTAACTATTATATTGAATAAATGGATTGATAAATTCTACCGTTACTATGGCAGAAGAAATTTCAATATGTAAATAACTCGAGAAATTTAATTATGAGAATTTCTAGGTGCAGTACTAAGTTAGCAGTGTATTAAGAAATACTCTAACGCAAATTAAATTTTTAATTGCCAACAAATTTAAAAACAAAGCTACGCGAGTAGCTGTATTTGCGGAAAATGCTATGCAAACTCGGATAGTGGCACTCTTAAAAACTTTCATTACAGAGTTTAGATAATAAAAAAGTTAAGTTTAGATTTTTATTAAGCTTAAAATAAATTTCTAGACTCAACACAGTTAAAATCGATACACGATTAAACTTATATCGTTATCGGTTCATATTGTGGTTGGTGTGTCATAGTATTTAACAAAACTAGGAGAAGACCTATCAGATATTAAAATTTTCCATAAGCTAAGTTAGTCATTGCTAACAGTATAAAAATTATTTGCTTAAAGTGTAACTTGCAAGAAAGGATTTGAGACAAAATCCCTTAAATCATGCTAACCACCCATGATGATTGTACTTGGCAATAATGAGAGCAAAACCCCCACTTCACTCTCCTATCTTCAGTGTCAATCTTAGGGAAATTTAAGCCTAGTTTATGCTTCATTAGATCACTTAAGAGAATAGTTAACCATGGGTTAGGTGGAAAGGATTATATCAAGCAAGGTCTATATAAAGAAGGCCATTAAAATCATCACAAAATTTTACTTCATCTCTTTATTCTCCATTTCCTCCCCACCATGTATCTAAGCCTTCAAAGAGAAAAAGAAAAGAAAAATTTGTGCTCCCACTTTGTCTCTCAAAACCAAACCCAAAGCCTAAATCAAAACAATCCAAAATCCCAAAATATTTTCTACCATTTTCATACCACAAAACAAATTTCAACAAAGAAAAAGAAAGAAGGATTCTTAGAGCCTTAGACTAAGGTAATATTTATATTTTTTCTTCTCCTTTTCTTAATAAATACATATATATATATATATATGTGTGTGTGTGTGTGTGTGTTACTTAGATAACCTTGGTATGAAGGCCAAAACAAAGTTAGATTTTCACATGACTAAGTTTGTGATTTAGAGTTGTTTCAAGAAGAGGAAAAAGACAAGATAAAAGCTTTAAGATCACCCTCCCAAGAGTTGTCACCAAGGGTAAGAAATCTAAACTTTTCCTTAAATTTTTCTAAGGTTAAAGTTTGCCACTTTATGAGAGATTTGATGATTGGGTGAGGAAATGAGTTGTAATAAGTATTTATATGTTAATTAGTTTAATTTGTGCATGTATGGAATGTAAAAAATTAGCACTTGAATGTTAGGATTATGTTTTTGCTAGTTTTGATTTGTAGAAAAATTTTCCACAAACTTTGAATGCATGAACGAAAGTTTTAGAGACATTTTTAAAAACTTTTCCGATCACGAAACTTTTAGTTTTCAATATTTTGAACAAAACTCTGTGACGAAGCAAAAACACAATTTTGATTCTAAATAGGCTTTTCGAGAAGTTTTATTAGACTACCTCAAAACTATCCAAAAATTGCCTTAAGGCAGCCCCAAAAATTGCCTAAAGCAGTTTGTAGAAGCTGCCCAAAACAACTCTAAGAGTGCTAGAAATATTTTTTTCATTTTTGGGCCATTTTGGTTTTGAATTTTACATTTCACCAACAATGATAGTTTTATATTTCAATGAGATGAACAACTTTTGTGAAGAAAATTTTTCCAAAATCTACCTCTAAAATGCAATTATAGACAGTTTTCTAAAACTGTACAAAACTGTATTTTTGGGTAGACAACTATTTTAAAGTTTTGGGTCATTTTGATATCAAATTGCAATTTTCATGAAATAGGAAAGTTTTAGTTTGGAGTAAAATGAAGAACTTTTACAAGGAAATTTTTTTTTTTGAAAATCTACCTTTAAATTGGACTTTAATTGGGATTTATAAAAAACATTCAAAACTTTTTAATCGGTAAAAATTTGCAAAGTTCCAACCGAGAAACAATTATGCCAAAATGGTAACCAGGACTTTAAAACAAGCATAAAAATTATTAAGATACATATTTAAAACAAGTAATTTATATAAGAAAAACTGCTTTTAACATATGATTTCACCTTAACTTTCTAAAACTAAAAAAAAAGCACCTTTTGGTACTAGTTTTTGTAAATGAAGATAGTGTGACTATAAAATACTATCTTTTAATAAATTAAGAAATTATAGTATTCTAGGAAGATTATATAGACCCAAGATTTAGTGGGTTACCAGTTTCATGTATTATTTTGTGGAGCAATTTTCGTTTGAACTTTTGAGCTCTATAGATAAGATTTTGTGAAAATAAACCTTAATAGTTTTCAAATTGATGTTGATTTAGCCATCATAAAAGTCCTAGTAGCATGATGCTAGGCATGGTTCCAATGCTCGTTTTAGTTTAAAAGGCCGTTCGGGTTATAGTTTATCGGTACTGTGCAAAAAACGCCACAAAATCATTTTCAGGCTTAGTAGGCTTAAAACCAATTATGAGCTCATTAAATAGATTTAGAATATGACTAAGTAGAACTTAGATTAAAAATTATGAATTTAGAAATGTTTAATTTATAGAGTTAAAGATATGTAAATTTAATAACAATAGATAATTGATTACTTGTTTTTAATTTAATTAATTATCAATTTTGACAAAAATTAATGGCAATTAAGCAAAGATTTGAATATTATGAGGAATTTATAATGTAGTTAATCCTCATAGTAGAAGTAGTGAATTTTATGATCAAAGAATTATGATCTAAAAGAACGGTCAAATTCTTTCAATTATGCTAGAATTAAAAATAACATAAATAGATTATCTTACACATTCTTATTGGGTGTCTTAGACAAAAACACTCTCTAAAAAGGAGATAAGGAATTTCAAGTAGACAGAGATATATATTTCAAAAATACAGGTAAGTAGGAATCTCTCCTACAGGGTGAACAGTTTTTAAATAAAACTGCTTTTTTCATGATTTCTGAAAAACGTAAATGGAATGCATGTTCAGTGATATGCCCTACTTTAATTCTGTTAGGACATGCATATTTATCTAAGATATGATGAGTTAGTATCTTGTGAGGTGATGAACGATGTGTGATGTATGTTGTATTAAAATATACTATTTACTTGCTTTCAATTAAGCATGTTTTTAGTATCATTATGTAGGGCTATATAGTAACATGTCATACTGCATACACATAATAATACAAGTGGAACTAAGTAAGATAAGTTAAGGGTGTCGTACTAACCTCTCGATCCACGTGGAGGCTCCATGTTAGTAAAAAAAAGAAGATGGAGTTGTTGGGACTTTGCAAATCCCAACGACCGCAATACAAGTTATGATCTCGGTGTTGTTTGGGACCTTGTGAACGTTGACTTCCCGATGATTGTGCACAACCGATGCGAACACCTGGGCCTAAAGAAGAAGATAAGATAAAGCATAAAACAAGTGAATAAGCAAGCATAAATGATCATGCATATTTTTGTTAAATGTTCTTCAAATTGTTTTACTAGTTGAATTTCCTACTTACTAAGCGAAAGCTCATTTAAGTACCTTTACGCAGTAGGTTAGGAACTGACAGAATCACTTGATTGGGCAATAGCGAGCGGCGAGCGAATGGTGGAGATGAGAATGGATACCGCTCATGCAAAAATGTATTTTCTGCATTATGTTGTCTTTTATAAAATTTTGTATGTGTGAAAAATTAAGTAATATTACATTATGAGCTTTAGAGATGGAGGTTGTGGTCATTCGACCTCATATTTTAAAAGGAAAAAAGAAGAAGAATAAAAAAAGAAAAAAAGTTTCAACAAGAAACATACATATCAATGTTGCCACGGAAAATTTAACAAATACACGTAAATTTTCTAATAGGAAATCATAGTAATAAATAGTTTTATAAATGTTTTTAAGTTTCTTCAGGAAAAGTATTAAAAGAATAATTTTTAGGAAAATTATCACACTAATTTTTAATGGATTAAGTTTAAAAAGAAATTTATATGTTACTTTTAAGATATTAAATTATAAGAAAAATATACGATGATTTTATAGAGGTTTTAAAAGCATTTAAATTAGGTATTTATAGCGATATTTAATTTAGAATTGTTTTTGAAATATTTTCATTTAATTAAGGAATGTTTTAAAGGAAAAAATTTTTAAATACTTACATTTACGCTTAAAAGAAAAGTTTTAAAGAATTATTATTATTTTTATGATTTAAGAAATTAAGGTATAAAGTATGCAAGTAACTAAGTTTTGGAAAATTATAATTATGTTAAAATGTAATAATTATAATTATGTTATTAGCACGTTTGAGGTTTTAATATTATTATGTTAGATTTATGGAATTAAGTTTTGAGAAATTATTATTATTTCTTTCAAAGTTATATGTTAAGGATTTAATATCACAATTTCATTTAAAAAAAAATTATTCCACGTTTTCAGTATTTTATGATAAAGTATGTTTAAGTTTACGATTATGTAATTAAGTGATGACCACGTAAGTAGGGTCGTTACATCACATCTCTTGGCTTTGACACCAAATCCCAAGTTTCATTTTGTTGCAATGCAACAATCTCTTCTTTCAAAGCTTTTACCATAGAGCTCTAAGATCCTTCATCATATGTTTTTGGTTCTTTTAGAACTTCTTCGTCTGCTACAACTTGAACTTCACACTCTGTTTAATTTTCTAAGTGGTGTTTGTAGACTCATTATACCTTCTTGAATTCATTCAACCACTTATGTCCTTCTTTTTATACACCAATCATTGTTGTTGCCTTTTTATTCCATGGGTCTCTTCAAGACTTGGTTGCATTTCAACAATCTTTTGTCCCTTCTTGTTCCTCAGTCTCTTCAAGACTTGGTTGCATTTCAACAATCTGCTCCTCTATCTTCTCCTATGGTTAATTGTCCATTTCTTTGGAATCTAGAAGTTCCTTTTTCTATGGAGATAACCATGAAGACGTGTAACGTCCCGAAATTTATTTAATGTTAATGTACTATAAATGATGAATTAGTGTGCCATAATTAACGTTTTAACATTAATTAGATTATTTGGTTGGATTTTAAATTTTTGGTTATTTTGTTAAATTGATGCATTCGAATAATTTCTCATTTGTTTTAAAATGATGTTTTGAGTTTTAAAACACAACAATTTGTAAAATGTTAAAAGTACTCTGTTTTGCAAAATCGTGGGCGGCACATGGTTTTCGCACAGTAAAACCGCCCACCGATTTTCTCTATTTATTTCTCTCTTCTCTCTCTCTCTCCTCACTCTCCCGCAACACCTCTCTCTCTCTTTCCTCTTGATCTTTCTCGGCAGCCCCTCTCTCTCTACATCTCTCTCTCAAATTTTTGAAACCACATTCGAATCCAAGCTTCGGGACAGCAAGGAGGAAGCTCGGGGACATGATTCGGCAACCGAGAACGCGGATTGAAGCTTCGATTCGAGGTTAGATTCGAAATTTCTAAACTTTTTACAAAATTTTCAATTTTGTGTGTTTTTGAAATCTAAGTTTGTTTAAGCTTAGAAAACCTTGTGTTTGAGTTAGATGAACTTAGAACAACTAGAATCTAAACTTAGATTGAAGAAAAACGGATTGGATTCATGATTTTTCATTTTTCTCCTCATTTTCTCATTTTTGGATTTTTGAGGATTTTGAGTTCAAATCTTGTTTAAATGAGTCGAAACATGTTTTAGAATGTTTTTCTATCAACTATGATTGTTTTTCATGCCTGGGATTTGAGAAAAACAGGTTAGAATCAAGATTTGGATTTTGGGGATCGAGAAACCCGTGGCTGGGATTTCTGGATTTTCCCAGTTCGGCAGGCCGGAGTGATGATCGGCAGGCCGGTGTTCTTCCGACCGGCAGGCCGAATCTGGGGAAATGTTCGGCAGGCCGAAGTAGGGCGTCCGGCAGGCCGACCGAGGCATGGAAAATTTTGTGATTTTTACCCGTTTTCACTGTTTTGAACCCAGATTTAAACCCCAACCTTATAGAATGATTTTAAAGGTACAAATGGCACACTAGGACATCATGAAATGATTTAGTAACATAGAATGTCTCAAACTAGATATTGATCGACTTAGTTTGTATCTAGGATCGTTCGTGGTTCCGTGGAGCTAACGTATAGCGGACCGGGATTACGGTATGGGGCACTGGCATGAGTATCAAGGTAGGACTTCTACCCTATTTCTTTGGTAGCCTGGTTTTGAAATGATTTGGCTTTGAAAATGATTTCTATCAAAATGTTTTCAACGGTTGTTTGAAAATGGTTTTATCGGTAGTATTTTAATACACCGTGATTATGAAATGAATTTCATAATAAATGTAATTGACAACACTCGGTAATTGAGTTTTGAACGATAATGATAATAAACACATGGGCATGATGCCATATCAGAGATCGGGTCGTGTGGCGATCGACTTTGGGGGCAAGTCCCGAAACCCAGCTGGGCCACTACGGTGGTGATATCATGGTTTGCCTAGGTAAAAGTGAAATGGTGTTATGATTTGACGAGTGGACTGTTCTGTGACAGAACGGTTCTACTCAAATTATTTATTTATTTATTTATTTATTTAAGTCTCCTTTTGAATAACCTTTAATGAAGCTATGTTTCTTTGCATTAAATTATTTTATAAAACATAGTCCTACTGAGCCTTTCGCTCACGTTTTATTGTTTTAAAATTCCCCCCCCCCCCCCCCCCCCCCCTCTAGGTGGTTTTCCATTTAGGTTTGGAGAGGATTCTTCAGACTGAACTCAGGAGCAATAGGAGAATTTATTTATATTATGTATTATTTAATCAAGGCATGTAAGACTTAACCTTATTTGTACCTGGACTGTAATTGTATTTATGATATTGTCAGTACCATGTGTGTGCACAAGTTGTGGGTTGTGGAACCCATATTCGCGGTTATTTATTAATTTATATTATTTTATAAATTCTTTTATAAAATGTGGTGGAAAATCTCTTTATTTCTCACTTAATTAGATTGTTATACTCTTAATTTTAATTAAACCCTCTTTTAATTAATCTAAATATTCTGCCACGTCACCTCCCGTACTCCGGGGCGTGACAGAATGGTATCAGAGCTCAAGGTTATGAACCTTGGGAATTGTGCACACATAGGTTTGACAATGAAATACCTCTGACAGTCCAAATTTTGTTTTCAGAAGTGAGAGAATGGCACCTAGACATCGTTCGACTGCTGACGCCGAGTTTGGAAATGATGAGAGCATGATGAGGTCTATGTTTGCGGCTTTCCGGCAGATGGCAGCCAGGGCTAGACCGGAAGACTCCAGTGTTGGTAGTCGGCATGCGTTCTTTAAGGAATTCCGGCGGGCGTCAATTCCAACTTTTGATGGTAATGGGGATCCGCAGTTGGCAGAGTATTGGTTGGATTCGATCTTGAAGCATTTGGATACTCTTGGTGTGTCTGAGGAGTATCGTGTGGAATTCGCGGCGTATAAGCTTGAAGGTGGCGCTAATACCTGGTGGAAGCAGACTAAGCGTCTGGAGCGCGGTGGCGATATCAGTTGGGACAAGTTCGAGGAGCTGTTCTATGATCGGTATTTTCCGCAGGGGTATAGAGATCAGAAGGCAGCTGAGTTCTACAGGTTGCAGCAGGGTGACTTGTCAGTTCGGGAGTATGAAGCAAAGTTTTATGAGTTGGCTAGGTTTGCTCCATCGGCGGTGGCATCGGAACGTGAAAAGTGTATTAAGTTTCAGGAAGGGCTCAAGGCTCCTATTCGGCGGCAGTTGGTTGCTCTACGGCTTAGGAGTTTCGGAGAGCTTGTGTCGTCGGCAATCTCCGTGGAGAATGATTATGTGCAGTATTGTGAGGACCGAGCCAAGGCTTCAGGAGGACCGCAGAGGAGTGGCAGGAAGAGCACTAGTAGTCGTCCAGCTCCGGGGAAAGGCAAGCAAGGCGGTGCGACCAGTGGTAGCAGCAGTTCGTCTGGCAGCGGGTGCAGCAATCCCTACAGCTTTCATTGTCATTTCTGTCAGCAGCCCGGACACATCAAGAGGAATTGCCCGATCAGGAGTGCTCGTCTTGGATCGCAGACCGGGGAGGATGCCAGTCGTTCGTCTCAGCCTCAGCCTCAGACCTTACCTCCACCTCCGCAGTACCCGCAGTTGTAGTATCCGTAGTTCTCTCCTCAACAATTCTCATATCCGGCACGGGGGCAGCAGCCGCAGTATTTTCAGCGCAGTGTTCCTCAGTATAGAGCTCCGAGTACAGGTAGTGTGCAGTTGTCTCCATCTCAGCAGTATCGGCCGAGTAATCCAGGACCCAGTAATGTCGGTAGAGGAAAATGGAAGGCGCCAGTGTAGGTTCATGCGATGGCATCTGAAGGGTCAGATTCTCAGACTGGTAACGCGGTTGTCGATGGTATGGTTTTGGTTTCTAGATCTTTAGCTCGCGTTTTATTTGATACCGGTGCCTCTCATTCTCTCATTTCGAGTTCTTTTGTACATGCCTTGGGATTAGAGATAGAAGAGTTTAATGAACCCCTAGTTATAACTTCTCCCTTGGGGCGGGTGTGTGTAAATTGCATGTGTAAATCTTGTAAAATAAAGATTGGGGATGAGATTTTGAAAAGTGATTTGATTATACTCCCCATGAGTTCCTATGATGTGATTTTAGGGATGGACTGGTTGTCCAGGTATAGTGCAGTTGTGGACTGCCAACTTAGAAAAGTGACCCTAGTGTCTGATAGGGGGATGGTGATCACTTACCAGGGTGGTGGTGATTGGCTAATGAGTGAGCGTCTTATGAAGTCGTGTCTAGGAGGGAGAAGGAATCTAGGTTGTTGTGCTTTTCTTGCCAACCTGGATTGCCAGCCCTATGTTTCAAGTGGCAGTGTAGCGATTCCGGTGGTTGATGAGTTCGAGGATGTTTTCGCCGACGAGTTGTCAGGATTACCACCGCATCGGGAGATTGAGTTTGGTATCGAGTTGTTTCCAGGGACAGCACCGATCTCTATGGCACCTTATCGGATGGCGCTGACAGAGATGAAGGAATTGAGGAAGCAACTTCAGGAGCTTGCTGATAAAGGATATATTCGGAATAGCACATCTCCGTGGGGAGCACCAGTTTTGTTCGCTAAGAAGCTAAGAAGCACGATGGGACTCTCAGGTTATGTGTGGATTATCGGCAGCTGAATCGTGTTATGGTGAAGAACAAGTATCCCTTGCCTAGGTTTGATGAGCTATTTGATCAGTTGGGAGGTTCGCGATACTTCTCGAAGATTGATTTGCGTTCAGGTTATCATCAGCTCATGATCAAGGAAGAGGATATTCCCAAGACAGCATTTAGGACTCGGTATGGGCACTTCGAGTTTCTGGTCATGTCTTTTGGGTTGACGAATGCTCGGGTAGCTTTCATGGATTTGATGAACAGGATATTCAGGCCATATCTGGATCAGTTTGTGATCGTGTTCATCGATGATATTCTTGTGTATTCTAAGACATGGGAGGAGCATGAGCAGCATCTTCGGATCGTGCTTCAGACTCTGCGGGAGCACCAGTTGTATGCTAAGAGGGAAAAATGTGAGTTCTGGTTGACTGAGGTCAAGTTTTTGGGTCATGTCATCTCGGAGCATGGTATTTCAGTGGATCCGTCCAAGATTGAAGCTATATTGGAGTGGGAACGACCAAGGAATGTAGCGGAGATTCGCAGCTTCTTAGGTCTTGCTGGATATTACAGGAAATTTGTAAAGGATTTTTCGAAGATTGCAGCTCCGTTGACGAGATTAATCAAGAAAAATGTCAGGTTTGAGTGGGATGAAGATTGTGAGTCTGCTTTTCAAGAATTGAAGAACCGGTTGACTTCAGCTCCAGTGTTGGTTATTCCTAGCAGTGACGAGCCATATGAGGTTTATGCGGATGCTTCAGGGCGTGGACTTGGATGCGTGTTGATGCAGCATGGACGTGTAGTTGCGTACGGATCGAGACAGCTACGACCTCACGAGCGGAATTATCCTACTCACGATTTAGAGCTTGCAGCGGTGATCTACGCCCTGAAGATTTGGAGGTGTTACTTGTATGGAGCATCGTTTCAGGTCTTCTCCGATCACAAGAGTTTGAGGTATCTATTCACTCAGAGGGATCTTAATCTGAGGCAGCGCAGATGGGTAGAGTACATGGAGGATTATGATTTCGCGTTGCAGTATCATCCTGGGAAAGCTAATGTGGTAGCAGACGCGCTTAGCAGGAAGTCTTCAGGGATTCTCGCTTGTTTGATTTTTGAGGACTGGAGCAGGGATGCGACAGTGAGTGAGTATCGGCTACGGTATCATGAAGACTGTGATCGAGTTTCGGTGTATCATGTGGAAGCGACTCCAGCTCTTGTTCGGATGGTGAAGCAAGGTCAGTGGCAGGATCGACATTTGCAGGGGATTTGGTCGTGGATTCAGAACGGGGAGCAGTTTGAAGAATGGAGCGTGCATGCAGATGGATCGTTGTACTTCCGGGAGCGTCTTGCAGTTCCAGTTATCGTCGAGGTGACGAAAGCCGTTCTAGACGAAGCTCATAGGTCTCAGTTCGCTATTCATCCGGGGAGCACCAAGATGTATCGTGATTTGAAGAGGCAGTATTGGTGGAGAGGCATGAAGAAAGATGTTCGCGAGTACGTGGCCAAGTGTTCGACGTGTCTTCAGGTGAAAACCAAGCATCAGAAGCCTACAGGTCAGCTTCAGCTGCTTCCTATTCCAGGATGGAAATGGGAGCATGTGACGATGGATTTCCTCACAGGTTTGCCGAGGACGGAGCAGCGGCATGATGCAGTTTGGGTTGTGGTCGACAGGTTGACGAAATTGGCGCATTTCATTCCGTTTAGGTCGATGTGTTCGAGGAAGATTCTTAGGGAGTTGTATATGCAGAACATTGTGAGGTTGCATGGAGTTCCTTTGTCCATCACTTCTGATCGAGACACAAGGTTTAATGCTAAGTACTGGAGGAGTTTTCAGGAGGCTTTAGGTACAGATTTGAACTTCAGTACAACGTTTCATCCTCAGACTGATGGGCAGTCTGAGCGGGTTATTTAGGTTCTCGAGGATATGTTGCGTGCTTGTGCGTTGGACTTCGGCAGGAATTGGAAGCAATGTTTGCATCTGGCGGAGTTCACGTACAACAATAGTTATCAGGCGAGTATCGGTATGGCACCGTTTGAGGCATTGTATGGGCGACCGTGTCGGTCACCTATGTGTTGGGTCGAGCCGGAAGATAGAGTTATTCTTGGGCCAGATGAGATTCGTGATAGCAACGAGAAAGTCGCGGTGATTCAAGATCGGTTGAGGGCAGCTCAGAGTCAGCAGAAGAGCTACGCGGATAGGAGACGTAGACCCTTAGAGTTCGTGGTTGGAGATTTTGTTCTCTTGAGGGTATCGCCTCGTAAGGGAACTATGCGGTTCGGGGTGAGTGGGAAGCTCGCGCCGAGGTATATTGGGCCGTTCGAGATCACTCAACGTGTTGGCGTGGTCGCTTATCGGCTTGATCTTTCACCTGAACTTTCTCACGTTCATGATGTATTTCATGTGTCGATGCTTAGGAAGTGTCCACCTAGGCAGGATAAGATAGTTTCATTTCGCGATGTACAGGTTCAGGAGGATACGATGTACGAAGAAGTGCCGACTCAGATTATCAACCAGAAAGTGATTAGCTTGCGTCGTAGCGAGATACCGTTGGTAAAGGTCGTGTGGCAGCATCACGGGGTTGATGAAGCCACTTGGGAATTAGAGTCGAGTATGCGGGAATTGTATCCGCATTTGTTTTGTTTCTGAATGAGTTGTAAATTTCGAGGACAAAATTTCTTTTAGGGGTGGAGAGCTGTAACGTCCCGAAATTTATTTAATGTTAATGTACTATAAATGATGAATTAGTGTGCCATAATTAACGTTTTAACATTAATTAGATTATTTGGTTGGATTTTGAATTTTTGGTTATTTTGTTAAATTGATGCATTCAAATGATTTCTCATTTGTTTTAAAATGATGTTTTGAGTTTTAAAACACAACAATTTGTAAAATGTTAAAAGTACTCTGTTTTGCAAAACCGTGGGCGGCACATGGTTTTCGCACAGTAAAACCACCCATCGATTTTCTCTATTTATTTCTCTCTTCTCTCTCTCTCTCCTCACTCTCCCGCAACACCTCTCTCTCTCTTTCCTCTTGATCTTTCTCGGTAGCCCCTCTCTCTCTACATCTCTCTCTCAAATTTTTGAAACCACATTCAAATCCAAGCTTCAGGACAGCAAGGAGGAAGCTCGGGGACGTGATTCGGCAACCGAGAACGCGGATTGAAGCTTCGATTCGAGGTTAGATTCGAAATTTCTAAACTTTTTACAAAATTTTCAATTTTGTGTGTTTTTGAAATCTAGGTTTGTTTAAGCTTAGAAAACCTTGGATTTGAGTTAGATGAACTTAGAACAACTAGAATCTAAGCTTAGATTGAAGAAAAACGGATTGGATTCATGATTTTTCATTTTTCTCCTCATTTTCTCATTTTTGGATTTTTGAGGATTTTGAGTTCAAATCTTGTTTAAATGAGTCCAAACATGTTTTAGAATGTTTTTCTATCAACTATGATTGTTTTTCATGCCTGGGATTTGAGAAAAACAGGTTAGAAACAAGATTTGGATTTTGGGGATCGAGAAACCCGTGGCTGGGATTTCTGGATTTTCCCAGTTCGGCAGGCCGAACTGTGTGTTCGGCAGGCCGGTGTTCTTCCGACCGGCAGGCCGAATCTGGGGAAATGTTCGGCAGGCCGAACCTTGCTTCCGGCAGGCCGAACTGTGCAGTTCGGCAGGCCGAAGCAGGGCGTCCGGCAGGCCGACCGAGGCATGGAAAATTTTGTGATTTTTACCCGTTTTCACTGTTTTGAACCCAGATTTAAACCCCAACCTTATAGAATGATTTTAAAGGTACAAATGGCACACTAGGACATCATGAAATGATTTAGTAACATAGAATGTCTCGAACTAGATATTGATCGACTTAGTTTGTATCTAGGATCGTTCGTGGTTCCGTGGAGCTAACGTATAGCGGACCGGGATTACGGTGTGGGGCACCGGCACGAGTATCGAGGTAGGACTTCTATCCTATTTCTTTGGTAGCCTGGTTTTGAAATGATTTGACTTTGAAAATGATTTCTATCAAAATGTTTTCAACGGTTGTTTGAAAATGGTTTTATCGGTAGTATTTTAATACACCGTGATTATGAAATGAATTTCATAATAAATGTAATTGACAACACTCGGTAATTGGGTTTTGAATGATAATGATAATAAACACATGGGCATGATGCCATATCAGAGATCGGGTCGTGTGGCGATCGACCTTAGGGGCAGGTCCCAAAACCCAACTGGGCCACTACGGTGGTGATATCATGGTTTGCCTAGGTAAAAGTGAAATGGTGTTATGATTTGACGAGTGGACTGTTCTGTGTCAGGACGGTTCTACTCAAATTATTTATTTATTTATTTAAGTTTCCTTTTGAATAACCTTTAATGATGCTATGTTTCTTTGCATTAAATTATTTTATAAAACATAGTCCTACTGAGCCTTTCGCTCACGTTTTATTGTTTTAAATTTCCCCCCCCCCCCCCCCCCTTCTAGGTGGTTTCCCATTTAGGTTTGGAGAGGATTCTTCAGACCGAACTCAGGAGCAATAGGAGAATTTATTTATATTTTGTATTATTTAATCAAGGCATGTAAGACTTAACTTTATTTGTACCTGGACTGTAATTGTATTCATGATATTGTCAGTACCATGTGTGTGCACAAGTTGTGGGTTGTGGAACCCATACTCGCGGTTATTTATTAATTTATATTATTTTATAAATTCTTTTATAAAATGTGGTGGAAAATCTCTTTATTTCTCACTTAATTGGATTGTTAAACTCTTAATTTCAATTAAACCCTCTTTTAATTAATCTAAATATTCTGCCACGTCACCTCCCGTACCCCGGGGCGTGACAAGATGCTTCATCAAACACCATATTTTGTGATGTGTAACGTCGATCATTAATAGGGTCATAACACTTCCACCCTTTTCTTTGGCTAACATATCCTACAAAGATACACCGAACCATCTTTTTTTAAATATTCTACATAAGCAACTAGGCATAAATATGTAACACATACAACCAAAAACTCGGAAGTGACCAATTGCAATTTAACACCTCACAATTTCTCAAAACGTTAAGTAGAACCAAGTCTTAGTTAGGAAAGCTTTTAATAACATGAGCCCCTGTTTTCATATACTTAACCTAAAATCTTCTAGTACATTCTTTGCAAGAAGCATACTTTGATATATCTCTATAGGGTGTCGATTCTTTTTCCACTAGGTACATTTTGTTGCGGTGTGTTTGCATATGTGAATTATGCTATAGCTTCATAGATATTGAGAGAACGCATATGAAGTACGCTCTTCACTGTTGTCTATGTGCATGCGCAAAATCTTTCTACCCACTTCTCCTTCTACTATTTCTTTAAGTTCTTTAAACTTCTTAAATGTATCAGATTTTTCTTTCATAAAGAAAACCAATACATACTTAGAGAAATCATCAATAAATATGACCATATTTCTCATTCCACTAATAGATGGTTCCTTGACGCGCCCAAATACATCAAAGCAAACTAGCTGCAATGACATTTTTTGTTCTAAACTTTGATTCTCCATACAGTAACTAATTTGCATTACCGTATTGACATCCTACACAAATTGTGTCTTCTTGAACTTTGAGTTGAGGAAGACCTTTGAGCATCTACTTTTTCATCATAAATTTTAGTTTGTAATAATGAACATGTCTTAACCTTGTATGCCACAAATTAGCTTTCTTATTCTTCCAAATCTTGTCTATATAAGCAGATTTTGCTGACATTACATAAACAGACTCCATTCTTGGTCCTTCCATTATTGGTGTACCAAAGATCTTTAGGTCTTGATACACTTAGATATCACGTGGACCGAACAAAACAAGTGGTATGATGTTGTCCTTTGTGCTCCTAATAACATATTTTTCTTCATAACAAGTACATGATAGACATTGTCAAGTGGCATTTTATTAGGACTATAATAGGGCACAATAGTAGCCTTACCAATATGGGTGATTGGCAACCTTGGTTACACTTCACAACTTGTATTGATAACTAGTCATGTGATTCGAATATATAGAGTCGATGATCCAATTATTCTTGTAGTCAATCCCTTGAGCAGTTGTCATCATCAAAGCCGATTCTTCTTCCATTTTGAATGATGCTTCAACATCCCACTCATCATCACTACGGTTATTTATCTTGGAGGTTGCTGCATTACTCTCTATAAAAATTTTTGTAGACCAACAATGTTTTGCCATGTGGCCTTCTTCCTAGAATTATAACAATTGCCATCACATTTCTTCCTTTGTTTGGATTGATTACTTTTGTTGTTATTCTTCTAAGCTCCCCCTAACTTTGAGCTCCTTTAATGACCACTTAATTTATCATAATTTCTTCTTCATCATTTTCTAGTATTTTTTTGGGTTTACCACTGCTCTTAGCACTAAAGAGCGCTTCCTCCTACTTTTTTATTAAGAATATACCCATCTGCTTCGCCAATGCCTCTTGATTTGCAAGTAAATTTTCAAAATATACAAGCGACAACTAAGCTGGCCAACCTTGTACTGCGACAAGAAAGCCTTTGTGCTCTAGTCTCAATCCATGAATGATTATTCATCTTATTTCGGATTCTTTACTGTGAGTAATAGGATCAAGTTCTGAAATTTCAAGGCATAAAGCTTTTACCTTATATTTTATTAATCATAAGATCTCCCTGCTTGATAGTTAGCAACTTATTCTCTAGAAGTTGTAGTCTTGTATTATTCTTCTGTGAGAAAATTGCTTTAAAAGAATTCCAGATTCTTTTGGTTTCTACACTCCCCTTATATGTGTAATGAACGAGAAAATGCGAGGATTAAATATTGTAATTTACATATTTAAGTCATGAATTTTCTTCAAAAATTTATGTTTTGATTTTTGTGATTAAAAGATGTATGGAATTAATACATAAATTCTAAAATACTATAGTTAATACTAAGGATTAATTATAAAAATTCCTTCTGAATTATAGCCTTTGTAACAATTTGTCCCCTGAACTTCAAAATGAACATCCTTTCCCCTTGAAGTTTGTTAATAAAAATGGTCCTACTGTTAAAAATTTAATGCCAAATTGACAAAAAATTTTAAAACTAAGGGTATTTTGGTAATCCTATTATAAAAATAACCAAGAAAATGAATCTATAAAAAAAAAAGTCCTTTTTGATGATTAAAACAAAAAAAAAAGTTATAAAATACACTACCATTTGGGTCTTTATTTTTTTATATACCAAAATTTTCTTTAAAATTTTATTAACTTTTTTCATACTCAAAAAGTATTTTGAAATTTTAAAAAGTATAAATACCCATGAAAACTTCAAAAATATGAAAGAAATTTTATTAATACTATCAAACTTTTTTTCTCTTTGAAATTTTGTGTCATATTTTTTTTATGTAGAATTTTGTTATATTCTTTTTCATTTCACTAATATATAAGTTTTAAAATTTCAAAATACTTTTAGGTGTGAAAAAATTAATAAAATTTTGAAGAAAATTTTTGGTATATCAAAAAAGAAAGATTCCAATGGTATAATAGTTTTAATTGATTTTTTTTTATTTTTAATCATCAATAAAGATTACTTTTATTATAGTTTTAATTTTTTGTTTATTTTTATAATTAGGATTACTAAAATGCCCTTCCTTTTTATAATTGTTTGTCAATTTGGCGTTAAAATTCTAACAAAAAGACTATTTTTGTTTATGGTTCACACTTTAAGGGGAATGGATGTTACATTTTGAAACTTGAGAGGCAAAGTATTACAGATGCTATAATTCAAGGGATTATTTTGTAATTAATCTAATGTTAACTTTTTATTATCAAATAATTTAGTTGATAATTTTCCCTGCAATTTAAGGCGAAGGAAATTTCAATTGGTAAATAACTTGAGAATCGGTCTATAAAAATTTCAAGCATAGTATGGTCTTAGTAGTGTGCCAAGAAACACGCTAACAGGCAAAAATTCCATGATTGCCTATTAGCTAGAATCGGAGTTACACAAGATAGCATTTTGTGGTAAAAAAAATGATATCTGAACTCAAGAATTGACACTATGAAAGACTGTGTCATCTCTGAGAGAAGTGCAGAAAAAATAAAGTTTATGTTTTATTCGGTCTAGAAATAGTTTTAAGATTGATAACAATCGAATTTCATTACACGATTAAGTATAAACACCATTATTGATTAATTTGGAGGTTTGTTTTGGATTGTCATTGAGCAAAGAAAGAGAACCCGGATGGGAATCGAAAATCTCCTATCAGCTGGCTAGCTTTCTCAGCCAATCAAGAATTTGTCAGCTTCATTAAACCAATAATTTCTGGAAAAAGGAGGGTGACAAGAGACAAGATTTAACACACATAATATTGTAAAGCCTAGTCTAGTTTGACTCTTTGATGGAAAAACTTCCCCTCCCTTTCCTTAACCATTGGCGCCATTCATTAGGAGGATATCAGACTTGATCTTTCTACCATTAATTTTACTAAAAGACTTAAGCAAATTAATATTAAAAGACAAGTACATACATAAATGGGACAAATCCATTTGTGCTTCATTTTGCTCCATTTTCTTTCTTTCTTCCTTTGCAAAACCGTAACCCTCTCCCCATTATATCTCAAAATTTTTCCATCTACACTCACATAAAACCATTCAATCAAGAAGAAGGAGAGGAGGAGGAGAAGGAGGAGGAGGAGGAGGAGGAGAAACTAGAGTTATTTTTGAGAGTATTGAACTAAACCTCTTACTCTTTTAATTTAGTTTGGTTTAGTACTTCATGGTTGTTGATTATGGAATATAAATAAGGTTTTATTAATATTTGCTCCAGTGATGTAAGTTTAAGTTATGGTTGTTTAAGTTTATGCAAGATTAAACGTGTTAGTTTAGGTTTAGTTATGAATTTTAAACAAGGAAATTTCTTACATTCTTTTTGCTTAAATACAAACCCTTTATGAGTCGATTTTGAAGTTTTTACACACAAGAAACGTCTAGATCTTTTGAAGAAATGCACATACCATTACGCTGGGTTTTTTAGGTTTTTTTTTAGTTTGTCAAATTATATATATATATATATATATATAAAATACTTTTAGACTGTCTTTATTTTGTAAAATATTTTGGGAGAAGCTGTTAGTAGGAGGGCCCTTCAAGAGACTTGTCAAATTTCGAGTTCCTTCTAAACTCCTTTATTGTAATTTTATTTTTATTTTAATGTTAATATTCTTTGTTAATTTAATTATGAATTAATTTTACTTTTATTGGGATTGTGATGTGACTTTAATTATGAAAAAAAATTTTAATTAAAATTTATTATTGTGACTCTCATATTTATGTTGAGTGTTTTACAATGTACTTGATGTATCTAATTAATTGGCCACTAGTTAGATGATTAGTTAAATCATAATGAAATCGGAAGGAGATTTATAGTTTAGGATCAATGTGTAGAATGCTATAAATTCCATGTGAGATAAGAATATACTTGCTTTATTTACGTGGTCACCACTAGAAAATCCATGGAACATAATGGATTCTTTATTATGTTATTCACATAGGAATATAGTGAGTGAGCAATATGAGGATATTTTTAGTGTAATTCGAGACATAGCATTGGATAAAATATGGATTTTGGACCATTAACAAAGTATGAAGAAACCACATTAATATGTTTGATTAAATGGGATTGAATTAATTATAATGAAATCATAATTCTTAATATTTTTATTATTTATTTATTTCTGCATTTTTAAATTCTCTTTTTATTTTATCTTCTTTTAGTCCAAAAATTACATATTCAGTAATTTAAATGATTATAGAGCTAAAATAATTTTAGTACTTCATAGAACTATGCACAATCCTCATGGAATGATATCTATACTTTTTGTGTACTTTACTATTTGATACAATTGCGTCCAATTGCTTATACAAAAAATCATCACTATCTGTAACACTGTCTTATAGGTTGAATCGTAAAAAATTTTCTCGATAAAAATTATTTATTTCGTCGAAATCTAAAATTTTGTATTTGGCAAAAATTGTAATATGGCATCAAAAAGGCTTCTTTTTTTTTTAAAAAAAAAAAAAACAGTGGCTGCCCCTGTGAAAACGATTTTAGAGAAGTTTTTAAAAACAGTATGACGCTCTGTCTTAGAGTCAAAACAACAAAAAACTTTAATTACTAGAATTTGTTCAGACGTCGATCTCTAAAAGTTTTGTATTCGTGAAATTCTGAAATCGACCCGTAAAGGGTCCGTTTATATGCTTTAAGTGTGCATGATTTTTTCTTTGTGTTAACCATAACTTAAATCTAAACTTGCTCATACTTAATTTTGCATAAACTAAGACAATAACAAGTTGAACTTACAAAACCATATCAAATACAGAAATAGAACTTATTTACATACCAACATCATAAAAAATCATAAACTAAACCATACTCAAAATAAAAGATAAAGAATTGCGATTCCTTCTAAGATTCCTCTCTTAATTTTAGCGGGCGGAGTGAAAAATTTGGGAGAGAATGGGACAAGAATGACCAGTTTGCTCTTGAGAAAATGGGGGAGAAATGCCAAAAAAAAAAAGGCATTTTGTAGATATACGTCAGCAAGCAATAATTACTTATATCACACGTACCCCACATCTAGCTATATTACAATTACAGAGAAGAAAAGAGGGTAGACATTTTTTTAATTTAATTAGAACATTCAATACTGGCAATACCATATGAACAAGAGGGCCAAATGTACGACTAACACAAGAGAGCATACTTTACCTTAAATTTAAAGGACAGCAATTTGAAGCAAATTTGAAGTAATGAACCACAAAATATTTGAAGCAAGTATCAGAAGTACAACCTAGTTTTGATAGTTCATTTTTTAGCTTTTATAAAAAAGTTCTGATACATCTTCCAAGGAAATCCTTGAATCGGATTGTCAGACTAGGCAAACTCCCATTCAACAATGACGCAGATAGATGCAAGGAATCAGCAAGATCAATTCCACTTTTGGCAACTGATGTTTAGAGAGAACGTACAGCTCCAGAGTTGCCGTATATTCGAATTAAACCGTAGAAATTGCAAGTAACTAATAAAACCGATGATCAAAATGGATGTATTTGAAATGAAATTAGAATTTAGAGGCAGGATAATTTGTATGTACCTTTACTTTTTCGGATAGATAGTGTAATAAGTTTGTATAACAGTTAATCCAAGCATCACCGTGCCGGCGATAACAGCAAAAACAGTCAACGGGCTACTACAATGGGTATGACAGACTTGAGCCATCCAGATGGAACACTTCAGTCTATGTTGCAGTTCGATATGGCTCTTGACCATCAAATAAGTATCATTGGGACGTGGCGCAAAGCAATTAGAGCCTACGCTGTTGATCAATTGTGCCACTTCATTATCGCTACTAAGGCAGTTTCGAATAATGTCTGCAGCCCTTAGATCCTTAACGTCTTGTTCATTGTCAATTGAAAGATCTAACAAGCTCACGTAAGAAGTAACCCATGGAGCATCGACATCATAAATAGTCTCATAGGCAATCAGATTCAACAATGTACTCGTCGTAGAGTAGTTATAAACTAATGTTGGAAGGAAAAGTTGACCTCTAAGATAAAATATATTAGAGAAATCTATGTTTCTTAGAGTATCGGTTTTCTTGAACACTATACCTGCTGTTTTAAGTTCCTGAACATTGCGAAAAGACTGCATGTTGCTCCAGTATTCAGGGAGCTCTTGTGAACCGCTACTTAACCACTCCACCACACAACATATAAGAAATCCCAAGGCAATGAAAATGCAGAAGAAAGTGCAACAGGTGAGAAATAGTAGGCCTTTACAGCAGTGATGAGAATCATGACTAGTCTTTCTTAAGAGAAATCTTCGATAAAGGTCAAGAATGTGATCCGGCTTAGGAATACTAGTACTAGTCCCAAAAAGTTCATATTGAATGCGCACGTGATCCACGGAATGGTTTGGAACAATAATACTACTCCTAATGATAAATTTGGTAAAATCATCTTTCAAATTTGCAGTTCTTGGCAATTCGTCCTGTTTGCTGTAGTGCATTAACACATCAAGGACTTTAAAGGGTATTTGGTTTTCTAGCAAAAACAAATCCTGCTGGATCAAGGCTGCTTGAGCATTACTAATGTTAAAAGAGTTTAAGCTCCAATTCACATAGCTGCGTACAAACTGTAGTATTGCACAGCCATCCAAGAACACCAACCTGAACAATGCATCATCAGTATAAGAGTTGATCACCTCCTCAGTAAAGCACATCTTTAAGTCCTTGATCTCACTCTTAATTTTTTCAAGTAAAAACGCCGCTGTTCTGCCGCTGCTTTCAATGAACGATGCTGCCAATTTAAGCTTGAGTTCCTTCTTGTACAAATTAGGATCACCGGCGTAAATCGGACCAATTGAGAGCTCTCTTGGCTGAAAATACTCTTTGTAATCTGCGTTTCGTAGCATGATTTCTGGAACCTTTTGTATCTTCACTTGCTTCATGCTCGTTACATTTTTCACTTTGGTTTCAAATATGTTGATTTTTACAGCCTCCAGTTCATCTAGAAGTTGCTCATCTTCGGTCACCCTAATAACGGCTTCATGATTACTTGTGCTTGCTAGCTGGATCTCTTCAAGTTTTTCTTTGCCCTTCACAATCAGAGGATCGGATTCACTGGACATCTTCTCTCTTCTACCTAAAAAAAAATTGCAAATATACCCTCACAACTGAGTAAACTGAGGATATGATTCAACTCAATGTCATTTATTTTTATTTTTTCTTTTTTCATAATGAACAAGTGATTTCATGATGATGAAAAATACAACACATTGAGTGAGGATGATTCAGTTTGAGAATACTCTTGGATAAAATTAATAATCTTTGTTTTCCTTATTAATCCTGAATGTGCTTGAAAAGAGAACTAAAAAAAGTACCTTTCGAATTAAGAGTTCAAACTCCTAATCTTCAGCTTCAGTGCAGGTAAGAGAACCAAGTTGAAGAGCAGGAAACGAATTAGATCTGGTTAAAAATATTGATGTGCTTTAGTAAGCTGTAAGCATCTCTTTCCCCTAAATCAATATTAAAAAAAAAAAAAAAACACAAATTGGCTGATTTTACTCTCCATAATCTGATATACCACAGGGTTCAATAAAAAGTTTATCATTCTAATACTACCCCTAACAAGGCGTCACAGGGTTTAATAAAAAGTTTATTATTCTAATATTAGCCCGCTTTTGTAATAATATATTCGGTAAGTACTATTGGTCATTAAATTTAGAAATCAATATTAATTTTTTTAAAAAAGAATTTATATTATTAGCCCGTACATTTCTAGAAAACATTAAAGCCGTTTGGTATTGTTTTCAAAATAGGTGAATTGTTTTGGCATTGAAATTGATTGCGTGATTGAGTAATGTGAATGTGGATTACGTTGGTTATTTTCTCAAATATTCTTCTTATAGAGTTACCCAGTAATACAAATATTTCTAAAAACCACTTATTGAGACCCCACGTTGAAAGAAAAAGAATTATCCACTCCACTAGCGATTGTCCCATAGTTTTTGCAAAATAATATTATATTTCTTTATTTATTACGGATAAGTTGAAATTATGGCTCGTCCACATGGGAGCAGCCTCGGACACATTCGATATCGTTTATGCTTTTCATAGTAATTGATTTACCAAGCACGATGGACCAAAATCTTACACTCCCTAGGGACCCAAACCAGAATTAAAAAATCTTCATCTTTATTTTCTGGAGGATCAAATCAAACGTAATTTTTTCTATATAAGAAATCAGGCGTAAGTTGACCTGCAATCAGATTTCCAAAATGAAAAGATGGTCGTTACTTAAATCTGCGGATACTTTAACTGCTTATAGTCATTATTGATGAGTAAAAAAAAAAAAAAAAATCACTTAAAACTATTATACTGTTGGAATTCTTGTTATTCACATCTAAAAAATATTTTAAAATTTTAAAAGTTATATATATTATAAATATATTCATAATAACACAAAATTAAAAAAATGACAGTATTAATAAAAATTCTTTCATATTTTTGAAGTTTTTATTGGTATTTATATCTTTTAAAATTTCAAAATAATATTTTGGGTGTGAAAAAAGTTTATAAAATTTTAAAGAAAATTTTGGTATATTGAAAGAAAGAGGGATCTTGATAGAAGCATGTTTTTAAATTTTTTTTGTTTTTAATCATCAATAAAGACTATTTTTATTATAATTTTAATTCTTTTGTCTTTATAACTTGGATTATCAAAATAGCTCTAATTTTAAAATTATTTGTCAATTTTCGTTAAATTTTTAATATAAGGATCATTTTTTTTAACAAGTCATACTTCAGTGGAAACAGATGTTATGTTTTGAAGTTCGATGAGCAAAGTATTATGAAGGCTATAGTTCAGGAGAATTTTTGTAATTAATCCATAAATAAAACAGTAACTTTCTTTCTCGAGCAATCACACCAGTGGCCATATGGAAATTATAACTTGAATAGTATCTGTATAATACATATATGCTCCAATATATTACACTTGAATAGTATCTATATAATACATATACTCAAATATATTGCTCATTTATCTTACGCTCTAACATATCATAACCTGCAAAATCTTGATGCGAATTTATATGTAGCATCAAAAATTAAAGATTTCGAAAAAAAAGAGAAGAGAATTTAACAATATTCAAGCATAAAATTAAAGATTTAATAAATAAGGAGAAGAGGATTTAACGTGATTTAACATTGTGCATACATGTACAGACCAACAAAAAAGAGAATTTACTAATCCAGTATTATGACTGAGTTCTAGAATAGAATTAGGTAAATTATCGAAGACTATCAAATCAAAAGAAATTAAAATTATCAATAACAATAACAATAACAATATATAAAATACATTATCTTTCCATAATATATAGTAATTACATGGTGTCTAACTTTCCATAATGTATAAAATATATTAACTTTGCTCTGTTTAATTTTTGGTGTCCTAAATATCTTCTAACCAGTTGAATTATAAAACACCATTTAATGAAAAATATATCAAAGTCAATCTGATATATTTTTTATTTTTATAAATGGGAACTGCTTTTCGCAGCTATCAAATGCAACATCTAATTTTTCAGCTCAAATTTATCTGTCAAAACCAATTTCCTTGCATCATACGATTCATACCCTCCATCTAGCTATATTACAATTTACAAATCATTTAGTATAGGAAATACCGAGATTTGAACAAAAAGATCCAAACAACTCGCAACAAACATGCTTAAAATACAAAAACAAAACATTCTTTGAAAAGTTAAGAACCGCAATTTTGAAGCAAGCGTCAGAAGTGTTACTAGTTTTCCCTTATATAAAAGGAAAAAAAAGAAAAAGAAAAAAAAAAAGAGAGGCTATCGCATTCACCAGACATCTTCTTGCCTGAATCTAAAAAAAATTTACAAATACACCCTTGCAGACTTAATTGAGGAAAATTCAGCTCACTTAAAAAAAAAATCTAAAAATTCAACGAATGTGCAATGGCAATCATTCAAATGTTCAAATCTATAAACAACATCTGCATTAACTTGGAAAGTCCCTAGAAGATCTATTCTATGCTAGCTCTATCAAAATTTGTTTAAAAAGAAAGACAACTACAAAGTTTCATGACGAAAATTGCAACATAAAGCTACTTCGAGCCATTAATCGAAAAGCAACCTAACAGATAATACAAGCCATTAATTGAGACTGATTCAGCTTGATAATATTTTGGAAAAAATTAACAATCTTACCTATGTCTCTTTTTTAACTTAACATCTCTATTATAATTCCTTGAAGTGGCAATTATATATGGCATCATTCGATCAATAACTATGAGATAATTACACAAATTTCTATTTTAAGAGCGTTGTGTCTAAAATTCTCTACTACTTCACAATATTACAAAATATCTAAATTTTAAAAATATAGGAGTTGTGATACCAATTATACCCTATTATATATTTTGCGCATATTTCATTACAAATCTACTTCTATAAATGTTTTTGTTTTTTTTTTTCTGAACATATTTTTACCAAGGCAGGAAATATGTACTCAAACTCAACGAGAATATTTACAACTATAATTGGGAAACGCCTCCATATCTCTGACAATGAGATGGTTGCAAAAAACCTTCCAATTAACTAATTGCTAATTTTATTTCCTATGTCCCAATATAAACGTTTTCCCAATTAACTGCTTGCTAATTTTATTTCCTACATTCCATATCAATGTTCGCTTCTATGCATATAGCTGTACCATCAGCATTGGCTAGCTAGTATGGGTCTAGGAGTAGGAAAATGGGAGAACAGATCTTGATTCTAAGATTAATGCACAAATTTTTTTGAACCATCCAAGCTTTTTAGTATCTATAATGTTTTCTTTAAATTCACTTATTATTATCTAGTTTAGGGTTATTATTATGTACGTTTGTATGTGTGGTTTTGATTTTATAGAGCATAAGTAACATGAGTATGGTTAGATTTTGAGCATTATGCAAGCATGCATTATATATTGAAGACATTCTACCCAAAATGTTAATTTAAAAGTTGAAGCATATAAGAAGAAGTTTAATGAGGTTTTATAGGCTACTTATGATAAAATGGTATATTTAATTGAGTTAGTCTCAATATAGGCTACTCCACTATATTGTCTCGATGGAGGCTTATAGTTTTTATATGTTGTCTCGATGGAGACTTATGGACATTATTATTATCTCGATGGAGATTGTCTCGATGGGGACTTGCAGTGTAGGAAGCCACATGACGACATTAATGGTCCAAAGAAATTGATGGAAGGAAACCTAGCCATTATAGGAAGCCCTAAAGAAAAACTGTACGCACGTTATGTTTTATGTAAAATGCGTTCAACTTAAGTTTCCAAAGAAAAGAAAAGCATGACTTATATGGGATCATTCATGTTGCACATTAATTCTACTTACTAGGTATAAGCTCACTTAGTTTTGGTGATGCAAACAAGGACAATTTTTAGCATCAACAGTAGGATGCTAGATAGTTGGTTGGTAGACTCCTTTGAACCTATGGATTTATGTATATAGACAAAGTTGACATGTTTTAAGATTTTTTACTACTGCTTCCTTTTGAATGCCCTTAGAGACTATAATTTTGACATGGCTAATTTTATTTTGAGATATGTATTATACTATGGATATAACATTAGCTAGTTTAAGTTTATAAAGTATAGTTATACTCTAGTTATATATAGAATTTCAAAGTTTCAAATTTTCTCATATTTTTGTATTAACCTTATGTGCTTAATATTATAATTGCAAATAATTAAGACTAATAACACTGAACATTAGTATGTTAGTATTTTAAACTTATATTAGGTGGGTGTTACAGTTATGGTATCAGAGCAAAGTTTTTTTTATGTAGATTGTCTATATACAAAAGCCATCGAGTAGGGATGCATAGCTAACTAATAAGTTTAAGTCTCTAAAATATATTATTATATGATGTGCTTTATGTGCTTAAACATGCTGGTGTTGGCCAGTATGATAGTTATATGGGAGGAAAAACGAATTGCATTGTTGGAAAATATGGCTCGGATTAGACATCAGGGTGGTACTACTATAGAAGATAATATTTCTAGAAAGCAAGATGATAAAGATATCCATCTTGACAGACTTGCTGATTTAATGGAGAGATTTTTGGAGCAGTAAGTCCAACAACACAAGCTAAGAGAGTCCTTCCACCTCCACCTCCACCTCCACCACCACCACCACCACCAGTAGTTAGAAATGAAGTTATAGATGTTAGTGAGCGATTCTTGAAGTATAAACCTCAAATATTTGAGGGTGGTATAGACCCTAAAATTGCTAAGAATTGGATACATACCATGGGGTGGTTATTTGACTATGCTAGAGTTACAAATGCTGATAAAGTTTATTATGC
This sequence comes from Artocarpus heterophyllus, assembly GCA_025403435.1. NCBI lineage: Eukaryota > Viridiplantae > Streptophyta > Magnoliopsida > Rosales > Moraceae > Artocarpus > Artocarpus heterophyllus. Next base: position 20,118,708 of record CM046352.1, on the reverse strand, counting down.
CGTCGTTATATTGAGGGAGGATGCTAGTTATTGGTGGGATAATATGGCAGCAATATACAATATTGCAACTATGATTTGGGAGTAGTTTATGTAGTTATTTGAGGATATGTTTATGACTTCTGGCACTAAGTATGACAAGAGAAAGGAATTTACTAATCTAAAACAGGGTACTTCAACAGTTGCAGAGTATCTTAGGAAGTTTGGTGATACAGACAAGGACAATTCTTAGCATCAGTAGTGGGCTATTAGATAGTTGGTTGATGCTCTTCTTTGAACCTGTAGACTTATGTATATGGACCAAGTTGACTTGTTTTGAGACTTTTCACTACTGCTTCCTTTTGAATGCCTTTAGAGGCTATAATTATGATATGGCTAATTCCATTTTGAGATATGTATTATATTATGAATATAACAATAGCCAATTTAAGTTTGTAGAGTAAAGTTATATTCTTGTTTTATAAAGAATTTCAAAAGTTTAAATTTTCTAATATTTTTAGATTAACCTTATGTGCTTAATATTATAATTGTAAATAATTAAGAGTAATAGCACTTAATATCAATATGTTATGTATATCATGTTAGACATGTATGCCCTAAGGAGTAAAAATATAATACGTTTTTGGAGACATTTTTATCAATAAAGAATTTATTCATTTATATCTACCAAATATTGTCCTCTTTACGTTCATATTTATTGAATGTATATTAAGCAAATAGTAGTCTGAGACTGTCGGTCTAAACCTTTAAGAATTGGGCATATGATGGGCTGATTATGTAGAAGACACGATTCTTAAGGTGACGGTCTAAAACATATGATCTGCAATCGAGGGAATAAAGTTGGGCGCTTTATTCATGCAAAGGTTGTTATGTTGTCTATATCCCTATTGGGAGATAGTTTGTCTTGACCAATGGAGTTGGACTCCGTGAATAGAAATATTGGCACGTTGTCATAAGTGACGATGTGTTAGATTGGGACACAAAGTGAATTGATTTAGATTAATAATTCTGTCTTAGCAAATCGATTCACTTTGGACAATCATTTGTATTGTATCTTAATCCTGAGATGGATAGTGGGCCCATTGTCTTGACTTGTGTCTTTTGATGTACCAAAGGGTGACTCCCACATCTCAATAGTGGTATGCATGCCGGTACGTTGGAGGCATGACTCTTGATAGCGTAGACTTGTTATTCATAGATATGGAATCCTAAGCTCCTCTTTAGGAATAATGATATCCTCTTATATGCGTTATCCTGTAATTAGAAAACTGGAGCGCTCAACCATTTGGATACATAAGTGTAACCGAATGGTATACTATCTTTGGATGGTAAGTTTTCTAATGGTGAGATAATGGAACGTAAGATAAAAATAATTGGAAAGGTAAGACAAAACTTGTCCTTAAGCCGATTATGGATTATCATATGGGGATACGATACACTATGATATAATGGAGACTTAGCTATACGGGCTTTGTAATTCTATAAAGTTCGAGAGTGCAGCTCCAAGCTTTTAGTGGAGTAGCGTTAGAGTTGATAATTGTGAAATGTATATCTGGTATATTGGGTTTCATAATTATCGAGAGCTTAAACTTTATAGGTCCATTTTGGTCCCCTTTGCTAGCTCACAAAATCCTGTAATGATACAGCGTGCTTTTTCAATAATTGGTGACTTATGTCAGATTTATCAGATTGGTTTAAAATTTGAAAGAATCAAATAATTCATGTCTGTTTATTGGATGAATTAATTTTGCAATAAAATTAATTTAAGATAAACTTGTTGAATTATTGGGATCGGATAGTTCTTGTCTGTTTATCGGTTGATTTAATTGGATAAATTAGATCAAGATAAACTTATAGAATTATTGTAAATTGATTTATTTTCTTAGAGATTATCTTGATAAAGTTTGTTTTGATCAGATAACTTCTCTATTGGGTTGTTTGAATCAAAACTGAGACTTTATCCTATAAAATCTCGGGTGGAAACTAAAAGATTCGTGGAGATATTTACGCGGCTGTTTGGCTTGCCATCTACGTGTTTGGCCTGTCGATGGGGCCTGTTTGGCTTGCCGATCAACAAGAGATAAGATTAGGCGTTTTACGTGGATCTTATCAGATATTGATCCGAACTTGATTCTGTTTCGAGTTTTTGAGACCTAATCTGATAAGGATTGACCCTAAGACCAATCGCTATATAAAGGGAGTAAGTCTCATGAGTTACTTAGATCAATTGAGAGATTAAGAGTGATACTCTTCTGGTAAGCATCTGAAAACTCCCTGAGAGCTTTTGTTCACAAATCATGAACACTAGCTTTGGGTTCTCTCGATTGGTTGGAAGGAGAGTCACCGGTGGAAGAGCTGTACGTGTGAGCCCACACTCACTCCGATCGTGGATAAAGAATAGCAAAGAAGACCAATTGGTTTAGGCTCTTCTAGAACATTACTTCTCTTCACAGGTTGCAGAGGTTCTTCGGCACACAAAGGTTAGTAAGATTTGTGTAATTTACACATATAGCATGTCAAACTTGTGTTTTGAAAAAATACTCTGATGTTAAAATTTTTTAAAATTCTCGCTATGCACCTCACATTGTTTTTTCTAACATATCAAACTTATATTAAATAGGTGTTATATCAAATACGATGAAAAATCTCCATATTAAATCGTATTGTATAATTTAAAAAAACTATATTAATAAACTAATTAAATATTTAAAATATATTAAAAATTGATACAAAAGTCAAAATTTTAGAATAGCTATCAAGGTTGGGGTTAGGTTTCGAGGTCGAGGTCGAGGTTAAGGCTGAGGTTGAGATTTAGGGTCGAGATCGAGATTTAGGATTGAGGTTAGGGGCTAGGATTTAGGGTTAGGATTCAAAACCAGGATTGGTGTGTAGGTTGGGGTTGGGGTCAGGATTAGGGGTCAAGGTCGGGGTCAGGGCTAGGTCAGGTCAAGATTTTGGGTAAGGTTTGTTTTAGAGTCAGGATTCTAGACCCGCATTGAGGTTAGGATTCGAGATTGGGATCGAGATTTAAGGTAGGGTTTAGGGTAGGGATTTAGAACATGGGTCAGGATTCGAGACTAGGTTTAGGGTCGAGGTTAGGATTTGAGACCAAATTCAAGATTTGGAACTAGGGTAGAGGTAGAGGTCGAGATTCAAAATTGGGGTCAAGGTCAAGTTTCACAACTGAGGCCAAGTTTGGTCGAGATTCGAGATCAAGATTAGGGTCAGGTTTAGGATTCAAGCTTCAAAACTAGGGTCAAGATTGAGACTTGAGGTCAAGGTTGAGGTGAGGAATCAAGGTCAGGATTTGACACCAAGGTCAAGGTCGAGGTCAAAATTTAGGACTAGGGTCAAGGTTGGTGTCAGTGTCAGGATTCGGGTTCGAGGACAAGATTTAGGACCAGGGTCATGTTCAAGATTCAAGGATGAGGTCGAGGTAAGGATCTAAGACCAATGTCGGCATTTGGGACAAGGGTCGGGGTCGGGATTCTAGGTTGGGTTTAGGGTTATAATTTAGGCTCGCGATTTGGGACCATGGTCAGGGTTATGATTAGGGTCAACGTCAGAGTCAAGATTTAGGGTAGGGGTCGAGATTTAAGATCGAGATTGGGGTTGGGATTTAGAACCTGGTTGGGGTAAAAATTCAAGGTCAAGATCAAGATTCGAGATCAGGGTTAGAATTAAGGACTGGGGTTAGGTTTGAGATTCAAGACTGGGGGTCAAGATCAAGACTTAGGGTCAACGTTGGTATTTAGGACTAGAGTCAAGATTTAGGTTCGAGATTCTAGGCTAGGGTCAGAATTCAAGGTTGAGATTAAGGACAGGGATTAGGGTCAAGATTTTGAACAAGGGTCTATGTCAAGATTCGAGGTCGTCATTTGGTTTCGAGACTGGGGTTGGGATTAGGATTCTTAGGCAACCTTAAATCCTAATCTTGACCTAGAATTTAGACCCTGATTTTGACCCTAAATCTCTTCCTTGACTATGATTCTCAACCCTAGTCTCGAATCTCGATGCTAACCACATCTCTAATCTTGAATCTTCACCTTGACTCCAACCTCGAATCTTGATCCTGATGTCGGCCTCGTCCCTAGATCTAAATCTCGGCCCCAACCCCTATTTTGGTCTCGAATTCTGACCTTGATTCTCACTCGAAATCCCAATCTTTACCCCAAATCTGAACCCTGATCCTGGTCTTGAATCTTGTCCCTGACTTAAATCCAGACCCAAATCCCAACCCCAGTCTTGAATCTTGATGTTGACCCTCACTCCAAATCCCAACCCCACTTGACCCCTGACCCTGACCCTAAATCGTGACTCCAATCTTGAATTCCAACCCTGGTCCAAAAATCTTGACCCAAGATCATAACTTTGAATCAGGCCCTAAATCTTAACCCTAAACCTGATCTCAATCCTTAATCCTGACCCTTATCATAAATCTTGATTGTGACCTTAGTCCCCAATCCCTATCTCGATCCCAATCCCAAATCCAAATGCTGATTTTGGTCCCAAATCTCGAACCTAAATCTTGATCCTAACACTGACCTTGATGTCAATTAAATTGTGAGTATGACAGCCATCCCCATCCCCCATCCCGATCCCAAACCCGATCCCTAATGTCAACTCTAAATCCCTATCTAAACTTGACTTTGAATCTTGACCCTAACTCAGGTCTTGAATCTCGACACCAATTATGAATCTAAACCCCAACCCATCTAGATTACTTTGCCATTCAACATAATGAGCTAAGTTGCTCTAGTTAGAGCTGAGGTTGGCCTCAAATTTTTTTATGGATCCAAAGTGTGAAATATAACAATTGCTGCTCATCAAGTTTGGTAGAAGGACATAGGTTTTGCATGCCACTTGTCACTCATTCCGTAGGTATAAGGACATACATGTTATGTAACACTTTTTACTCATATGGTGGATAGCGTATTGTGTGTATATTATTTTTTTACTTCTTAATCATTCGATTAGGGGGCCTAGTGTGTAAATAGTATTACACTTCTTACTCTCCAATTGGGTATCAAATATGAGTGTTCTATATTGTACTTATTAGACAACCGGTGTTGATTTTAACACTTCCCCTTAAGACCAGCTTCCAATTTTTCCCAGCTTGACATGTTGAGTTTAGTACGAAACTTTTTGAATTTTGCCATCCCTTAGTGAACAAGTTTGTAATTTGATCATCGATCTTGACATGGTTCATTTCTATCTCTTCTTCTAATTCTTGTGGTAATGCACCTCAACATGCTTTGTCTTTGCATAAAACATTGGGTTTTCAGCTAAGTAAACTGGTGATTGTGTAGTGGTAATTCAAATTAATTAGTGTACCAAGTTTAAATAAATATTATTAGGCCTATTTTCTCCCATATGTAAGGCTTTTCAAATTATTATAGTCTTTTCAAATTATTTTTATGATTTACGACAAATCATATATAATCAATAAAGTAAGTGTATTATCATTATAATTTTTAGCAAATTATATTTTTCTGTTTTGGTTGCATATTTATGAATTTGGACTTCCTTTATTTGACTATTTCTGCAAGCTCGTTAACACTATATTTTGAAATAAATCCTACTAAGCCCTTTCCTCATAGTTTTTCTATTTTAAAACTTCCCCTTAGGTTTTGTAGATTAGTCATTATCCAGACTGTGTTCGTGCTACATGGTGTTTTCAATGAGGTTTGGGATTTGAATTGTATCTGTTGTACTAATCTGTAACGGTTTGTCCCGATGTCGATATCTATATTTTTGTTATTTGTACTCAGACTTTTAAGACCTATACAACGGCTATTTTATTATTAAGTTATAAGTCGGTGTAGTTTTAGTAGATTCTGTTGTTTAGTATTTTAATCCTAGTTTGATTTCTCCTTAATTTTTGCTTAACCTCTAATTAATCGTGGCCTCGTTTGTGGGTTGTGACAGCTTAGTATTAAAGCATAGGCTTTAGATCTCTTGAGAACTAAACCAATGTGTTTTAATTGTTTTGTTTTGATTTTACAAGTTTTGCAATGGAGACAAAAATTGTTACAGCTTCATTTATGTACAGAGTAAAATTTCATTTTTTTTAGTTGCGCAATGGAACATAATGATTTCATAATTTTTATCCCCACTTACATTAAAAATTAAGAGGATGAAATTATTTTTTAAGAGTAGGATTGCAGTGCCCACTACTTTTAAACAATATTAATTATGCTAATTCAAATTAATTAGTGTGCCAAGTTTAAATAAATGTTATTAGTGTCTATTTTAATTTTAATGCATTATTTTTATTTTAAGAAAGCGTTTAAAACTTTGTCTTATATTTGAGATATCAAACTTTTGAAACAATTTTGTTTGTTTGCATTTGTGCTACTATTTTACCACCAAATTTTAAAATACCACAACTACTCTCCCTTTCTATCTTGCAGGTCAAAAACCTATTCTCCTATTTAAAAAAAGAGGGCTAAGAGGGAGAGGTCTAGCCTTACAAGACAAAGCATCACATCTTTCCTCTTCTTCTTTTTTCTTTCACTTTTTTCTTTCTCACTTTCTCTCAAGTTTCTTGGAAAATAGCCATTCCCCTTTCTTCCTCGTTCCATGTCTTTCTCTCTTTACTAAAAGCAAATTTGTAGCAACAAATACTCATTCCAACTTAGGAATAAATTTTCCTCTGGCCCATGCTTACTCTAGGATTCAAGATTGGCCAAATCCACTCCATGTTATTGAAGATTTAAGGTTTAAAGTATTGGAGCTTATGTTGGGTTAGCACTTGTATTGGAACTAATGGTTTCAGCATGCCAATACCAAGGTAGGATTCTTCTACCTTTTTTTTTGGCAGCCTTGTTTTAAAAATTGTTTTAGCTAAAGGTTAATCTTAAATGTTTTTAAGAATAATTCCTACATTATTTTCTAAAGTAATTTCAAAATAAGAAATTTAAGTTATAATTTTGAAAACTATGTGAATTTCGGTCCATGCCAAGCTTTCATTATTTTTTTTTATTTTATATTTGATAGTTGTGCTTTTAAATCACATATTTCCTCATCTTCTTTTTTCTTTCACGTGTCTCTCTCTCATTTTCTCTCAAGTTTCTAGCAAAAAACCCATCCTCCTTTTTCCCTCACTCCATGTCTCTCTCTTTGTGCTTAAAGCAAATTCCTAGCAATAAATACTCATTCCATCTTGGAATAAATCTTCCTCTAACCCATACTTGCACTAGGATTCAAGATTTGCCAAATCCACTCCATGTTATGTGTAGACTCAAACCCTAGGTCAAATAACCCAAAAACGCGTAAAAACATAGAATCTATGTTCTAGTCGAGTCGTAGCTCCACGGCACTACCTTTCAAGCGCCGTAGCACTCGTTCATCAAATTGTAGCACCGCTGCACCGCTTTCAAGCGCCGCGGCTTTGTCTTTCTGCCAAGTGTTGTTTTGGGTCACCACAATAACATTTACCTATTCAGTTGCTGCGACTGGCTACACAAAAGCTGGGTTTGAGGACAAGGCTTTGGCAGCATTGAAAAAATCAGAGGGACTGATATCAAGTGTGAAGAAATGGAGTATAGCATTCTAGTGCCTCCTCACGCAATGTGCAGCCATAGGGAAGAAAGAAGAAGTATTAAGACTATTGGAGCTTTACAAGATGAAACAAGAAGTTTATAACAGGGGATATGTTAGCATGATAACCTCACAGTTGAAGTTTGATGACATTGAAAGTGCTGAGAAGATCTTTGAGGTGTGGGAATCAAGGTCTAGCAAGTCAAAAGTATGACATTCGTATACCGAATTTCTTAATCGGTGCTTGTTGCAGAAAGGGTCATCTCGAGAAGGCGGAAGTCAAGGCAGAGGGCAGGAAACCTAATGCGAAAACATGGAGTGATTTAAGAACGGGTTATTGCGTGCGTAAGAAAATTCACAAGGTGGTTGAGTCAATCAAAGAAGAAATTTCGGTTGCTGAACCTTGGGGGAAATTGAGCAAAGACAATGTAGCTGTTTGTTTGGAATACTTGATAGGGAAAGGGGATGTTAAGCAAGAAAAGGAAATTATAAGACTACTCAAGGATAAGGTTTTGTGTCTATGGATAGTCATGAACGACTGTTGGAATAAGATTAAAAAAGGGAACCAATTTCTCAAGCAGTGGTTCAGATGGAAGATTTTGACCATAGATGGAAAAAGAGGAACTCTTTTAAGTTTAGGAGTGAATGAGGATAGCAGCAGCCAAGAGAAGGAATGCAGTGGAAAATCTCGGGGTGGCGCTAGTGGTGGTCAGAGTTCGTATGGTAAGACCGTGCAGTGGCGACGAAGGGAGAGGTGAAATCTACAGATTGAAACACCCCAAGGAAGAAGCGGATGTTGAAGTGAACTTGTTAGTTGACGGCTTGGGTTGGTTAGCGGCTTGGATGCACACCCCTAATTTAACCGTTGAGAATCTTGTACTACAGCATATAATAGGAAAATTTTTGTTTGTTTGTAATTTCTTATGTATGGGAGAAGAAACGTTACACGAAATTGTAAGAGGGATGACAGACATATTTTATGAATTATGAAAGATATATAAAAAAAAAAAGAAGGAAAAAAAAGAAACAAAGAATTCAATACCGAAACCAATTTAATTAAGAATTTGATTTCCGAAATTTCAATGACAGCGTAATTAGTCAGCATGTAATTCTATTTCCTCAAGATATCTTGACAATGCAATTATCTTGCAGAATTAAATGTAAAATTTGGGTAAATGTCTGTCATTTTGTTTTAAATTTTATTTCAATTCATGAACATTTATATTTAGTATCATTTATGTTTCTTTTCTTTGGACTTGATTTTGATATGCTTGTACCGTTCATGTTATATAAGAAGAAAACGTAGTCATTGTTGACTCAAAATTATATTAGAAAATTGCACCCCATGCCTTTTTTTTTCCTCTCTCCCTCAATTTTTTTTATGACACAAAATAAAATTATAAAAAAAGTTTCGGCCACTTTTACCACAGAACCCATTTAATAGTTGTTTTTCATAACATTTTAGTAAAAAAAAATCTCACTCTTTCTCTCTCTCATCCCGTTTCTCTCTCCTTTGTCTCTCTTTCTTGTCCAAGCGTAGGTTCGTCAGCCCTACTTCTTCTCCGATGGTGAACATATTGTAGGCAACAAGCCTTCTCCAGGTGAGATTTGGAGGTTGAGATCCAAGGCGTGAATTCCCATTGCTTGTCGCTCACACTGGAGAAGAGAATCCATCGAGAAGCTTAGATTGAGAATATCTGATCGAAGCCGTCGTCACCCCTCGCAAGTTGCCCTCAGGTCGAGATCCATCCCCGTCGTCATTGTTGTCATCCACCATGCCGGAGTTGCACCATCCGTTAGACCTCAGTTCACGTCGTGCGATTTCAAGTTGCTTTTGAGTTTCGCGTTGTCCTCCTTATCAGATCTGAGCTTTGCGTCACCATCCTCATCAAATCCAAATCTATCGCCGGTAGGTGCGGAGGAGTCCATAATGGCGGTTGTCAGCAATCGCTGTTGTTGTTGTGTTTGTTTCTGTTACCTTTTGTTCTTCATTTTTTTGGTTGCCTGCGATGTTGCCAGTGCTGAAGATGTCGTCGGTGCTGCGAGCAGAGAGAAAGATGAAGAAGAGAAAAAAAAAAAAAAAAAAAGGAACAAAAAAATGTTTCGTCTAGACATTTTCTATGCCCCATCGGTATGTGTCCCTACGGGACGCGAAAAATATCCCAATGGAATGTATCCTAAAGGGATAACGGAAAATGTCCCAAATAGACACCGAAAAAATATTTCGAATGGTCATATGACATGTCCTCGAGAGACATGGGACAGGTCCCGAAAGGACATGCATCAAGTTTATGGCATAAGAACTTTTAACATTTTGTAACGTAAATATAAATTGTTTAAAAAGTGACATTTATGCAAATTGCTCAAATTAAATATATAAATATTCAAACCTCATATTTCAAATCTCTTTAGACCTCGAGAAGCTCCTTTTGTCATTGATACACCTTTTATTGTTATTATTTTCTTATCTTATATGAAACTATGGATATATGGTACTTATATTAGGTTAAATTTTAATATAATTATTTTTGATTAATTAAATTAATTTATGAATGTATCCATATCATTTCACTTCTTAGTTCTTACCATGTATGTTTAAATATATTAGTATTACGATTGATAATTTCATTTAATTTAATATACTATTAATTATTTCAGAGCTTCTGAATGTTTCATTTAAAAAGTTTAACATTCATATATTTTCGTCAAATCTAAGTATAAATCATTGCTAATAATAGATTTCATTCACTCAACTCGTATAGTTTACAAGTTTATTTACACAACAATTCTTGAAGAATGCACGCTGTTTCACTTTGATATTTCGTTTTAGAGGTCTAGTCTGCTTTTCTGAAATATACCCTTTTGTTATTTTCTTATTAAATTGTATTATTCAAGATAAAATGTCAGTCGAAGATTGCTCGTAAGGGTTTTAAAAGGGATAAATTTTTTTTAAAAAAAAGGTAGATCTAAAAAAACTATATTAGAAGCATCAGCATGATGATGAATATTGACGATCCATCGTCTCTGTGGATAGTGTCGACAATGTAGTAGACAATGTCCCCATCCCAATCTTTATAGGGAGATCAACGTCCAATAATCCTAGGTTGATGATCGTGTTCCATTTTCCCACAAGGAGGAAATTTGTGGATTGGCTGCTCAAGTTTAGCATTGGTCGCCTGAGAACAAATTCCTGCAAACGTGAGCAAGATCGTGTTTGCATGTCATACTTGGTATATTCATAAATCCTTTAACAGCCAATTTGAGGGCCAATGCTTGGAATTTGTCATGCCTAATGAGCATCAATGCGCCAACGCCCCTTGCCTCCCTACGCCCCAGATGCTTCGCTGTGTACAACTGCTGCATCATGGTGGGCAGACTCTTACACTTCACCCCTTTATGAAGAGACTATGTAGCAAGCTTGGAATGTCTCCCATTCAACTCTCTCCCAATTTTCAGTACATTTTTTTAGGGGTGTGGTTCTTTTAACATCTCTTCTTCAATGCTTCCCTCAGTCTAGAAGAGTTCATGTTCTATTACTGCCTTAACTCGTCACTCAAGTAGCTTGGCTATTATTATGCCGGCACTTATAGCAAGACCAAAGACAAGGTTTCCCCCTCAATCATAGGTCTCCGATCTTCCGATCATGACTGGGAAAAGATGTTTTTTTTAATGATAAGGGGAATTATAATACTGAATCTCTTGATGGTGAAAAGAAGTATACCATGGAGACACACTTTCAAATTCCATGAAAGTTTTACACTTTGAACCTCAAGTCTCCTCCTCTTTTCCACCTTTTATTTCATCGTCCTAATATCTTGCACACTTATAGAGCTCCTTGAATGCCTAGTTCTTTCAATGAATAGGCAAAAAAGGATTTGGTATATCGCCGACCTTTTAAAGGAAGAAAGGGATATTACCAACCTTCTTATTGTCGAGAATAAACGTCGATTGGGCAAACTTATCAATCTTCCTATGCCAACATGGGAATACTCCTTCACTTGTCCACATGGCGTAACTGAAGAGAGTAGAGTCTTATGCTAATTTATCTATATCTCTAGCGTAAGCGTCGAAACTTTTTCTCTTTTTTGACTGCCGTAGGAAAACTCATAGCCCTACATTCTATGCAAGGTTGGTGTCTAGCAACCGTGCATAGGATATGAGGTAGGAAATATACAAGTTATGTAGGGTTAGATTGTGTTTCTAGTAGAGCTATGCCAGGTTGGGATTATGCTAGATAGGGATAAATGTGCACACTAAAATACTAGTTTTAACAGCAAAAGTTTGAACAATGCCAGGTTTGAATATAAAAACGCAAGGTTCTATCCAAGTTCAAGTTTGAGTAATGTCAAATTCAATGTAAGGGTTCTAACACATCTGAGTCATACCTTTTCTCTTTTGAGGTTAGTTAGGTTTAACTAAAGTCACTCTAATCCAACCTCAAATATTTTTCTTTAATATTACTGATTTCGCCTTTCAATCAAATCCCTCGTAAACATTTAAACCCTTGCAAGCATAAAAGGTTTTCTTTTCAGGCATGCATAAATAGTAGCTTTATCTACAAATAAGGGACGAAAGCATTATTTGAAACACTATTTGACATTTGTACTACACTTGCAGACTGCTTTTATACCTTCAACAAATAATAATCCATCTCCAAGTCATCCCATAAATGTCGATCTTCTTTATGAAGTTCAAGGTGATTTGGAAACACTCCCCTCGGATCTGTCACTTTCTATCAACAACCTTCGAAGACATGTGGTCTCCTTAGAACATGACTTTCATGCTACAAGAGAGTCTCACGATGCTTGACGTTTTGAATATCACGGCCTTTGTCTCGAAAATGACAACATGGCTCTATTAATATGAGCATTTAATTGTTGTCATAGAAAGTTAATCCGTTTTATGCTCATGTTGCAATCTCCAAGAAGAAGATTGAAGTGATAGTCATTAATTATTGCTCTATATAAAGGGAATATAGAATCTCTAAAGACATAAATACAACGATGGTTATGCTGCTATTTGGATACAAAACATGTTTTGTCAACTATGTTCCCAATAGCCTCCATGATGATTTGCTCCTCTTTTGTTAATGCATACGAGAATCTTCCTAGGCCATTGTTTATTGGAGCCTATCTATAGCCTATGCTTAGCCTATGATAGCTCATGACCTATTTTTTTAAAACCTATAAGACCCTTTACCGGGAAAGACTAATGGAATGTATATACTTATGTTAGTATTGTTATTTTTCCTTCTCTTTTTCTTTTATTTTTCTTTTTTTTTTTTTGCCAATAACTAATATTTCACATTTTTGGTAGGACATATCTTTTTGTTTATATGTCTATACATGTATGTATATGTATATAAAATTCACATGCATACAAAAGTGTTTTCTTATGTCAACTACATAACTGTATTGCTTCACGTACTTGGTAAAGAGGATGCTAGTATTTTACAGAATCTTATTCATTTTATTATCAATATTTTCTTTCTTTTAAATACCTTAGAAGAATTATTTCCTTTGGACATGGGTAATTACTCATAAATACCAACATGGCTTCTTCTTCACTACCTTCTCATGTGAAGTGCCATGGTGGACCCTCAAGGACCTAATCCCTACTCCACCATAGAAAACTAGTTCCCTTCATGCTAAACTCTCCTTGATATCAAAGGTTTAGAAGTGCAACAGAACAATACCAATATGCTTCTTCTTAAAAGGGAGGCTGAATTAGGGAAGACTAATAGCAAAATCTTTGGTCTTCTTCATTTGGTGGCTTCTCTTCAAGAAGAACTAAAACACTGCAAGAAGAATTAAAGTCTTCCAATATCTAGTGTTCAAAGCACTAGCAATGGAAAGATATGTGAACTATAGACGACATGAATGTCCTCCTTCCAGTTGTTCATGATAGTTGAATGATAGTGAAAAAGCCTATATATATTTTTAGTGAAACACTTACTCTTTCCAGCAATACCATGATAGTGTCCCTCTCTGTTTTTTGTTTCTCTTGTTGTAGGACCTTTTATGCTTGTAATATACACACAAGGACTTTACTAATGCTGCAACTGTGATTTGCATATATAAAGACCCATAATTGCTTTCTGGTGAATGAAAGCCATTATATTTCCCTTACTACAAAAGCCATATATATTTTTCCCTTTCTTACATTGCTCGTATTTTGAGCACTTGATACAGGAAGACTTTAATTCTTCTGGTGGTCTTTAAGTTCCTCATAAAAAGCAACCACAAATAAAGAAGATCAAAGATTATGTTGTTTACCTTCTTCAACTCTGCCTCCCCTTGAGAAGTAGCATGTTGGTAATGCCTAATTGCATTTCTAGACCTTATTATCAGGGAAGCGTTTAACACGAAGGAAACGAATTTTTTTTAGCGGGGTAGGGATCAGGACCCTCAAGGCACCAACTTGGCCATTCACATGGCAAGACAATGAAAAAGAAATGCTGATTTTTTTGAGTAATTACCCGCGTCTAAAGGAAATATTCCTTCTAAACGTGCACTTAAAGAAGGAAAATATTGATGATAAAATGAATAAGATTCTGGAAGATACTACCTGCCTCTGTGCAAGGTACGTGAAGCAATATAATTGCATAATACACATAAGCTTGATTCTAGGTATGTGAATCGTTACATAAATAAATATATGGAGAAAATACCCAAAACACCCTATGCGTTTTACTTAATTATTACTTTTTCCCTTCTTATTATAAAATGCCAAAAATACCCCTGTGTTTTACTTAAATACTACTTTTGCCCCTCTTACTATTAAAATTCTCTTTGTGTTTTCAAAACCATGCTCAAAATATCCCCTCAAGAAATTAATTTTTCAAAAATTTCAAGATTATACTTCCCAATATATGTTAAATTGAAAGGTTATTTTGTATATGTGTGTTTTTGTTTCCAACTAGTTTTTTCATTAAACTTTTTGAAAAACTAAAATTATCATTCATAATCTTTATTAAATACATTCTAAAACATTATTAAACCAAAATATTGAATAAAACCAATCTTAAAAAGTTAGAAATTCTCAAAATAATCGAAGTATTTGCTTAATTAAAATATTTATTTGAAATTTTAAATCATCTTTTCTTTAATTTTTAAGTCAAGTTATATTTAGAATAACATTTAATATATATTGGGAAGGAGCATCTTAAAATTTTTAAAAAATTAATTGCTTCAGGGGTATTTTGAGTATGATTTTGAAAAATCCAGGGAGTGTTTTAGGCATTTTAACAATAAAATGGACAAAAGTATTATTTAGACAAAATATAGGGAGTGTTTTGGGCATTTTGATAAGATAAAGGGTAAAGTGATCTTTAGACAAAACACAAAGGTGTTTTGGGTAATTTTTCTATATATATATATATATATGTATATATATTTATATGTAAGGTACGTGTAACACGTACTAGAAGAGGATCAACTTTTATATATATATATATATATATATATATATATATCATAAATATTATCATCAGTCTTAAAGGGATCGTACTAAAATTTAAACAATATAAATAACTGATGATATGCATAAATTTAAAGTATTAAAACACGTAATACTAGAATCAAACTTAAATTTGAAATATAATTATCATCATTCCTTAAGTGATCATGTTAAAATTTGAACAATATAAATATCTGATGATATTTAAAATATTGAAACTTAAATATTAAAAGGATAATTATACTTGAATCAAACTTAAATATTGAAACTATTTCGTATCTTACTTTTACTAGAATTCTACTAATATTCCTCTATATAAGCCGCACATAAAGTAGTCTTTTCCATTCACTCTAAACTTCGGTCTCCAATGATAAGAATAAATTTAAAATATTAAAACATGTAATACTTGAATTAAACTTAAATTTGAAATAATACTATCATCAGTCCTAAAGCGATCATGTTAAAATTTGAACATTATAAATAACTGATGATATGCATAAATTTAAAATATTAACAGACTTAAAAGGATAATCATACTTGAATCGAACTTAAATATTGAAACTATTCCGTATCTTACTTTTACTAGAAATCTACTGACATTCCTCTATATAACCCGCACATAAAGTAGTCTTTTCCATTCACTCTAAACTTCGGTCTCCAAGCCCTAAAAATCTCTGTCCTAGAACGCCCATGGATTTGCCAGTGGGATATAGGTTTAGTCCCACCGATGAAGAACTCATCAGTTTTTTCTTGATGAGAAAAATCTTAAATCAACCACTGCCCCCATACAACGTCAAGGAGCTAGACATATATCGTTTTACGCCTGAGGAACTTGAAGGTATTTCTGTCCAAAGATTTCTATTGTCTTTTTGCATTTGTTTATTGGTTCCTAAATTCTGTTCTTTCGTTTATAACAACTTCTCAGCATTTAGAAATATTAACCTGTGTATAAAGCCCTTTAGAATTTAATTAATCTCTCATGTTATTGGGATAAATAGATGGTCAATCGACTTTCTTTGTTCCTTTCTTTTTTAAATGGTAAAACATACGCGTATGTTAGCTGGGTTTTCTGGTCATATTGAAGCTCATGTATCCTCATCCCAATCTAGGGTTTGTTCATACTGAAAAAACCTATCTTTTCTCCACACACGCTGTCACGCCCCGGAGTACGGGAGGTGACGTGGCGGAATATTTAGATTAATTAAAAGAGGATTTAATTAAAAATCGAGAGTTTGAGAATCAAATTAAATAAAAATTAAGAAGATTTTCCACCACATTTTATAAAAGAATTTATAAATATTAAGCAGATAATAAAAATTAAATAAAAACCGCGAATATGGGTTCCACAACCCACAACTTGTGCACACACATGGTTCTGACAATATCATAAATACAATTACAGTCCAAGTACAAATAAAGTTAAGTCTTACATGCCTTGATTAATAATACAGAATATAAATAAATTCTCCTATTGCTCATGAGTTCGGTCCGAAGAATCTTCTCCAAACCTAAATGGGAAACCACCTAGAAGGGGGGAAATTTAAAACAATAAAACGTGAGCGAAAGGCTCAGTAGGACTATGTTTTATAAATAATTTAATTTGAAGAAACAGTTCATTGTTAGGAGTACTCAAAAGAAAACTTAAATAAATAAAT
Organism: Artocarpus heterophyllus; assembly: GCA_025403435.1. Lineage (NCBI taxonomy): Eukaryota > Viridiplantae > Streptophyta > Magnoliopsida > Rosales > Moraceae > Artocarpus > Artocarpus heterophyllus. The sequence continues at coordinate 20,102,056 of CM046352.1, read as the reverse complement.
ACATAATTTGAGTAGAGCCGTTCTGACACAGAACAGTCTACTCGTACAATCAAAAACACCATTTTTCTTTTACCTAGACAAACCATGAAATCACCACCGTAGTGGCCCAGCTGGGTTTCGGGACCTGCCCCCAAGGTCGATCGCTACACGACCCGATCTCTGATATGGCATCATGCCCATGTGTTTATTATCATTATCATTCAAAACCCCATTACCGAGTGTTGTCAATTACATTTATTATGAAATTCATTTCAGATCACGGTATATTAAAATATAACCGATAAAACCATTTTCAAACAACCGTTGAAAACATTTTGATAGAAATCATTTTCAAAGGCAAATCATTTCAAAACCAGGCTACCAAAGAAATAGGATAGAAGTCCTACCTCAATACTCGTGCCGGTGCCCCACACCGCAATCCCGGTCCGCTATACGTTAGCTCCACGGAACCATGAACGATCCTAGATACAAACTAAGTCGATCAATATCTAGTTTGAGGCATTCTATGTTGCTAAATCATTTCATGATGTCCTAGTGTGCCATTTGTACCTTTAAAATCATTTTATAAGGTTGGGATTTAAATCTGGGTTCAAAATAGTGAAAACGGGTAAAAATCACAAAATTTTCCATGCCTCGGTCGGCCTGCCAGAAGCCCTGCTTCGGCCTGCCGAACTGCACAGTTCGGCCTGTCGGAAGCAAAGTTCGGTCGGCCGAACATTTCCTAGATTCGGCCTGCCGGTCGGAAGAACACCGGCCTGCCGATCATCACTCTGGCCTGCCGAACACACAGTTCGGCCTGCCGAACTGGGAAAATCCAGAAATCCCAGCCACGGGTTTCTCGATCCCCAAAATCCAAATCCAGATTCCAACCTGTTTTTCTCAAATCCCAGGCATGAAAAACAATTATAGTTGATAGAAAAACATTCTAAAACATGTTTGGACTCCTTTAAACAAGATTTGAACTCAAAATCCTCAAAAATCCGAAAATGAGAAAATGAGGGGAAAAATGAAAAACCTTGAATCCAATCCGTTTTTCTTCAATCTAAGCTTAGATTCTAGTTGTTCTAAGTTCATTTAACTCAAACACAAGGTTTTCTAGGCTTAAACAAACCTAGATTTCAAAAATACACAAAATTGAAAATTTTGTAAAAAGTTTAGAAATTTTGAATCTAACCTCGAATCGAAGCTTCAATCCGCGTTCTCGGTTGCCGGATCACGTCCCCAAGCTTCCTCCTTGCTATCCCGAAGCTTGGATTCGAATGTGGTTTCAAAATTTGTGAAGAAATTAGAGAGAGAGAGGGGCTGCCGAGAGAGAAATTGAGAGAGAGCGAGAGAGAAAGAGAACCGGAGAGTGAGGAGAGAGAGTGAGAGAAAGGGAATAAATAGAGAAAATCGGTGGGCGGTTTTACTGTGCGAAAACCATGTGCCGCCCACGGTTTTGCAAAACAGAGTATTTTTAACATTTTACAAATTGTTGTGTTTTAAAACTCAAAACATCATTTTAAAACAATAAGAAATCATTTGAATGCATCAATTTTAACAAAACAACCAAAAATTAAAAATCCAACCAAATAATCTAATTAAAGTTAAAACATTAATTATGGCACACTAATCCATCATGTACATTACATTAACACTAAATAAATTTCGGGACGTTACAGCTCTCCACCCCTAAAAGAAATTTCGTCCTTGAAATTTACAACTCATCTCAAAAGCAAAACAAATGTGGATACAATTCCCGCATACTCGACTCTAATTCCCAAGTGGCTTCATCAACCCCGTGATGCTGCCACACGACCTTTACCAACGGTATCTCACGGCGACGCAAGCTAATCACTTTCCGGTCGATAATCTGAATCGGCACTTCTTCGTACGTCGTATCCTCCTGAACCTGTACATCGCAAAACGAAACTATCTTATCCTGCCCAGGTGGACATTTCCTAAGCATCGACACATGAAACACATCGTGCACATGAGAAAGTTCGGGCGAAAGATTAAGCCGATAAGCGACCACACCAACACGCTGAGTGATCTCGAACGGCCCAATATACCTCGACGTGAGCTTCCCACTCACCCCGAACCACATAGTTCCCTTACGAGGCGACACCCTCAAGAGAACAAAATCTCCAACCGCGAACTCTAAGGGTCTACATCTCCTATCTACGTAACTCTTCTGCCGACTCTGAGCTGCTCTCAACCGACCTCGAATCAATTCGACTTTCTCGTTGCTATCACGAATCTCTTCCAGCCCAAGAATAACTCTATCTTCCGGCTCAGCCCAACACACAGGTGACCGACACGGTCGCCCATACAATGCCTCAAATGGTGCCATACCGATACTCGCCTGATAACTGTTGTTGTATGCGAACTCTGCCAAATGCAAACATTGCTTCCAATTCCCGCTGAAGTCCAACGCACAAGCACGCAACATATCCTCGAGAACCTGAATAACCCGCTCAGACTGTCCATCAGTCTGAGGATGAAACGCCGTACTAAAGTTTAAATCCGTACCCAAAGCCTCCTGAAAACTCCTCCAGTACTTAGCATTAAACCTGGTGTCTCGATCAGAGGTGATGGACAAAGGAACTCCATGCAACCTCACAATGTTCTGCATATACAACTCCCCGAGAATCTTCCTGGAACACGTCGACCTAAACGAAATAAAATGCGCCGATTTTGTCAACCTGTCGACCACAACCCAAACTGCATCATGTCGTTGCTCCGTCCTCGGCAAACCTGTGAGGAAATCCATCGTCACATGCTCCCATTTCCACCCTGGAATAGGAAGCAGCTGAAGCTGACCTGCAAGCTTCTGATGCTCAGCTTTCACCTGAAGACACGTCGAACACTTGGCCACGTACTCGTGAACATCTTTCTTCATGCCTCTCCACCAATACTGCCTCTTCAAATCACGATACATCTTGGTGTTCCCCGGATGAATAGCAAACTGAGACCTATGAGCTTCGTCTAGAACGGCTTTCGTCACCTCGGCGATAACTGGAACTGCAAGACGCTCCTGAAAGTACAACGATCCATCTGCATGCACGCTCCATTCTTCAAACTGCTCCCCATTCTGAATCCGCGACCAAATCCCCTGCAAATGTCGATCCTGCCACTGACTTTGCTTCACCATCCGAACAAGAGCTGGAGTCGCTTCCACATGATATAACGAAACTCGATCACCATCTTCATGATACAGTAGCCGATACTCACTCACTGTCGCATCCCTACTCCAGTCCTCAAAAATCAAACAAGTGAGAACCCCTGAAGACTTCCTGCTAAGCGCGTCCGCGACCACATTAGCTTTCCCGGGATGATACTGCAAAGCGAAATCATAATCCTCCATGTACTCCACCCATCTGCGCTGCCTCAGATTAAGATCCCTCTGAGTGAACAAATACCTCAAACTCTTGTGATCGGAGAAGACCTGAAACGATGCTCCATACAAGTAACATCTCCAAATCTTCAGCGCGTAGATCACCGCCGCAAGCTCTAAATCGTGAGTAGGATAATTCCGCTCGTGAGGTCGTAACTGTCTCGATCCGTACGCAACTACACATCCATGCTGCATCAACACACATCCAAGTCTACGCCCTGAAGCATCAGCATAAACCTCATACGGCTCGTCACTGCTAGGAATAACCAACACTAGAGCTGAAGTCAACCGGTTCTTCAATTCTTGAAAAGCAAGTTCACAATCTTCATCCCACTCAAACCTGACATTTGTCTTAATCAATCTCGTCAACAGAGCTGCAATCTTCGAAAAGTCCTTTACAAATTTCCTATAATATCCAGCAAGACCTAAGAAGCTGCGAATCTCCGCTACATTCCTTGGTCGTTCCCATTCCAATATAGCTTCAATCTTGGACAGATCCACTGAAATACCATGCTCTGAGATGACATGACCCAGAAACTTGACCTCAGTCAACCAGAACTCACATTTTTCCCTCTTAGCATACAACTGGTGCTCCCGTAGAGTCTGAAGCACGATCCGAAGATGCTGCTCATGCTCCTCCCAAGTCTTAGAATACACAAGAATATCATCGATGAACACGATCACAAACTGATCCAGATACGGCCTAAATATCCTGTTCATCAGATCCATAAAAGCTGCTGGAGCATTCGTCAACCCAAACGACATAACCAGGAACTCAAAATGCCCATACCGAGTCCTAAATGCTGTCTTGGGAACATCCTCTTCCTTGATCCTGAGCTGATGATAACCTGAACACAAATCAATATTCGAGAAGTATCGTGAACCTCCCAACTGATCAAATAGCTCATCAATCCTAGGCAAGGGATACTTGTTCTTCACCGTAACACGATTCAGCTGCCGATAATCCACACATAACCTGAGAGTCCCATCGTGCTTCTTAGCGAACAAAACTGGTGCTCCCCACGAAGATGTGCTATTCCGAATATACCCTTTATCAGCAAGCTCCTGAAGTTGCTTCCTCAATTCCTTCATTTCTGCTGGCGCCATCCGATAAGGTGCCATAGAAATTGGTGATGTCCCTGGAAACAACTCAATACCAAACTCAATCTCCCGATGCGGTGGTAATCCTGGCAACTCGTCTGGGAAAACATCCTCGAACTCATCAACCGCCGGAATCACTGCACTACCTTTCGAAACATAGGGCTCGCAATCTAGGTTGGCAAGAAAAACACAACAACCTAGATTCCTTCGCCCTCCTAGACACGACTTTATAAGACGCTCACTCATTGACCAATCACCACCACCCTGGTAAGTGATTACTGTCCCCCTATCAGACACTAGGGTCACTTTTCTAAGTTGGCAGTCCACGACTGCACTATATCTGGACAACCAGTCCATCCCTAAAATCACATCATAGGAACTCATGGGGAGTACAATCAAATCACTTTTCAAAATCTCATCCCCAATCTTTATTTTACAGGATTTACACACACAATTTACACACACCCGCCCCAAGGGAGAAGTTATGACTAGGGGTTCATTAAACTCTTCTATCTCTAATCCCAAGGCATGTACAAAAGAACTCGAAATGGGAGAATGAGAGGCACCGGTATCAAATAAAATGCGAGCTAAGGATCTAGAAACCAAGATCATACCGTCAACAACTACGTTACCAGTCTGAGAATCTGACCCTCCAGATGCCATTGCATGAACCTGTACTGACGCTTTTCCTTTTCCTCTACCGACATTACTGGTGTTGGAAACAAAGTGCGCAGCGGAATTTTAAAAATTTTTCATCAGAGTATTTTCCAAAACACAAGTTTGACATGTTATATGTATAATTTAAACAGATCTTACTAACCTCAGTATGCCGAAGAACCTCCGCGACCTGTGTAGAGAAGTAACGTTCCAGAAGAGTCTCAACCAACTGGTCTTCTTTGCTATTCTCTATCCACAACCGGAGTGAGTGTGGGCTCACACGTACAGCTCTTCCACCGGTGACTCTCCTTCCAACCAATAGAGAGAACCCAAAGCTAGTGTTCGTGATTTGTGAACAAAAGCTCTCAGGGAGTTTTCAGATGCTCACTAGAAGAGTATCACTCTTAATCTCTCAAATTGATCTGAGTAAATCATTAGACTCACTCCCTTTTTATACCTATTGGTCCTTGGGGTCAGTCCATAACAGATTAGGTCTCAAAAATCGAAACAGAATCAAGTTCGGATCAATATCTGATAAGATACGCGTGAAAAACGCGTAATCTTAGCTGTCGCGGTCGGCATCCCGAACTGTGAGATAGGCAGGCCGAACTGGCCAGTTCGGCAGGCCAAACTTTCTGATCGGCAGGCCGAACTGCCGAGAAAAAATCTCCGCGAATCTTTTATTTTCCACCCGAGATTCTAAAGGATAAAGTCTCAGTTTTGATTCAAATAGCCCAATAGAAAAGATATCTGATCAAAACAAACTTTATCAAGATAATCTCTAAGAAAATAAATCAATTCACAATAATTCTACAAGTTTATCTTGTTCTAATTGTCCAAAATTAAAACAACCGATAAACAGACAAGAATTATCCGAACGCCATAATTCAACAAGTTCATCTTGAACTAATTTCTTACATAATTAATTCAACCGATAAACAGACATGAATTATTTGATTCTTATAAATTTTAAACCAATCTGATAAATCCGACATAAGTCACCAATTATTGGAAAAGCACGCCGTGTCGTTACAGGATTTTGTGAGCTAGCAAAGGGGACCAAAATGGACCTATAAAGTTCAAGCTCATGATAACTATGAAACCCAATATCCCAGATATACATTTCACAATTATCAACTCCAACGCTACTCCACTAAAAGCTTGGAGCTGCACTCTCGAACTTTATAGAATTACGAAGCTCGTGTAGCTAAGTCTCCATGACATATCATAGTGTATCGCATCCCCATATGATCATCCATAATCGGCTTAAGGACAAGTTCTGTCTTACCTTCCCGATTATTTTTATCTTACGTTCCATTGTCTCACCATTAGAAAACTTACCATCTAAAGATAGTATACCATTCGGTTACACCTATGTATCCAAATGGTTGAGCGCTCCAGTTTTCCAATTACAGGACAACGCATATAAGAGGATATCATTACTCCTAAAGAGGAGCTATGGATTCCATATCTATGAATAACAAGTCTACGCTACCAAGAGTCATGCCTCCAACGTACCGGCATGCATGCCACTATAGAGATGTGGGAGTCACCCATTGGTACATCAAAAGACACAAGTCGAGACAACGGGCCCATTATTCATCTCAGGATTAAGATACAATACAAATGATTGTCTAAAGTGAATCGATTTGACAAGACAGAATTATTAATCCAAATCAATTCACTTTATGTCCCGATCCAACACATCGTCACCTATGACAACGCGCCAATGTTTCTATTCACGGAGTCCAACTCCGATGGCCAAGACAAACCATCTCCCAAAAGGGATATAGACAACATAACAATCTTTACATGAATAAAGCACCCAACTTTATTCCCTCGATTGCGGATCATATATTTTATACCATCACCTTAAGAGTCGTGTCTACCGCATAATCATCCCATCATATGCCCAACTCTTAAGGTTTAGACTGATAGTCTCAGACTACTGTTTGCTTATCATACATTCAACAAATATGAACGTAAAGAGGACAATATTTGGTATATATAAATGAATAAATTCTTTATTGATAAAAAATGTCTCCAAAAACGTATTACATTTTTACTCCTTAGAGCATACATGTCTAACAACTGGGTCCTGGATTACTCGACCGATGCTGCTGAGATGGAGATGATTGCATGCTACCTGTACTCAGAGCTCTATACTGAGGAACACTGCGCTGAAAATACTGCGGCTGCTGCCCCCGTGCCGGATATAAGAATTGCTGAGGAGAAAACTGCGGATACTGCAACTGCGGGTACTGCGGAGGCGGAGGTAGGGTCTGAGGCTGAGGCTGAGATGAACGACTGGCATCCTCCCCGGTCTGCGATCCAAGACGAGCACTCCTGATCGGGCAATTCCTCTTGATGTGTCCGGGCTGCTGACAGAAATGACAATAAAAGCTGTAGGGATTGCTGCGCCCGCTGCCAGACGAACTGCTACTGCCACTGGTCGCACCGCCTTGCTTGCCTTTCCCTGGAGCTGGACGACTACTAATGCTCTTCCTGCCACTCCTCTGCGGTCCTCCTGAAGCCTTGGCTCGGTCCTCACAATACTGCAAGTAATCATTCTCCACGGAGATCGCCGACGACACAAGCTCTCTGAAACTCCTAAGCCGTAGAGTAACCAACTGCCGCCGAATAGGAGCCTTGAGTGCTTCCTGAAACTTAATACACTTTTCACGCTCCGATGCCACCGCTGATGGAGCAAACCTAGCCAACTCGTTAAATTTTGCCTCATACTCCCGAACTGACAGATCACCCTGCTGCAATCTATAAAACTCAGCTGCCTTCTGGTCTCTATACCCCTACAGAAAATACCGATCATAGAACAGCTCCTCAAACTTGTCCCAACCGATATCGCCACCGCGCTCCAAACGCTTAGTTTGTTTCCACCAGGTGTTAGCACCACCCTCGAGCTTATACGCCGCGAATTCCACACGATACTCCTCAGGCACACCGAGAGTATCCAGATGCTTCAAGATCGAATCCAACCAATACTCTGCTAACTGCGGATCCCCATTGCCATCAAAAGTCAGAATTGACGCCCGCCGGAATTCCATAAAGAAAGCATGCCGACTACCAACACTGGAGTCTTCCGGTCTAGCCCTGGCTGCCATCTGCCGGAAAGCCGCAAACATAGACCTCATCAGGCTCTCATCATTTCTGAACTCGGCGTCAGCAGTCGAACGACGTCTAGGTGCCATTCTCTCACTTCTGAAAACAAAATTTGGACTGTCAGAGGTATTTCATTGTCAAACCTATATGTGCACAATTCCCAAGGTTCATAACCTTGAGCTCTGATACCATTCTGTCACGTCCCGGAGTACGGGAGGTGACGTGGCAGAATATTTAGATTAATTAAAAGAGGATTTAATTAAAAATCGAGAGTTTGAGAATCAAATTAAATAAAAATTAAGAAGATTTTCCACCACATTTTATAAAAGAATTTATAAATATTAAGCAGATAATAAAAATTAAATAAAAACCGCGAATATGGGTTCCACAACCCACAACTTGTGCACACACATGGTTCTGACAATATCATAAATACAATTACAGTCCAAGTACAAATAAAGTTAAGTCTTACATGCCTTGATTAATAATACAGAATATAAATAAATTCTCCTATTGCTCATGAGTTCGGTCCGAAGAATCTTCTCCAAACCTAAATGGGAAACCACCTAGAAGGGGGGAAATTTAAAACAATAAAACGTGAGCGAAGGGCTCAGTAGGACTATGTTTTATAAATAATTTAATTTGAAGAAACAGTTCATTGTTAGGAGTACTCAAAAGAAAACTTAAATAAATAAATACATAATTTGAGTAGAGCCGTTCTGACACAGAACAGTCTACTCGTACAATCAAAAACACCATTTTTCTTTTACCTAGGCAAACCATGAAATCACCACCGTAGTGGCCCAGCTGGGTTTCGGGACCTACTCCCAAGGTCGATCGCTACACGACCCGATCTCTGATATGGCATCATGCCCATGTGTTTATTATCATTATCATTCAAAACCCAATTACCGAGTGTTGTCAATTACATTTATTATGAAATTCATTTCAGATCACGGTATATTAAAATATAACCGATAAAACCATTTTCAAACAACCGTTGAAAACATTTTGATAGAAATCATTTTCAAAGGCAAATCATTTCAAAACCAGGCTACCAAAGAAATAGGATAGAAGTCCTACCTCAATACTCGTGCCGGTACCCCACACCGCAATCCCGGTCCGCTATACGTTAGCTCCACGGAACCACGAACGATCCTAGATACAAACTAAGTCGATCAATATCTAGTTTGAGACATTCTATGTTGCTAAATCATTTCATGATGTCCTAGTGTGCCATTTGTACCTTTAACATTATTTTATAAGGTTGGGATTTAAATCTGTGTTCAAAACAGTGAAAACGGGTAAAAATCACAAAATTTTCCATGCCTCGGTCGGCCTGCCAGACGCCCTGCTTCGGCCTGCCGAACTGCACAGTTCGGCCTGCCGGAAGCAAAGTTCGGTCGGCCGAACATTTCCCAGATTCGGCCTGCTGGTCGGAAGAACACCGGCCTGTCGATCATCACTCCGGCCTGCCGAACACACAGTTCGGCCTGCCGAACTGGGAAAATCCAGAAATCCCAGCCACGGGTTTCTCGATCCCCAAAATCCAAATCCGGATTCCAACCTATTTTTCTCAAATCCCAGGCATGGAAAACAATTATAGTTGATAGAAAAACATTCTAAAACATGTTTGGACTCCTTTAAACAAGATTTGAACTCAAAATCCTCAAAAATCCAAAAATGAGAAAATGAGGGGAAAAATGAAAAACCTTGAATCCAATCCGTTTTTCTTTAATCTAAGCTTAGATTCTAGTTGTTCTAAGTTCATTTAACTCAAACACAAGGTTTTCTAGGCTTAAACAAACCTAGATTTCAAAAATACACAAAATTGAAAATTTTGTAAAAAGTTTAGAAATTTTGAATCTAACCTCGAATCGAAGCTTCAATCCGCGTTCTCGGTTGCCGGATCACGTCCCCGAGCTTCCTCCTTGCTATCCCGAAGCTTGGATTCGAATGTGGTTTCAAAATTTGTGAAGAAATTAGAGAGAGAGAGGGGCTGCCGAGAGAGAAATTGAGAGAGAGCGAGAGAGAAAGAGAACCGGAGAGTGAGGAGAGAGAGTGAGAGAAAGGGAATAAATAGAGAAAATCGGTGGGCGGTTTTACTGTGCGAAAACCATGTGCCGCCCACGGTTTTGCAAAACAGAGTATTTTTAACATTTTACAAATTGTTGTGTTTTAAAACTCAAAACATCATTTTAAAACAATAAGAAATCATTTGAATGCATCAATTTTAACAAAACAACCAAAAATTAAAAATCCAACCAAATAATCTAATTAAAGTTAAAACATTAATTATGGCACACTAATCCATCATGTACATTACATTAACACTAAATAAATTTCGGGACGTTACACACGCACACAGGGAAAAAAAAAAAAAAAAAGAAGAGTAACGATTGAGTAGAGCGTCTATATTGTCTTTTTTTGCCTTTTCATGAATAGTTCAATATTCATAACATGTATATAGTCGTTATGTTGTTGATCAATGCGATATACATCGTTGGTCTATCAAATTGATATAACTTTTTGCAATTGTTTAACGTTTATTATTATGTATTTTTGCTACAAGACTCTCTCTTTTGTAATATTAGAAACAGACTCAATATTAAAAGACTAACAAAGCAGATATATATATGCACATATATATATATATATAGATATAAGCCTTAGTACTAATATAGTCTATTTGTAATATACATACAGTGCAATATGGAGCTCGAAGAGAAAATGAAATGTATTTTATCACTATAAGAAAAGTCAACAGTGCTACTGCAAGACGACCTAGCCGCACTATACCTAATGCTGGATACTGGAAGGCTAGCACCAAAAAGATATCGATAACAAATTACAATGGAGATGTTATTGGCTATAAAATGTTACTGAATTACTTTGTTTCTAAAGGCAACATAACGAGCTGGCTTATGTATGAATACACCACTCCCTCGGGTTCCAAGAAGGTATTAATTTTTGTTTCTTATTCGTTCAAGCTAAAAAAAAGTTTACATGATTTTATTTAAATTTGAATCTTAAACAAATTACTTTTATACTGAACTTTTTTTATTTCTTTCCGGCAGATGGACGAAATGGTGTTGTGCAAGGTTTACAATAAAAGGAATGAACAGAAGTACAAAACCAATGCACAACGGGAAGAGCCTCGCCAGAATGTGGAGCCACAAGCACTTGCTTATCAAGTTGGCGGTGTCATCAGACTTCATGAAGAAAATGTCGAGTCACAAGCACCTACTGATCGTGCCGAGCTTCATAGCGTGCAGCCTCAAGCGCCTACTTGTGAATTTTCAGCCAATGAACATTTCAGAATAGAAGATTTAAGAGGTGAAATGGTTTTAATGAAAGAATTAATAGGCGAAATGGACGGGATGGATTTCACAAAGGAGCTTAATGTATGCGATTATCAACCTCTGATGGTACAAGCACCTACTTACCAATACAACAACTCCAGTACTTCTGATGAGCCTATCAATGCTGCCGATCAATACTTGACGCCACAAGCACAAGATATTGCATCTTATGATGATGTTCAATTTGCACAATCCTTGGAAGAACAGCTACAAGAACCTGCCTATGACACTACTACTCAAGCTGATCTTCAATCCAAAAACCTAGGAGGCACAACTAAAAGAACCTGCTTGCAACATTGCAACTCTTGGTATTTCGGATATTCTTTGTGTTGTAACTTTAGGGATTGTATTAGATGGATCATTAGACTGGATGATTTGTTATTTGTAGTTATTGTTTCATTAATAATATGTTGGGGGGCAGGGTAGATGATGAGAGTCGTATAAAGGTACCAACCTAGTTTGGACTTCCTGGTATACACTTTAATTTCTGTCACCCAACAATTCTTTTTTATTTTTTTTATTTTTAGTTGTCCCAAATTCTTATTATAGAAAGGACTTTAAGACGTGTGTCTTCTACACATTCACAAAAATTTAGAGACATGAGTGGATCATATCACGTATTTCTTTGAGTTAAATTCATCAAAGGTCATTGAATTTTTTTTTTTTAAAGTTTGGTTGAATTCTTATTATTCAAAGGACCCTTAAGGCATGAGTCTCCTCTACAGGCAAAAAAATTTAGAGATAATTTTGAGCAGATCATACCATATATTTCTTTTAATTGTAGTGACATTCTGCAGCTGCATTTGACAAACCGTGTGTATGCTGTATACATTTTTTTTTCCTTCTTGTTTCTTAGCTTATTCTTCTCTAATTGTATAAATTAGGGCCTTTAATTCCAACATTAAGAGGCATCTTCTCTTGCTTTGCTTTGATGTTCACTCTCAATCTCTTAATATATACATGGCCCGGATTCATACTCTAATGGTGGTGTGATACCCAAGAATTTTAGTGCATTATATATGCAATAATTATGGGATTATGTTAAGTAATTAAAGTACAAATTTTGTGAGTTAAATTTTATGCTCAAAAATTTGTTATAAAGAGTGTCACAAGGATTGTTGTTTAAATCAAATTTTTATGAAAATTCAAGGTAAGAATAAGATTTTTGAGGTTAAAAATCATGCCATAGTCTTAAGTAAAGTGTGGATTATAAGAAAAGTGGCATAAAAGTAATATTGTGTGCGATATACAATACAAGGAAAATATTGTATGAAAAATATAAAAATTATACAGCATAAAAATTAAGTAGTATAAAAATTAAGAAGTATTAGAATAATGCAGTATAAGGATTATATACTGATAAAGTTAAATAGTATAGAAATTATATTGATAAAGTTAAGCAGTATAGGAATTATACTGATAAAGTAATGTAGTATAGAAATTATACTAATAAAGCAATGCAATATAGAATTTAGCCTATATAAAGTTAAGCAGTATATGAATTATACTGTGTGGAGGATGAAGATAAGTATGGAATGATGTGGAAGCTTGTGGAACCATGAAAAACTATTTAGAAAAATATAGTGGCAGTATGGAAAATATACTAGCATTATAGGAGAAACATAGTGCAGTATAAATTTGGGCTGTTAAAAAGGTGGAAGTGGGACCCACGTGACACTTCAAAAGTTGAAGAAAACTCCACAAATTTCCCATGAAATTTAGATTTTTCCAGTGTATGGGACAATTTTTCTTTGCAAATATGTCCCCATTATGGTTCTATAAATACCTTAGGGTGTACTTGAAAGAAAAGTTTGCTAAAATCATCAAAAACACTCCCATTTCTTCCCTCTAAAATCAGCACTTACCTCAAGTTACATTCTTCAAAATTTTGATGAATTAGGCCTCCAAATCATTCAAGGAAACGTGATCAAGTGTTCTTGATGAGGATTAAAGAATTTTAAGGTAAATTCTAACTTTTCTTATAGTATTAGATAAGATTTTAATGGTAAGATATAGAATTGATATCAAGGGATTTTGGAAGCTTTCAAGTGCCAAAAAGAGAGGATAAACACTTTGGAATGATTAGGTAAAATCTTAACCCTTGAAACTAAGTTAATTTTTTGCTTCCTTATGCACAACAAGTGTTTGTTATAAATAATATACTATGCACACCAAGTTATGTCAAGGATATAGCTATCAAGATTTTTGTATTACTTGTCAAAACCGTGAAGTTTTGATAAAAGTAAAATAAATTTTTTGTGACAAGGAAACCAATGTTTGGGTTTTATGCTACGAGTAACAAGGAATTGAAATCTTAGATTTAAAATGGGTTTCAAAAGTTTTCTAAGACTTATCAAGAGCAAAATGAACATTTTTCATAAAAAATGACCAAAATGGACCCCGAAATGCCCGATTTAAAAAAAGCACCCCTTGACGGTAATTTTTATGTAACCTACAAGTAACAGATGGCAAAGTAAAAATGAGAAGTCTAATAAGATTATGTGACTGAGGAAAAACCCGTTAAGGGTAAAATCATCGTTTTCAAAAAAATCGCTAAAACAAAGCCTGAGTACTTCGAATTAGCAAGACGTCCTTAGATGAAAAATATTATGTAACATGTTGAATACCAAAACCATCAAGTAAGACGGGAAATTTGGCTAAGGAATTTTCAAGTTAAGTAAATGAAAGATAAACTGATAGGAAACATAACTTAAGTATAAAGAACAAAAGATTAACATTTAAGTTTTGCTATTGATCAAGTAGGTCGATAATAAGAAAATTTAGCTGATAGTCCGGCGTCATTTGAATAGGACATAAAGTCGACTAATAGAAAGGATTGAGTAGAATTGGAATGCTAAAGTGTTACCTAGGTAAATTTAAAACCTCACCAATGGCATGAAGAAAGTGATTATCAAATACTTTATGTATGTTTGAAAATATTTGCATTCGTTAAGCATAAAGTTTTATGAATCACGTCATGTCTTGTAATATGATTGCATATGTTGTTTTGAATGTTTAAGTATTAAGTTATGGCATATGGTATGTTATCATTTGAAATGCCCACTAAACTTTACAAGGTAAATCAAAAAAGTTAATTAAGTGTCATACCAACCTCTTTGAAGTGAGATATGTAAGTTATATTAAAGTTGTGACCTCGTTGTTTGATGGTCCTAAGTCTTCTACAGGAAAGCATTATGTTAAATTAAAGTTATGATCTCATAATTGATGATGTTATTATAAACAGTAAGGCTCACAAGTTAAAGTAAGATAAGAATGATGACAAGAAGTTCATAATTGAGCATAAATGGAATCATGTATAATGAGATTGCTTGCATTCATTTAAAAAAATGAATTTATGAGGAACGTATTATGAAAAACATTTGATGAAAATGTTTTATAAGAAACGTTTTATGATTTTTGAAAAATGTTTTGAGAGAAATGTTCATGAAAAATGTTTATACAAGAAATGTTTTAAGAGGAAAGTTTTATAAAGAATGTTTTATGTTTTGTGAAATTATGTTTGAACTTACTAAGCGAAAACTCATTATAAGTTCCTTCATATTGTAGGTAATCTTATGGGAGGCTAATATGACTGGTTGAAGAGCTTAGTGTCGTAGAAAGACAGATGCAGTGGCTGGGTATGGATACCACTATAATTTATTTCCGCTACTTAAAAAAAAAAAGTTTCCCACTGCTTGAAATAGTGTTTTAAAAGTTTCAATAGAGTAGTTGTTTAAGGAAAGTATTATGGGAAATGTTTATGAAAACATTTTAAAAGATGCATAATAAGTACGACTTTGAATGTTTTTTAAGCCAAGTTTTACACTCATGTTTCAATTTATGCTGCAACAAATGTCATAACAGTTTAGAATATGTTAGAAAAAATTACCCAATATTTTCTTTCTAGTAACTAAAATTTAAGTTAAATAAACAAGTTTAAGCAATTTTAAGTAACAACCTAAAAAAAGGGTCGTTACAGGCATACACTATAATTTTTTGGTTTTTTATATGTAAGCACAAGACGTGTGTAAGTTTTTAATATTTTTGTTAACATTAAGGTCTAATTTTAAAAAATAATAATAAAAGTAGACTAAATGAGGAGAAAATTTAATTGGATTCATGTAAGATTTGAGAATATAGAAAAAAAGGATCAAAATATGTGTTTCAATTAAAACGTGTATAGGTGTTTAGATTGGTGGTTTGAATTGTCAATTTGAACTGAAAATACTATAGCAATTGAAATTCTATAGGAATAAATTATAACAAAAGTAGTTTAAAGTATAACTTTTTCAAATCAAATCAAATTATTAAAAGCATGCTAAATGTTTGTGTGAGAGAAAAAGTATAGATAAACGTGGATAATATTTTGTTTTAGATAAAGTAATCAATCATAGAAAAAATTATATCATGAGTTATTGTGAGAAAATAACAATTAAGAAAACCATATTACAATATTATTTGAAGAATAGAGACATATGTGAGAAAAATTATTTCAATGGGATAAATTAGATGAATGGCATTCCTATAACTCAAGGGTTAGCAGTGTTAAAACCCTAAATAAATTATCCAAATAGGAAGTTGGTATGAGTCGAAAGTTTGTATCTGTAGGTTGGTCGCGAAATACAGGCCAACAATGCCTGTGTTTGCTGTTGTTAGCCCTCTTCTCCGAACAAAATTCACTGAAATGGACTTTAACTAGTGCATCACAGGTACATCAGCTTTTCTTACTTTATCTTGTTTGACCATACAAAGCCAAGGGCATAATCAAGTTCTTTCCATTGTTCTAAACAACTGAATTTCTCAGTGAAATGAAGCAATTCCTAGAATGGTGCAGATTAGGCAGTTGCTTGCTGTAAGAGGAGTTTATCCATTTTTAGCCAGCCCTATTGTGGTAAGCAGTTGTTCATTTGATGGGGAATACTTGGTTCATAATGTTCTCCATTAGATAGTGTTTCTTATGAATGCTTTGAACACAAATAATTTCAATGTATGAGTAAAATTTCAATTGGCTTGTAAAGTGTTGATATGGAATCGCCTCATCTAGCACAAGGATATGCAGCTTTCTTTCTGTCCATTCTAATACTATTGTCTTCCATTGTTAAAGAGCTTGATTAATCAACAAAGAAAATTAATTTCGATTTCTTTTTCGCATCAATCATTCTGATAAAGTACAAGAATAGAATTGTGAAAACAATTTTGTAAGCTATCTTTTTTCTTTACTATTAAATTACAAACTTAAGATTATGTTTATCTCTCTAGGATTATTAACGATTTAGTTGAGTTATGTCTTTTTGTTCTCAATGATCGTAATTTCAACATAGTTGATTCATTAATGAATATTGAGTTTTTTAGTTTTCTTCCTCGAGTTCTTGTTGATCTTTTTAATCCTTTGTTTCTTCTTCTCTGGTTCTATTTCTTTCTCGATTCGATCTCTTCCTTCTTCATCCTACATCATGATCCTTTTAATTTGGTTCCTTATACAAGGCAAACATTAGTTTCTATTGTTGCACTTGCTTTTGTTCAATCATATGAAGGTTACTTCTGGTGAATTTAGTGAAGAATCTGGCTTGAAACTCGCCTTTGCTCATGGGAAATCTCTGGGATTGCTCAAACCTAATGACCAAGTGGTGATCTTCCAAAAGAAGGGAGATTCTTCAGAGGTCAAGATAGTTCAATGTGAAGGCTAATTGAACCCTCCATATCCATTTTATTTTTGCACTAGCTTCTACTATAGTAACTCCATAAGTGCAACAACAATTAAAAATTACACCCTGGTTCTCTCTTTCTTTTTTTTCCTCTGCCTGCACATCTGCTTTCAATTATCCGGAATTTTATATATTTGCATTCTGGTTTTGGTCGGGATAAAAATTAAATTGTGCGTCACTGGCACTAAATCACGTTAATTGCTTGCCTATAAATAATTTTGGCTTGAATATTAATGGGATTACCAACTGGTAGTTGCTTTCTCTTAAGTAGCACCTACATGTATTTGTATTAGGCAAAACACTCGTAGCATTTTGCTGAAATTACAGATACAAACCCCTTTTGACCGAACAATCTACATTGACACCCCTAGACTCTTAATTCTCTCAATATTTGGTGAAAATACCCATCCAAATCTCAGTCACTGATCTAATTGTGTTTTAATCTTAACCCGTTATCTTTTTTTCCAAATTAAATGTCTAGACCTTAACACTAAAACCGTCCGTCGTTGTTGACGTAAAATGTTTCAATTAAGAAAATGTCTTCTATAATATAAGCAAAACAAAGGTGTTAGTGTAAAACACCCTATTTCTTTATGCATCACAAAGGTGAAAACTATCAGCCACATGTTGCCATGTGACAGTACAAAACTTATGCGGGTGCATTTGGCAATGAAGTTGGAACTAAAAATTAAAACGATTTTACTATAACATATATGAGAGCTTTACACTGTAGCAGTTCTAGCTATATAAATTAAAATGAGGTTTACAAACGCACCCCACATCGTTATAGAATAACTATCAACTTGTTGAATTAGAAGATCTCTTGTGGTGAAAAGAAAGTTTTGGTTCAATTTAAACAACACAATAAGCCGACTGCTTCTTAAATAGCTTATAATAGAACCATATCTGCTTCACAAATTTCACTTGCAAAGTAAAAATGCACATTTCAGATAGAAAAAGCAAAGAATTGTGGTAGGAAGGAAATGGAATCACACACACACACACTTGCACCACAAATAACCTTTGTTTCTTAAATGCTGCTTCCAAATTTTTCAACATGATCATTTCAGTTTACTTATCTCTAGCTTCAGAAAAAGTATACAAACCTTCAACAATAGCAGACTAAAACAACAGGTTTCCAATTTTCACCACTTTCACACACTGTTAAGAAACACCAATCCCCCACCCGAAAGCATAGCATCTGTGACAGAAGTAAATTGGAAAAACATTTCTGTCACTATTCTTAAAAGGTTAAAAAAAAAATGGTGCCAGGTGCTTTCGAGACCTCAAATTTCGTCCTCCTCAAAAGGATCTCGTTCAGGAAAGTCACCAACCTAAAACATGACTTGATTTAGAAACAGGGTAATATGCAGAGAATATTGAAATGTCAATAAAGCAAAAAACCAAAGCATACGAGAGAGAAGGCAGAAAATACGTAGGATGACAGCCAAAACGAAGGTTGAATGCTCTCTACACAATATATTTTAAGTGCATGATTAAAAAAACTTTTTTAATGGAATATGCAATTAAATTAGCCAAGAAATTAACCAAAGCCCAATTGGTAAGGATGGGGTGGGTTAAAGGGGAGATCTTAGGGTCAAATCCTAAAAACAGCTAGCCTTGTATCCCAAAAAAAATAAACTAAAATAAAATAAAAAAAGAAAAGAGCAATTAAAGTATCATGAAATATCAGTTTCTTACAAACCTTTACTTTGTCTGGCCTAACCATTGCGCCAAGAAGCGGTGGACATTCAAAGTAACGCGTACCTTTCACGCTAGGAAATGGACAAAAGAGATCTCAATTAACAAACAGAAAAACAATCTATAAAGTTAATAGAGGGAACATTTCCATGCTCAAGCAAGCATCGGCCATCATTCACTCTGGATGGCACATAATGGAGCAAAAAAACCGAACAAAGGGAAGTATTTGGCTAAACGGATTTAAAGCTAATACCTTGTTGGATTGTCAACAAAACAATGATTATAATAGCAGAGAATGACACAAGTGATATAATTTATATGCATGGATTTAGAGAAACCTAAATGGTGGTAAATCATGAGTGATGGACGCATTATCAATGAGAAAATTCATGGCCAACAAAGGATGTCATTCCTAAGCCTCGCATTTCCAAATTCCAACCGTAAACAAAACAATCACGATTTCTTGGATCTAGAAAAACAGCAGATTAATTATTTTTCTAATGCCTGAAAATGGACGAGATAATTGCGCTGAAACACTGCATACAAAGCACAGTCGACTCAAGCACCAAAAGGCAAATATGTGAATAAATATGTGAATTTTAAACTGAAGCACCAAACATCTTAAAGTTTCAAAGTAGACCACAAAGTCAGATTTAAGAGCTACTCACATGCCATCATGTTTTCCTAATGGTTCATCATATTGCACTCCAACCCAAAAACCAGGTGCCAGAGATTCTGCCCGACCCACAAATTTAATGGTGCCTCGTTTTGCCCCTGGTTCAACTTCACATCTGTCTCCTACCTTGAGCAATTAAATAGGAAAATGAATTTATCAGTCATTATAATTGTTACACGGACCACAGTGAGATAAGAAGGAAATTCTTTTATGCTCCTTATGAAAAATAAGTTGTATAAAGTAGTTGATGCATAAATGCATAAAACTAATATCTAAAATGCCAAAGCAATGCTATGCACCTCCGGCAGGCAAAAAAGACAATGTATGATAAAGAATACCATTTAATGAACAAAATGTAATCTTCTCATTTTATTGTCACAAAGTTCCTACCAGAATTTAATCATATATTAAAGACTACACTTGTTCACAAGAGCAATAAAGTTCAAACAGAATATTTTAAGCTTTTCTATAAATAAAAACAAAGAGTGGGAAATTCAGGAAGAAGAGCACTAAGGAAGAAATAAGGGAAGGGAATAAAATATACAACTATCCAAGCAATGTGGGAATATCCAAAGAAGTAAATTCCAACAAAGAAAAACGAGGTTTCTTTTATAAATATAGCTTTCAAGCTACCTATCATTTCTAGCTTATAGAGCTCATACTCCTACTACCAAGTAGTTTCACACTGTTATGTACTGCAATGCAAGTTTGATTCAAGATATTCGATTTCCTTTTAGCACCAATTTATAATTCTTTAAAGGCTAATACAAGAAAAAAGAAAATGGAGTTCTTTAATCAAAAGTCGCTACTCCAAAAAAGGAATAATATAGTGGTTGCAGGCTTAGCCAACACGTAATTCAACACCCACCTCTAATGTTGAGGTCTAGAGTAACTAACCTTGATACTTGCACAGATGTCCTCCAAGTAATTGTCCGATATCTGTAAACAGAATTCCAAAAAGAAAAATTCAGACCAAAACCACTCATTTCCATGCATGACGTTTGCTAAAAACAATCATCTGTGAACTTGATGTAGCATAGTTGTTAATTAATAATAAAACAGTAGAAGCCAGGCCACTCTCAATTCCATTTTACTACAATTGAACGTAAATTTTTATGTCAGCTAATGCTATTAAGAGCAGCATGCTGTCACACATGAGTAATATATAAAAGGCTTACTTTTGGCTCAAAAGCTGACGGGTTTTGAGATGCTATTCTTTCCTTAAATTTTCTGAAAGTGCCTGAAAAACCCAAAAAAAAAAAAGTTATAACAACTAAAACAAAAAAATAGCTCAAGGGAATCAATGTCTGAAAACTTATATCCAGCAGAAAAACTACAAGCTCATCATAGAACTAAATACATGCTCAACAGTGCTGAATTCCTTTGTTCCACTTTAGCTTATTTTTCCAATAACAGAAGATGTTGAATATGAAATAAAAGCAGAAATTTTGAGAAAGATATTGAAAAATCAGGCTAGCATATTAGAAGTTCCACTTCTCAACATGGACAGTCCTCGGCTCGCACAAAAACCTATTTATTTAAACAACAAAGCTTTGCTCTAAAAGTAAACAACAGATCAAAAGAACGAAAGAATCAAGCTCCACATTTTTGCTCTAAGGGGAAAAAAAAAATGTTCAACATTTCTGTGCGTCATTTCTTCAGCTACAAGAACAGGTTATTATCTCTGACAAGCACCATTTCATTTCTCTTCTTCACCACAATCACCATTAACAATCTTTCAAACAATACCCCATTATAGAAAACCAAGTTTTTCTTCTTTTTTTTTTTGGTTCTTTGAAAGTTACCATCGCGTTTTTGGTAATCTTCATCTGAAATCTTGTACTTCTCGACAAGCGAAGTGTCCTCCAACCATCCACCGGACGTCACCGACGAGGGGTCCAGATCTATCACGTGTATCCGATACCTTTCACCACCAAACCAAACCAAAACCTTTTTAACTATTTTCTTTCATCGGGAAAAAAATTCAAAAGAATACGTATACAGACTAACCCATCGAGCGGAGAATAGAATCCAAGAAGCCTGGAATTGTCAGACAAATCGGAGATTTTGGAGTCGGTATCGTCGTAAAGCTCAAGAGACATGGAATTCACGGAAGTCCCACATTTACGCCATAGCTTATCCTTCACGCCCTCCACGGTTGTCTGACACAGAAAAATCAGAAAAGGGAAAATGATGAAGAGTCAAAAAATTAAAAAATTAAAAATTAAAAAAAAAGGAAGAAGAGAAGAAGGTGATTTCATTTCAATACCTGAAGAGAGAAGCGGACATCGGAAGAGAAGGTCTTGAGATTAGAATGGGTGACGCGAAGAAGCACCGAGTCGTCTCCTTCGATCTTCTGCAATCGAGACGCCATTCCTTCCAATCCTGCCGTCGCCCGCCGCGCCGTCCAACCCAGGTCCCGTGCAGCGTCAAAGCCCACCGCGTCACCCCCCGCCTCCGTCGGACACCCGGAGAGAGAGAGGGAGGGAAATCGAGAGAGAAATCGAGGAGGAGTGATAGGAGTGATGAGAGAATTTTCAATATTTTATTTTTATTTTAAAATTCTTAGGGTACATTTGTTAAAGTGGATTCTAATTAGTAATTAGTGAAAATAGTTTTTTAATTTTTTAATAAATCTAATAAAAGTTTAATATTAAGATCTTAAAAATATGTAATATAGATCTTAATTTATTTTATTTTTCATTAGAAATATAATGAAAAAAAGAATCATTTCAATTGAATATCAAATGAAAAAATTATGATTTTTTCTCAAATATAGGAGAGAGAATTTTAGCTTTTATTTTAGAAAAGATATCAAAGTATCAAAAATTTATAAAGAGTTAAAACTCTAAAAACTTAAATTCTTGATACTCATTTGATTCAGATTTTAGAGAAACAAACATACATCCAAGGATTCTTAATACTCAAATCCAAATTTGAGTCAATTGAGTCCAAAAATATATATAAACCAGATCCTTAATTTTTTTATTTCATATAAGATAAGATTTATATTTTTAATTTTTTAATTTAGAGTTTATAATTTTGTTCTTTTTTTTTTATCTAATTTAGTAAGTTTCTCAAAAATAAAATGATCTAATTTAGTAAGATGTAGTTAGTTTTAAAATACTCAAGATTATTAATTTATAAAAGAAAAAACATATTTAATTTGTTGAAAAAGTTTGACAGAAAATTCAAGGAAAAAAATGTTTTTAGGAGGGTGAAAACTATAGTTTGTATGACGAACAACTTTTTAGAATTGAAAACATGGATTTGGATGTTATATATTTGAGAACTAATGTGGATTTTTTTAGACTATATAATTTTAATATTTGTATTTTATCTTATTTTAGACATAATTGTTTTTTTTTTTTTTTTGAAGAAAAAAGAAAAAGAAAAAAACACTTTATCTTCTAATTGAGTGAAATTTATAGTTACAAGTGGGATAAATTATACTGATACACTCTGTATTTTACCAAAATTACAAAGATACCTATTGGACTAAAACTAATTACACTGACACATTTGACCTTTAAAAAAAATTACAGAGAGAGCCCCTCTGTAGTTTGACCATTACAGTTGACCGTGTTTTAATCGTTAGTTTTGTTTAAAATTGCCAAAATACCCCAAATCTTGCCAAAAATGTTTTTAATTAATTATGGTGTTGGAAATGATCTTTTTGTGCTTACTTAACATAAAAAAATAATAATAACTTTGATTAGTTTTTACACGCTTTTGACAATAAATTTCATTCTAATTATAGATAAAAATGTTTTTTTTTTCTTTTCTCTTTTTCTTTGAAAATCTCTTTTTGATTGTCAAAGAAGGGAAAAATCATCATTCCTAATTTTTCAAATATTGGATGGAGGGACATTTTTGATATGTTGAACAAAATTAACGATCAACTAACGATTAACTCTCACAACCAATTAATAAAGGGGTCTCTTTGTAATTTGTTAACAGTCAGAGGGTGTCAATGTGATGAGTTTTGGTCTAGTTGGTATCTTTGTAATTTTGGAAAAATACAGAGGATATTAGTATAATTTATCTTATTTTATTTTACTTTCCTTTTTTGTTTCATTTTCGAAAGGGTTAATTTGACAAGAGTCCTAATTTTTACTTTCAATTCCACTTTAGCCCAGGCTTTTAAAACGTTGTGTTTAGGAAGTAAATTAGAACATATTAGTTCTAACACTCTACAATGTAAAATTCTCACATATTATACTGTTGGAGTCATAACTTCAAGTTCCAACTTGTTTATCAAATACCCTCAAACTTAATCCTTGATCAATGAATTCGTTTCAATTTAAGCCATTTTCATCCACTAAGTGTTAAAAAAACAAAAGAACAAAATTTGGATGAGATTTAATTAGCATAGAATTATTTTACATTTTTGCATCAAAATCATATGCATATTTCTTGTTTTATTTGTTGAAATATTATTTTCCCTGCATATTTCATCATTGTTTTTATACCTAACTAATAAAAAAGACTAAAATGGATGAAGTTTAGAACAATTTATAATCCATTGACTAAAATTAGATTGAGGATACAGTTTAGTGACTGTTTATGAGATTAACCCTTTCTAAAATATTTTGTTTCTATTTTACGATGTACCACCATTCGTAAGTGGCAAATGCTATTATGCAAATAATCGCCATTTTGGATAATCAGTATAAATATTTCTACTTTTGGCCCTTAAGGAATTTTCATCTTCTCATTTTGATCATTAACATTTAAGTGGCACAATTTCAACGCCTAATGTTTGAGTCTATAACTCTAACAGTATTTTTGTCTGACCAACGTCAACATTCTGAGTTTTTAACAGTGTCATGCATGTGATAAGTAGATTAACAAAAATTAAATCAAAGAAAATTGCCCATACAATGAAATGGAAATTGAGAAAATTCTGGAGGATGTCTAAAGCGTGTTTCTTAGGCCATTAGGTCGGAGTAAGACTCGGATTGGGATCAGTAATCATAATTATTGTATTTGGTGCAAAATTTGATTGCATAACTTATCCTTTGACCAAAAAGTAATCTCCCAAATAGGGATAACTAATCCCATAAAAAACCATGAGACTAATAATTCAGACTCTTTCTTGTCTCCCTTGTTGTTATGAACATGGCTCTATTGGTCATCACATTGTGGTTACGACCTCGATGGTTGTCCCATTGCTATCGTGACCTCTGTTGCTCATCCCACTTCAAAAACTAGGCCTCCGCCTGATAACTCTATAAAAATAGAGTTATGCATACACTTTAATGCACTTAATTGTGTTGTGTTCTTGATATTTTTATTTAATTTTCCTTATTTTTATATGTTTTCATTTTATTTTTGTTAATTATATTATATTACATTTTATTTTAATTTGATTGAATTTATAATTATTATTATTATTATTATTATCTTTCTATTTATTTGTTTTATCCTCACTTGTGTTGGTATGTAGGTGATAGAGGCTTAAATAAGAATTTGAAGCAATTTAGGGTTGAAAAGAAAGTAGAAATTCAAATTCACTCACGCCCAAAGCAAAGCCTAGGCATGTGAATAAAATACTCGCATCACTCGAGCTAGAAGCCATTAAATTAAGACGGGAAAGGCTCAGATAAGCGGGTGCAAGCCATGCCCCTGATTCTCGCACATCTTTACTAGAACACAACAGTCCGTCAACCTCTCGTAGCTGTCCATGTGTCGCTCCTTATTGTATGTATAGTCATTTGTAAATGCTTGGGCTTAATGAATTTGTATTAATTAGTTCTATAGTGGTCTTAATTAACATGAATGTGCCTACTAGTTTATCAGAAGAGGCGAATAGGTAACTTAGTGAGTTTGACTAACAAGTCCATTAATTGAAATTAATCAATTAGAGAGTAAATTTAATTTAAATGAAGTTAATCAGTGAAATTAGATCCCTAGAGCTTGTTTTAATTGTTTTTAGTTTCGTTTATTTAATTTTAATTTTATTAGTTTCATTTTATTTTCTTTTTAATCGAATATTCAAATAATCTTATAGTTAAGATAATTTTAGTAATTAATGAAAATTAAACACAATCTACATGGGACTAATATTCGTACTATGGTACACTTTATTATCTTCATCATCATTAGTCAGTTAGATTATGATGGAAAACATATGACAGACAATTAATAGGTAAACTACATGCAGAAAGTAAATATCAAAACAAAAATTTATAGTGGTTTACTCTTAAATTAGTTACGTCCATTGTTGAGATGTTCACTATGTTGGATCAAAATTTATAAGGAAAAAAGAAAATGGCAGGTGTTATATCTAACACCTTCTGGTGAATTTTGATTGGCTTCCAAGTCATCCATCTTTCTTTTGCATTCTCTTAAGTTGTTGCTCAGGCTATTCCTCGTGGGTGCGTTAATAGGACTGACTTGCACACTCTTGGTTGTTACAACTTTAGTTTGCACCATTTATTCAACTTTGAGTTGGTTATATTGCCCCACCATTCCTCTTACTCAAATTTTGTATGGAATTTATATTTCGATTATTTTGAGATTCGAGTGTATGACACTGTGCATCGCGTCCTATATTGAGTCGATCACGAAGATCTGTATTAGTGTAATCCTTAGATCCTTGAGATGTCCTAGTGTCATCCAATTCTTCGCTATTTCCATCCTGACTTGCACCTATCTTGTCAAACATGGATGTTCTTATTCTTTCAGTTTGATCACGACAATTCTTTCTTCTTGATAAAGCATTAAGTCACCTACATGCTTGACGTGTACGCGGCTCGGGTAAATGTTGGAAAAAGAGTACGCAGCGGAATTTTAAAAATTTTTTATCAGAGTAATTTTCAAAACACAAGTTTGACAAGCTATATGTATAAATTAACCAGATCTTACTAACCTTTATGTGTCGAAGAACCTCCGTAATATGTGAAGAGAAATAACATTCCAGAAGAGCCTCAACCAACTGGTCTTCTTTGCTATTCTCTATCCACGACCGGAGTGAGTGTGGGCTCACACGTATAGCTCTTCCACCGGTGACTCTTCTTCCAACCAATCGAGAGAACCCAAAGCAAGTGTTCGTGATTTGTGAACAAAAGCTCTCAGGGAGTTTTTCAGATTCTCACTTAGTAGAGTATCACTCTTAATCTCTCAATTGATCTAAGTAACTTGTGAGAATCACTCTCTATTTATAAAGGTAGGTCCTAAGGTCAGTCCTTATTAGATTAAGTCTCAAAACTCAGATGAGAATCAAATTCGGATCAATATCTGATAAGATCCATGTGGAAACACGTGATCTTATCCTTCACTGATCGCCGGCCGAACCACCTAATCAGCAGGCCGAACAAGTCCCATCGGCATGCCGAACACGTCCATTGGCAGGCCGAACTACCAAATAAAAAATTTCATGAATCTTTTATTTTTCACCCGAGATTTTATAGGATAAAGTCTCAGTTTTAATTCAAATAACCCAATAGAGAAGTTATCTGATCAAAACAACTTTATCTAGATAATCTCTAACAAAATAAATCAATTCCCAATAATTCTACAAGTTTATCTTGATCTAATTTATCCAAAATTAAATCAACCGATAAACAAACAAGAATTATCCGATCCTAATAATTCAACAATTTTATCTTGAATTAATTTTATTACAAAATTAATTCAACCGATAAACAGACATGAATTATTTAATTCTTCCAAATTTTAACCAATATGATAAATCTGACATAAGTCATCAATTATTGAAAAAACACGTCGTGTCATTACAGGATGTTGTGAGCTAGCAAAGGGGACCAAATGGACCTATATAGTTCAAGCTCACGATAATTATGAAACCCAATATCCTATATACACATTTCATAATTATCAACTCCAACGCTACTCCAATAAAAGCTTGGAGTTGCACTCTCGAACTACATAGAATTACGAAGCTTATATAGCTAAGTCTCCATGACATATCATAGTGTATCGTATCCCCATATGATAGTCCATAATCGGTCTAAGGACAAGTTCTATCTTACCTTCCCAATTAATTTAATCTTATGTTCTATTATCTCACTATTAGAAAACTTACCATCCAAAGACAGTATACCATTCGGTTACACCTATATATTCAAATGGTTGAACGCTTCAATTTTCCAATTACAAGATAACGCATATAAAAGGATATCATTACTCCTAAAGAGGAGCTATGGATTCCATATCTATGAATAATAAGTCTACGTCATTAAGAGTCATGCCTCTAACGTACCAGCATACATACCACTATTAAGATGTGGGTGTCACCTTTTGGTACATCAAAAGACATAAGTCAAGAGAACGGGCCCACTATTCATCCCAGGTTTAAAATACAACACAAATGATTGTCTAAAGTAAATCGATTTGCCGAGACAGAATTATTAATCCAAATCAATTCACTTTATGTCCCGATCTAACACATCGTCACCTATGACAACGTGTCAATGTTTCTATTCACGGAGTCCACCTCTGATGGTCAAGACAAATCATCTCTCAAAAGGGATATAGACAATAGTACAATCTTTGCATGAATAAAGCGCCCAACTTTATTCCCTCGATTGTGGATCGTATGATTTAGACCATCACCTTAAGAATCGTGTCTTCCGCATAATTCGTCCATCATATGCCCAATTCTTAAGGTTTAAACCGACAATCTCAGACTATTATTTGCTTAACATACATTCAACAAATATGAACGTAAAAGGACAAGATTTGGTATATAAATAATGAATAAATTCTTTATTGATAAAAATATCTCCAAAAACATATTACATTTTTACTCTTTAGGGCATACATGTCTAACAATCTCTCACTTGCACTAAGTGAGTAAATATGACAAATCTCGCATCCCTATAGCTTCCACATGCCTCTTGAAGACTCTCCCAGTAAGTGTCTTCGTAAATGGATAAGCTAAATTGTCCTCTAACGTGATCTTTCCCACCGTGACATACCCGCCCTTAACGAAGTCCTTTATCACATGATACTTTCGATCAATATGCTTACTCTTCTTGTGAAATCTTGGTTCCTTAGCATTAGCTACCGCCGCACTGTTATCACAATAAAGTGATACCACTTTATCCACACTAGGAACAACCTCAAGATCCCCAAGGGACTTGTAGAGCCATACTGCTTCTTTTGAAGCATCACTAGCTGCCACATACTCGGCCTCCATCGTTGAATCCGAAGTGCAATCTTGTTTAGCACTTCTCTAACTAATGGCACCGCTGCCCAGAGTAAACACAAAACCCAAAGTCGATTTCCTAGAATCCAAACAAGATTGAAAATCTGAGTCAATATATCCTAGAGGAGTCAGGTCCTCACTTGAATATACAAGCATATACCATCGAGTCCTTCTCAAGTACTTGAAAATATGCTTTACCGTAAAACAATGGTTTGGTCCTAGATCCGCCTGAAATCGACTTACAATCCCGACCGCATAGCTAATATCCAGTCATGTGCAAAGCATGGCATACATGAGACTACCCACTGCCGAAGCATAAGGCACCTTCTTCATATATTCTCTTTCTTCATAAGACTTTGGAGAGTCTTTCTTAGAAAGAGTAATTCCAGACCTAGATGGTTGCCCACCTTTCTTAGAATCCTACATTGCAAACCTCATGAGAATTTTATCTATGTACCCAGCCTAGGACAAAGCTATCATTTTGTTCTTCCTATCTCGAAAGATCTGGATACCGAGAACAAAATTAGCATCACCTAAGTCTTTCATGTCAAACTGCTTGGTCAACCATAATTTGATCGATGACAATGCCCCAACGTCATTGCCAATTAGTAGAATGCCATCTACATAGAGTAGTAGAAAAACCACCTTCCCATCCTTAATGTGTTTGTAAACACGTGGTTCATCCACATTTTGTGAGAACCCATAAGTCTTGATCACGTAATCAAATCTTATGTTCCTAGAACGAGAAGCCTGCTTAAGTCCATAAATTGACTTCAACAGCTTACAAACCTTACCTTCTTGACTCGTGACCTTGAACCCGTCTGGTTGTTCCATATAAATGGACTCATCAAGATAGCTATTCAAAAAAGCCGTCTTGACATCCATCTGTCAAATCTCATAGTCGAGAGCGGCAGCTATGGACAAGAGAATCCGAATGGACTTAAGCATGGCTACAGGCGAAAAGGTTTCCTCATAATCGATTCCTTCCTTTTGCGTATAACCCTTAGCTACCAGTCTAGCCTTAAAGGTTTCGACCTTTCCATCCACTCCTCTTTTCCTGTTGTAGATCCACTTACACCCTATGGGTTTTACCCCTTTAGGAAGATCCACAAGCTCCCAGAGCTGATCAGTCTCCATGGGTTTTACCTCTTTTCTTGACTCGTGACCTTGAACCCGTCTGGTTGTTCCATATAAATGGACTCATCAAGATAGCTATTCAAAAAAGCCGTCTTGACATCCATCTGTCAAATCTCATAGTCGAGAGCGGCAGCTATGGACAAGAGAATCCGAATGGACTTAAGCATGGCTACAGGCGAAAAGGTTTCCTCATAATCGATTCCTTCCTTTTGCGTATAACCCTTAGCTACCAGTCTAGCCTTAAAGGTTTCGACCTTTCCATCCACTCCTCTTTTCCTGTTGTAGATCCACTTACACCCTATGGGTTTTACCCCTTTAGGAAGATCCACAAGCTCCCAGAGCTGATCAGTCTCCATAGACTTCATCTCTATGTTCATGGCCTCTATCCAGAATTTTGAATCAACATCCTCTATAGCTTCTGCATAAGTATAAGGATCCTTGTCATGTTCATCTAGTTCAGCCAAGAAGACCTCCCCATTGAACATATCAGGTTGACGCCCGATCCTCCTATTACGCTGAAGCCCTTGAGGTTGTTGCTTAGGTTTATTTGGTTTTTCTACACTGATTGAAACAGTTTCATTTGAAACCTCCGGAGTGATCGGATCACTCCTTAATTCCTCAAACACCACTTTTCTTCGAGGTTTAAAGTCGTTCATGTAACTCTCCTCAAGGAAAGTTGCATTAGTTGAAGCCACGACTTTATTTTCCTTTGGGTTATAAAAATAACCCCTTTTAGTCCCTTTTAGATATCCTACAAACACATAAACTTTCGAACGTGCTTCCAACTTTTTTGGATCCTTAAACAGGACATGAGCCAGACATCCCCATATGCGAATATGGTTTAAGGATGTCTTCCTACTCATCCACAACTCGTGAGGAGTTTTAGGGACCAATTTTGAAGGCACATTGTTCAAAAGATAACATGCGGTTTGTAGTGCATATCCCCAAAAGGATAAGGGCAATGATGAATAACAAATCATGGACCTAATCATGTCCAACAAAGTCCTATTTCTTCTCTCCGCTACGCCATTCTACTGCGGAGTGCCTGGCGCAATCAAATGGGATAAAATCCCATTCTCTAACAAGTGTTCCAATAACTCATCAGAAGGTATTCCCCACCTCGATCCGATCAAAGTGCCTTTATGGGTCTACCCAATTGCTTTTCCACTTTAGCCCGAAACTCCCTAAACTTGTCAAAAGTTTCGCTTTTGTGGTGCATCAAGTATACATACCCATATCTTGAGTAATCGTCAATAAAAGTGACGAAGTACTCATACCCTCCTCGTGCTCGGATGTTTATTGATCCGCAAACATTACTATGCACAAGTTCTAGAACCCCTTCGGCCCTATTCCCCTTAGACCCGAATGGTCTTTTGGTCATTTTGCCCTCTAAACAAGACTCACATTGAGGTATATATTCCACCTTTAAGTGACTTAAATATCCATCCCTTACCAACCTTTAAATCTCATTCAGGTTAATATGACCAAGACGCAAATGCCAAAGATAAGTCTTATTAGAGTGAGAAGTTTTAAGTCTTTTAGAGTTATTATCATTCATCTCAGCATTAAGCAATAAGTCCATCTTAGGTTTGATAAAATATAGATTATTTTGCATCCATCCAGAACAGATAAAAGATTTGTTTTACGAATCACCACTTTATAATTAAAAGAAACCAAGTAGGAGTCTTTAGATAAACAAGCTACAGAAATTAAATTCCTTTTAAATTTAGGAACATAAAAATAATCTTGCAAAATAAATTCCTATAATTATCAAAATAAAGATGGACGTCTCCCACTGCTTTCGCTGAGACCAAGGATCTATCGCTCGTCCGAAGCGTGAAGTCTTCATGCAGTAGACTTCTCGTTTCTTTGAACCCCTACAGAGAAACACAAACATGATTAGTTGCACTGGAGTCTATGACCCAAATGTCACTGGATTCCTCAACCAAACAAGTTTCTAAATACAGAAGATCACACCTACCTCCTTTGGAAAGGAAGTCCTTGTAATGCTTCTTGATATGCCCGACCTTCCCACAGAAGAAGTACTTAAGTTTCGTTGGGTTCTTTTTCTTCTTCTTCTTGCTCTTGGTGCTAGCAGGAATAGAAGACTTTCTGCTCTTGGCCTGTTGCTTCTTTCCATTTCTAGAGTTAGGATTGGAACCAGAAGCAGCTACCATGTTGGCCTCACCACCTGCAGGAGACTCCCTGATTAGAAGTTCGAACTCTTATAACTGTTTCATCAATTCCGTCAAGGTCATATCCCGTCTATTGCTTAAATTAAAAGTAGCTCTAAATGGAATAAATTCCTTAGACAGAGTCTCAAAGACCATAGTCATCTGAGTTTTAGCATCGATGTCGGCTCTATTGGTTTGAGCCTCAGTGAGGTAACTGTTAGACATGTATGCCCTAAGGAGTAAAAATGTAATATGTTTTTGGAGACATTTTTTATCAATAAATAATTTATTCATTTATATATACCAAATCTTGTCCTCTTTATGTTCATATTTGTTGAATGTATGATAAGCAAACAGTAGTCTGAGACTGTCAGTCTAAACCTTAAGAATTGGGCATATGATGGACTGGTTATGCAGAAGACACGATTCTTAAGGTAAAGGTCTAAAATATATGATCCGCAATCGAGGGAATAAAGTTGGACGCTTTATTCATGTAAAGATTGTTATGTTGTCTATATCCCTTTTGGGAGATGGTTTGTCTTGACCATCAGAGTTGGACTCCGTGAATAGAAACATTGGTGCTTTGTCATAGGTGACAATGTGTTGGATCGGGACATAAAGGGAATTGATTTGGATTAATAATTCTGTCTTGGTAAATCAATTGACTTTAGACAATCACTTGTATTGTATCTTAATCCTGAGATGAATAGTGGGCCCGTTGTGTCGACTTGTGTCTTTTAATGTGCCAATAGCTGACTCCCACATCTCAATAGCGGTATGCATGCCGGTACGTTGGAGGCATGACTCTTGATAGTGTAGACTTGTTGTTCATAGATATGGAATCCATAGCTCCTCTTTAGGAGTAATGATATCCTCTTATATGCGTTGTCCTGTAATTGGAAAACTGGAGCGCTCAACCATTTGGATACATAGGTGTAACCGAATGGTATACTATCTTTGGATGGTAAGTTTTCTAATGGTGAGACAATAGAACGTGAGATAAAAATAATTGGGAAGGTAAGACAGAACTTGTCCTTAAGCCGATTATGAATTATCATATGGGGATACGATACACTACGATATGTCATGGAGACTTAGCTATATAAGCTTCGTAATTCTATGCAATTCGAGAGTGCAACTCCAAGCTTTTAGTGGAGTAGCGTTGGAGTTGATAATTATGAAATGTATATATAGGATATTGGGTTTCATAATTATCGTGAGCTTGAACTATATAGGTCCATTTGGTCCCCTTTGCTAGCTCACAACATCCTGTAATGACACGGCGTATTTTTTCAATAATTAATGACTTATGTCGGATTTATCATATTGGTTAAAATTTGGAAGAATCAAATAATTCATGTCTGTTTATTGGTTGAATTAATTTTGTAATAAAATTAATTTAAGATAAACTTGTTTAATTATTGGATCAGATAATTCTTGTCTGTTTATCGGTTGATTTAATTTTGGATAAATTAGATCAAGATAAACTTGTAGAATTATTGTGAATTGATTTATTTTCTTAGAGATTATCATGATAAAGTTTGTTTTGATCAGATATCTTCTCTATTGGGTTCTTTGAATCAAAAATGAGACTTTATCCTTTAGAATCTCGTGTGAAAAATAAAAGATTCGCGGAGATTTTTTCTCGGAAGTTTGGCTTGCCGAATGACGTGTTTGGCCTGCCGAATAGGCCTGTTCGGCCTGCCGATCAGGCTGTTTGGCCTGCCGATCAGCGGGAGATAAGATTACGCATTTTCACGCGGATCTTATTAGATATTGATCCAAACTTGATTCTGTTTCGATTTTTTGAGACCTAATCTGATAAGGACTGACCCTAGGACTAATGGCTATATAAAGGGAGTGAGTCTCATGATTTACTCAGATCAATTGAGAGATTAAGCGTGATACTCTCCTAGTGATTATCTGAAAAACGCCCTGAGAGCTTTTGTTCACAAATCACAAACACTAGCTTTGGGTTCTCTCTCTTGGTTAGAAGGAGAGTCACCGGTTAAAGAGCTGTACGTGTGAGCCCACACTCACTTCGGTTGTGGATAGAGAATAGCAAAGAAGACCAGTTGGATGAGGCTCTTCTGGAACGTTACTTCTCTTCACAGGCTGCAGAGGTTCTTTAAACAAAGGTTAGTAAGATCTGTCTAATTTATACATATAACATTTATATGGAAATTACTCTGATGAAAATATTTAAAATTTTGCTGCGTACCGCGTTTTCAACAATTGGTATCAGAGACATGATTTTTTACATAAATTTATAAGTCTATGATTATGATATATGCATAAATTTTGTGATCTCTATCTCTCCTATGCTTGAATTGAATTTTATAAAGAGATGGCACTCTAGGTTTCTATATAATATATATGTTGTCATGGATTATGTGGTGAATGTTTATTAATTAATTATGGTTGATTAAAATGTTGTTTAATTATTTGTTAATTAATTAATACCGGTTATGGTTCCTTAAAGGTTAAAATATGTATCTAGGTTTTTCATGTAATTAGATGGCAGACCATCATCTCCGTCTAGGAATTGTTATTTAATTTTAAATTTGCAAGAATTTTTGTACTTAAATAATTATTCAGAGAAGACGGATCTAGAAGAATGATGATGGCGCCCCCAGGTATTTCCTGAGTCTCTAATTTTATGTTTTTGAATTATTGAAAATAAAATTGAAAAATTGCATTAAAGTTGTATTTTTTGAAATAATTTTTCCTGCTCGGTCGGCATGTAGGACGTCACAGTTCGGCAGGGCGATGGTCACAGATCGGCAGACCGGACGTGTGATCGGGCAGGCGGACAGTGGGGCATAAATTGGGGTGCTCTACCGGCAGGCCGAACTTTCAATTTAGTAGGCCGAACCTTCATGACCGGCAGGCCGATTTGGGTGATCGGCCTGCCGACCGAGAGCTACCAAGTGTCCAAAAAAGGTGCAATTTTTTTGGTGCAGTTTTAATTTTATTTTGAGACAATTCTGAGAAACATTAAATTTGGATATGACCAGAAATATGAAGTTTTTTGATTCATAATGGAATTGAAGACTTGAAGATGGGTATTGCATGAAGAAGGATACAGCTTGAGGATTCAAGGATGAAGAATCGATACATGTCTCGATTATTCTCTTGTAATCTTTGTTTTTCTACTCTCTAGGGTGGAACCATAATATTACGGTTATTATTATTTTGCTTGTAGCTTTGCTTGATTGCTTTGCTTGTCTGCATTATAATATGATTTACCATGTATATTGATAACATGTCATATAGGATAGGGAGTGCCGCTCATATTAAAATTGTTCATGCATAATTTTAAAATAAAACCTTGACTTCAAAAGATTGAGTGGGAGAAGGTTTTCGAAGAGATGACCTAATGCCTCCATCGTTGGTCCATAGGAAGAACATGGTGGTCCCGACCCCTAGGAAGGGATTTCTATCATGTACCAGATTGGGTCTCTGAAAGGATAAGGTATTTTAGTGTGATTTATGGTTGCACACCCCTAGGTGGTGATTATAAATCATGGATAAAATATTGAAACGATAGTTATACACTCACGTTAATTTTATTATTAACCTCCTCTAGGAGCTCTGTTAATAAAATTAATGGCCAAAGAAATGATTATTAGTATATGCTGGATCATACAGGTCCTGGATGGCATAATTAATCAGGAGGAGATCTGTGTTCCTGATTGAATTTGGCATGACTCCCCTAGGAGCTTGTTGAATTCTGAGTTGGGAATTATCGTTGTAAGGTTGTGATATTTTCAAGGTTTTGACACATAAACACATTTGTATGGTTTTACATGATTGTGTTATCTTACTAAACTATTATATATGTTTGCTTATGTTTGGTATATGATTCTTTATTGTAGATTGAAAATGTCTAAAAACGCTTTATCATCGATACTTGATAAAAACCAATTAACCGGTGAGAATTATAACGATTAGAAACAGAACCTGGACATCGTCCTATCCTTTGAGAAACTGAAATATGTACTGACAACCCCTTGTCATTTCGAGCCTACGAGAGACTCAAGTAATGAGCAATTCCAAGCATACTATCGCTGGAAAGATGCTAATGATCAGGCCCGCTGTTATGTTATGGCTAGCATGAACAACGTGCTGCAGGCTCAACATTAGGATTATGAGACTACGAAGCAGATCTTGGATAATCTTGAAGATATTTTTGGAGGCCAAGCCATAACAAAGCGGCAAGGGGCGCTTCGAAAACTCTTAAACTGTAGACAAGACTAGGGACATCTGTAAAAGAGCAAATGATGTTTGTCATGGGTTATCTCGCTGAGGCTTAAACCAATGGAGCTGACATCGATGCTGAAACTCAGTCGACTATGATCTTTAAGACTCTGTGTAAGGAATTTATTTCATTTAGAGCTACTATTAATTTAAGTAATAGACGGGATATGACCTTGACAGAACTAATGAAATAGTTACAGGAGTTCGAACTACTGATCAGGGAGTCTCCTACTGGTGGTGAGGCAAACATGGTAACTGCTTCTGGTTCCAATCCTAACTCTGGGAATGGAAAGAAGCAACGAGCCAAGAACGGGAAGTCTTCTATTCCTGTTGCTACCAAGAGCAAGAAGAAGAAGAAGAAGAACCCAAAGAAGCTTAAGTGCTTCTTTTGTGGTAAGGTTAGGCATATAAAGAAGCGTTACAAGGACTTCCTTTCCAAGGGAGGTAGGTGTGATATTCTATATTTAGAAACTTGTTTGGTTGAGGAATCCAGTGACATCTGGGTCATAGATTTCAGTGCAACTAATCATGTTTGTGTTTCTCTATAGGGATTCAAAGAAACGAGAAGTCTACTACGTGAAGACTTAACGCTTCGGATGGGCGATGGATCCTTGGTCTCAGCAGAAGCAGTGGGAGATGTCCATCTTTACTTTGATAATTTTAGGAATTTAATTTTGTGAGATTGTTTTTATGTTCCTAAATTTAAAAAGAATTTAATTTCTGTATCTTCTTTATTTAAAGACTCCTGCGTGGTATCTTTTAATGAAAAAGTGGTGATTCGTAAAAACAAATCTTTTATCTGCTCTGGATGGATGCAAAATAATCTATATTTTATCAAACCTAAGATGGACTTATTGCTTAAAGCTGAGATAAATGATAATGACTCAAAAAGACTTAAAACTTCTCACACTATTAAGACTTATCTTTGGCATCTGTGCCTTGGCCATATTAACCTGAATAGGATTCAAAGGTTGATAAGGGATGGACCTTTAAGTCACTTAAAGGTGGAATCTATACCTCAATTTGAATCTTGTTTGGAGGGTAAAATGACCAAAAGACCATACGGGTCTAAGGGCAATAGGGTCGAAGGGGTTTTAGAACTTGTGCATAGTGATGTTTGCGGACCGATGAACATCCGGGCACGAGGAGGGTATGAGTACTTCGTCACTTTTATTGACGATTACTCAAGATATGGGTATGTGTACTTGATGCACCACAAAAGCGAAACTTATGATAAGTTCAGGGAGTTTCGGGTTGAAGTGGAAAAGCAATTGGGTGACCCATAAAGACACTTCGATCTGATCGAGGTGGGGAATACCTTTCTGATGAGTTCTTGGGACACTTGTTAGAGAATGGGATTTTGTCCCATTTGACTGCGTCGGGCACTCCGCAACAGAATGGCATAGCAGAGAGAAGGAATAGGACTTTGTTGGATATGATTAGGTCCATGATGAGTTATTCATCATTACCTTTATCCTTTTGGGGATATGCGCTACAAACTGCATGTTATCTTTTGAACAATGTGCCTTTAAAATCGATCCCTAAAACTCCTCACGAGTTGTGGACATGAAGGAAGACATCCTTAAACCATATTCGCATATGGGGATGTCTGGCTCATGTCATGTTTAAGTATTTGAATAAGTTGGAAGCACGTTCAGAAGTTTGCATGTTTGTAGGATATCCAAAAGGGACTAAAGGGGGTTATTTTTATAACCCAAAGGAAAATAAAGTCGTGGTTTCAACTAATGCAACTTTCCTTGAGGAGAGTTACATGGACGACTTTAAACCTCGAAGCAAAGTGGTGCTTGAGGAGTTAAGGGGTGATCCGTTCACTCCGAAGGCTCCAAACGAAACCATTCCAATCGGTGTAGAAAAACCAAACAAACATGAAC
Source organism: Artocarpus heterophyllus (assembly GCA_025403435.1). Classification (NCBI taxonomy): domain Eukaryota; kingdom Viridiplantae; phylum Streptophyta; class Magnoliopsida; order Rosales; family Moraceae; genus Artocarpus; species Artocarpus heterophyllus. Next base: position 20,063,723 of record CM046352.1, on the reverse strand, counting down.
TATTTAGGGGCTTCGGCGTAGTGGGAGGATCGGGCGTCAACCTGAGAGGTATATGTTCAATGGGGAAGTCTTTTTGGCTGAACCAGATGAACAAGATAGGGATTCTTATACTTACGCAAAAGCTGTGGAGGATGTTGATTCAAGTCTCTAGACAGAGGCTATGAACATAGAGATGAAGTCTATGGAGACTAATCAGGTCTGGGAGCTTGTGGATCTTCCCAAAGGGGTAAAACCCATAGGGTGTAAGTGGATTTACAAGAGGAAAAGTGGAGTTGATGGAAAGGTCGAAACGTTTAAGGCTAGACTGGTAGCTAAGGGTTATACGCAAAAGGAAGGAATTGATTATGAGGAAACCTTTTCGCCTGTAGCCATACTTAAGTCCATCCGGATTCTCTTATCCATAGCTGCCGCTCTCGACTATGAGATTTGGCAGATGGATGTCAAGACGGCTTTTTTGAAAGGCTATCTTGATGAGTCCATTTATATGGAACAACCAGACGGGTTCAAGGTCGCGGGTCAAGAGGGTAAGGTTTGTAAGCTGCTGAAGTCAATTTATGGACTTAAGCAGGCTTCCCGTTCTTTGAACATAAGATTTGATCGCTGATCAAGACTTATGGGTTCTCACAAAATGTGGATGAACCATGTGTTTACAAACACATTAAGGATGGGAATATGGTATTTCTACTACTCTATGTGGATGACATTCTGCTAATTGGCAATGACGTTGGGGCATTGTCATCGGTCAAATTATGGTTGACCAAGTAGTTTGACATGAAGGACTTGGGTGAGGCTAATTTTGTTCTCGGTATCCAGATCTTTCGAGAAAGGAAGAACAAAATGATAGCTTTGTCATAGGCCGGCTACATAGATAAAATTCTCAGGAGGTTTGCAATGTAGGATTCCAAGAAAGGTGGGCAACCATCTAGGTCTGGAATTACTCTTTCTAAGAAAGACTCTCCAAAGTCTTATGAAGAAAGAGAATACATAAAGAATGTGCCTTATGCTTCGGCAGTGGGTAGTCTCATGTATGTCATGCTTTGCACACGACCGGATATTAGCTATGCTGTCAGGATTGTAAGTCGATTTCAGGCGGATCTAGGACCGAACCATTGGGTTGCAGTAAAGCATATTTTCAAGTACCTGAGAAAGACTCGAGGGTATATGCTTGTGTATTCGGGTGACGACTTAACTCCTCTAGGATACACTGATTCAGATTTTCAATCCTGTCTGGATTCTAGAAAATCGACTTCAGGGTTTGTGTTTACTCTGGGTGGCGGTGCCATCAGTTGGAGAAGTGCGAAGCAAGATTGCACTTTGGATTTAGCGATGGAGGTCGAGTATGTGGCGGCTAGTGATGCTTCGAAAGAAGCTGTGTGGCTCCGTAAGTTCATTGGGGATCTTGAAGTAGTTTCTGGTATGGATAAAGCGGTATCACTGTACTGTGATAACAGTGCGGCAGTAGCTAATGCTAAGGAACCAAGATTTCACAAGAAGAGTAAGCATATTAATCGAAAGTATCATGTGATAAAGGACTTCGTTGAGGGCGGGTATGTCACGGTGTGCAAGATCGAGTCAGAGGACAATTTAGCTGATCCATTTACGGAGACACTTACTGGGAGAGTTTTCCAGAGGCATGTGGAAGCTACGGGGATGCGAAATTTGCTGCATTTACTCACTTAGTGCAAGTGGGAGATTGTTAGACATGTATGCCCTAAGGAGTAAAAATGTAATATGTTTTTGGAGACATTTTTTATCAATAAAGAATTTATTCATTAATATATACCAAATTTTGTCCTCTTTACGTTCATATTTGTTGAATGTATGATAAGCAAGCAGTAGTCTGAGATTGTCAGTCTAAACCTTAAGAATTGGGCATATGATGGACTGATTATGCGGAAGACACGATTCTTAAGGTGACGGTCTAAAACTTTATGTTGTCTATATCCCTTTTGGGAGATTGCTTGTCTTGACCATCAGAGTTGGACTCCGTGAATAGAAACATTGGCGCTTTGTCATAGGTGACAATGTGTTGGATCGGGACATAAAGTGAATTGATTTGGATTAATAATTCTGTTTTGGCAAATCGATTCACTTTAGACAATCACTTGTATTGTATCTTAATCCTGTGATGAATAGTGGGCCCGTTGTCTCGACTTGTGTCTTTTGATGTGCCAATGGCTGACTCCCACATCTCAATAGTGGTATGCATGCCGGTACGTTAGAGGCATGACTCTTGATAGCGTAGACTTGTTGTTCATAGATATGGAATCCATAGCTCCTCTTTAGGAGTAATGATATCCTCTTATATGCGTTGTCCTGTAATTGAAAAACTGGAGCGCTCAACCATTTGGATACATAAGTGTAACCGAATGGTATACTATCTTTGGATGGTAAGTTTTCTAATGGTGAGACAATAGAACGTGAGATAAAAATAATCAGGAAGGTAAGACAGAACTTGTCCTTAAGTCGATTATGGATTATCATATGGGGATACGATACACTTTGATATGTCATGGAGACTTAGCTACATGAGCTTCGTAATTCTATGAAGTTTGAGAGTGCAGCTCCAAGCTTTTAGTGGAGTAGCGTTGGAGTTGATAATTGTGAAATGTATATCTGGGATATTGGATTTCATAATTATCATGAGCTTGAACTTTATAGGTCCATTTTGGTCCTCTTTGCTAGATCTCAAAATCCTGTAACGACACGGCATGCATTTCTAATAATTGGTGACTTATGTCGGATTTATCGGATTGGTTTAAAATTTGTAAGAATCAAATAATTCATGTCTGTTTATTGGTTGGATTAATTTTGTAATAAAATTAATTTAAGATAAACTTGTTGAATTATTGGATCAGATAATTCTTGTCTGTTTATCGGTTGATTTAATTTTGGATAAATTAGATCAAGATAAACTTGTAGAATTATTGTGAATTGATTTATTTTCTTAGAGATTATCTTGATAAAGTTTGTTTTGATCAGATATCTTCTCTATTGGGTTATTTGAATCAAAACTGAGACTTTATCCTTTAGAATCTAGTGTGGAAAATAAAAGATTTGCGGAGATTTTTTCTCGGGAGTTTGGCCTGCCGAATGGGCCTGTTCGGCCTGCTGATCAGCGAGAGATAAGATTACGCGTTTTCATGCGGATCTTATCAGATATTGATCTAGACTTAATTCTGTTTCGAGTTTTTGAGACCTAATCTGATAAGGACTGACCCCAAGACCAATGGCTATATAAAGGGAGTGAGTCTCATGATTTACTCAGATTAATTAAGAGATTAAGAGTGATACTCTTCTAGTGAGCATCTGAAAAACTCCCTGAGAGCTTTTATTCACAAATCACGAACACTAGCTTTAGGTTCTCTCTCTTGGTTGGAAGGAGAGTCACCGATGGAAGAACTGTACGTGTGAGCCCACACTCACTCCGGTTGTGGATAGAAAATAGCAAAGAAGACCAGTTGGTTGAGGCTCTTCTGGAACGTTACTTCTCTTCACAGGCTGCGGAGGTTCTTCACACAAAGGTTAGTAAGATCTATCTAATTTATACATATAACATGTCAAACTTGTTTTTTGAAAATTACTCTGATGAAAATTTTTAAAATTCCGTTGCGTACCGCGTTTCCAACAATAACCCATGACCAACATCATATGCTCCTTTATAGATTTCCCCGGCCTCTGTCTACAGTTTAGGAGTTTCTGAAGCACCCCTTGCAGCTTCGTGCTGGCCTGGCCTCCAAACATATCCTCAAGATTATCCAAGACCTGCTTTGCAGTCTCATAATCTTGATGTTGAGCCTGCAGCACGTTGTTCATGCTAGCCATAACATAGTAGCGGTCCTAATCATTAGCATCTTTCCAGCGATCATACGCTTGGAATTGCTCATTACTTGAGTCTCCTGTAGGCTCAGGAGGACAAGGGGTTATCAATACATATTTCAGTTTCTCAAAGGACAGGACGATATCTAGGTTCCATTTTCAATCATTATAGTTCTCACTGGTTAAAAGGTTTTTATCAAGTATCGATGATAAAGCATTTTTAGACATTTTTAATCTACAATAAAGAATCATATACCAAATATAAGCAAACATATAATAATAATTTAGTAAGTTAACACAATCATGTAAAAATCATACAAATGTGTTTATGTGTCAAAACCTTAAAAATGTCACAACCTTACAACGATAATTCCCAACTCAGAATTCAACAAGCTCCTAAGGGAGTCATACCAAATTCAATCAGGAACACAGATCCCCTCCTAATTAATATATGCCATCTAGAACCCGTATGATCCATCATATATTAATAATCGTTTCTTTGGCCATTAATTTTATTAACAGAGCTCCTAGGGGAGGTTAATAATAAAATTAACGTGAGTGTATAACCATCGTTTTAATATTTTATCCACGTTTTATAATCACCACCTAGGGGTGTGCAACCATAAATCATGCTAAAATACCTTATCCTCTCGGAGATCCAATCTGGTACATGATAAAAATCCCTTTCTAGGGGTCGAGACTACCATGTTCTGCTTATGGACCAACGATGGAGGCCTTAGGTTCTCTTTTCGAAAACCTTCTCCCACTCAATCTTTTGAAATCAAGGTTTTATTTTAGGAATATGCATGAGCAATTTTAATATGAGCGGCACTTCCTATTCTATATGACATGTTATCAATATACATGGCAAATCATATTATAATGCAGACAAGCAAAGCAATCAAGCAAAGCTACAAGCAAAATAATATATAACCGTAATATTATGGCTCCACTCTAGAGAATAGAAAACTAAGATTACAAGAGAATAATCGAGACATATTATCGATTCTTCATCCTTGAATCCTTAAGTTGTATCCTTCTTCATGTAATTCCATCTTCAAGTCTTCAATCTCGTATGAATTGAACACTTCATATTTCTGGTCATACCCAAATTTATTGTTTCTCAGAATTCTCCCAAAAATAAAATTAAACTGCACCTTTTCTGGAAATTTTTCAGCTCTCGGTCGGCTGGCCGATCTGGGTGATTGGCCTGCTAGTCATGTTTCATCGGCCTGCCGATCTGGAAGATCGGCTTGCCGACTCATGAAAGTTTGGCCTGTCGAACTGGAAGTTTGGCTTGCCGCTAGAGCCATCTGATTTCTGCCCCACTGATGGCCTGTCGAACCACAACTCTGGCCTGCCGATCTACGACCATCGGTCTGTCGAACTGTGAGGTTTGGCATGCCGACCGAGCAGAAATCTCCATTCCAAAAAATACAATTTTAAATGCAATTTATCAATTTTATTTTCAACAATTCAAAAACATAAAATTAGAGACTCAGGAAATACCTAGGAGCATCATTATCAATCTTCTAGATCTGTCTTTTCTGAATAATTATTTAATTATAAAATTCTTACAAATTTAAAAATAAATAATAATTCTTAGACAGAGATGATAGTCCGCCATCTAATTACTTGAAAAAACTAGATACACATTCTAACCTCTAACGAACCATAACCAGTATAAATTAATTAATTAATAAATAATTAATAACGATTTAACCAACCGTAATTAATTAATAAGCATTCACCACATAATCCATGACAATATATATAATATATAGAAACCTAGAGTCCCAACTCTCTATAAAATTAAATTCAAGCATAGGAGAGATTAAGATCACTAAATTTATACATATAACATGATCACAAACTTGTAAATTTATGTAAAAAAAACTATGGCTCTGATACCAATTGTTAGAAAAAGAGTGCGCAGTAGAATTTTAAAAATTTTATATCAGAGTAATTTTCAAAACACACGTTTGACATGCTATATGTATAAATTAACCAAATCTTACTAACCTTTGTGTGCCAAAGAACCTTCGCAATCTATGAAGAGAAATAACGTTCCAGAAGAGCGTCAACCAACTGGTCTTCTTTGCTATTCTCTATCCACGATCGAAGTGAGTGTGAGCTCACATATATAGCTCTTCTATCGGTGACTCTCCTTCCAACCAATCGAGAGAACCCAAAGCAAGTGTTCGTGATTTGTGAACAAAGGCTCTCAGGAGTTTTTCAGATTCTCACTTAGCAAAGTATCACTCATAATCTCTCAATTGATCTAAGTAACTTGTGAGAATCATTCCCTATTTATAGAGGTTGGTCCTAGGGTTAGTCCTTATCAAATTAAGTCTCAAAACTCGGATCAGAATCAAATTCGGATTAATATCTAATAAGATCTACGTAAAAATGCGTGATCTTATTCGTCGCTTATCGGCAGGCCGAACAGGTCCCATCGGCATGTCGAACACGTCCATCGACAGCCGAACTACCAAATAAAAAATTTCACGAATCTTTTATTTTCCACCTGAGATTCTATAGGATAAAGTCTCAGTTTTAATTCAAATAACCCAATAGAGAAGTTATCTGATCAAAACAACTTTATCTAGATAATCTCTAAGAAAATAAATCAATTCCTAATAATTCTACAAGTTTATCTTAATCTAATTTATCCAAAATTAAATCAAACGATAAACAACAAGAATTATCCGATCCTAATAATTCAACAATTTTATCTTGAATTAATTTTATTACAAAATTAATTCAACCGATAAACAGACATGAATTATTTAATTTTTCCAAATTTTAATCAATATGATAAATCCGACATAAGTCACCAATTATTGAAAAAACACGCTGTGTCATTACAGGATGTTGTGAGCTAGCAAAGGGGACCAATGGACCTACATAGTTCAAGCTTGTGATAATTATGAAACCCAATATCCCAGATATACATTTCATAAATATCAACTCCAACACTACTCCACTAAAAGCTTAGAGCTGCACTCTCGAACTACATAGATTTATGAAGCTTATATAGCTAAGTCTCCATGACATATCATAGTGCATTATATCCCCATATGATAGTCCATAATCGGCTTAAGGACAAGTTCTGTCTTACCTTCTTGATTAATTTTATCTTACGTTCTATTATCTCACCATTAGAAAACTTACCATCCAAAGACAGTATACTATTCGGTTACACCTATGTATTTAAATGGTTGAGCGCTCCAGTTTTTCAATTATAGGATAACGCATATAAGAGGATATCATTACTCCTAAAGAGAAGCTATGGATTCCATATCTATGAACAACAAGTCTACACCATCAAGAGTTATGCCTCCAACGTACCATCATGCATACCACTATTAAGATGTAGGTGTCACCCTTTGGTACATCAAAAGACATAAGTCAAGACAACGAGCCCACTATTTATCTCAAGATTAAGATACAACACAAATGATTATCTAAAGTGAATCGATTTGCCGAGATAAAATTATTAATCCAAATCAATTCACTTTATATCCCAATCCAATACATCGTCACCTATGACAACGTGCCAATGTTTCTATTCACGGAGTCCACCTCTGATGGTCAAGACAAACCATCTCCCAAAAGGGATATAGACAACATAACAATCTTTGCATGAATAAAGCGCCAAACTTTATTCCCTCGATTGCGGATCGTATGATTTAGACCATCACCTTAAGAATCGTGTCTTCCGCATAATCCATCCATCATATGCCCAATTCTTAAGGTTTAGACCAATAGTCTCAGACTATTGTTTACTTAACATACATTCAACAAATATGAACGTAAAGAGGCCAAGATTTTGTATATAAATAATGAATAAATTCTTTATTGATAAAAATGTCTCCAAAAACATATTACATTTTTACTCCTTAGGGCATACATGTCTAACAGTAAATTCCTTTGTCGTCCCTGTTCATGTTGGCTCTCCTCCTTGTTCCATTGGCTTTTATCACTCCTCCTTGCACCTTGTGAATTCATTGGGGAACCTTGCTGGTTGCTAGGTTGATGAGCTTCCTTTAAGGAGGTGACTAGCTTAGTCACTAGCCTGGTCAGTGTGTCGAAGCATGCTTTAAGCCTATAATTACATGTTGGTTGACATGGCAGACGAAACAACTTTCCTCTCTGGTTGGCGCCAGCCCTTCTTGCCACTTAAGCGCCTTTAGTGTTAGCCCAACCAACATTTTATACATTCTCACTTGCCATACCTAAAACTTACTTGCAAAGGGAATAAAATTGTGATAAAGTACTGATGAGAACCTTGTAGATATTAATCACACAAGGCCCTCCTTCTAGTGCCAAAATGTTAGAGTAAGATTTCATCCAACACTAAATTATAATCTTTAGAGTTGTAATATGGCTCAAACAAATAATCTACGCAAGAAATTAAATCATTCAATAAACACAAGTACGTTAAAGAGCAAAATAAGATAATGTTGAAATTTCAAGGCCATTGTATTGAAAAAATAGAGTGTCGCTCATTTTCTCTTAAATAGAGAGTTTTTATAGTACAATGGAATGAAGGAGTTAATTCGTATATTAATCGTGAGTTATTTCTCTCTTTAATACGTGATAAAAGCTCTTCACCTCTTAGGTGTTACAAATGATACCTCATTAAACAATATTTAATCATTGCACATTGATTGCCTTTAATCTTCAACCATTTCATTGCTTGATGATGCATGGTGACCCTTCAAATTCCCTATGACACTTGACTTTCTATAAGTTGCACTTGGATGTCTAGGTGCTCAAGTGCCCGGATGTTTGGCTGTTAAGGTGTCCAGATGTCCAGGTGCCTGGGTGTTTGGGTATTCAAATGTTCGGTATTCAGAATGTTCGGATGTTCAAGTTGTTCTATGAGCCACTTGGCAAAATTGCCATGCCATAAACACATTCTTTTTCTATTGTTAAAAATCCCATCCAACACATATAATTATTAATCTTTTTTTTTTTTTGTTCGTTTGTTTAAAGAGTGGAATTCATTATCAAATGCAAAGCCCCAAAAACAACCAAACGAAAGAAAAGGTCCTAAGACTAAAGCATAAAATAATATACAAAATAACCAAGATCTACTAATAACAACCACGTCATCTTGCAAGTCATGGCTGTGCAAAACTCAAATCAATAAACCCTACTGTAAACAAAATAGACAGAACTTAAAATTAGTTTATATGAAACCATTAGAATTGCAACAAGAACTTTTAATCAAAAATAAACCATATATTTTTTATGGAGAGACTCTCTAATGTTAGAATCCATCTCTATTCTTTTGAAAAAAAAAAGGGCACAATAATTTTTTAGAATGGACTGGTTCTTTTCAAGGTAAGGGTGTGTAATGAGCATTTTTTTTAAGTACTTTTTCCTTAAAAGTAATTTTACTAATGAATAATATAGCAATACGAAATTTTATTAATAAAAAATGTGTGAAAAGTAGAATAACAGTATCAATAGAGACATTTTTATTTTATTCTATAGATTATATAATTTTTTTACTAAAATATCCATCCAAATCAACTCATATGCCAACATAATATTTACGGTTTAAGGTTGGTTTTGTCAAAATAAATAAAATATGGGCAATTTCTATGGCGGGAATAAAGAAAAAGAATATTTATTTTTATATTCTTTGTTTTAGGTTAATTCAATTTTTGTTTTTAATCTCATCAAATGTATACATAAAGATTATAATTAGTCCTTAATTCAATATATTACTTTAGTCAATAATTAATTTCTTAGGGTATTCAATATTTTTGAAGTCAAAAACCTTAGTATAGAGTCTTTTCAATTTTTTAAAGTTCTCTTATTTTTTTAATTTGAAGATATTTTAGGTAATTTTTTAACTTAAAATTGAATATTGATCAAGACAAGTTATAAATTTATATATTAAATCTAATCAGAGGTATACATATGATAAGATAAAAAACCAAAAGTATAGTATTTGAATAAATTTAAAATATAGGGTATAAAAAAGTAAATAATCTTAAAATACCTACTAGTGGATATCCATTTTCAGCCATCAACTCTGTAAAACAACAAAAAAAATGATCTCACTCTGATGAGACTTAGAAAATGCACATCTCTTAAAGCTAAAATCAATCAGTTTGCATTAATATCTTTCGTTAAACTCCTTAATTGTAGAAGTTAAATGATAAATAGTATTTTAGTGTCTTAGTATGTAAATATGTTTAAAAATGTGTTTTTAGTGTGTTTTTATCTTTAATAATATTTTAAATAATTTTTAGAGTCGTTTCTATATGTAAAATTTTATTTTAGTTTGAAATTGTTAGAAGTGCATGCCCTAAGGAGTAAAAATGCAATATGCTTTTGGAGACATTTTTATCAATAAAGAATTTATTTATTATTTATATACCAAATTTTGTCCTCTTTACATTTATATTTATTGAATGTTTGTCAAGCAAACAAAAGTCTGAGACTGTTGGTCTAAACCTTTAAGAATTGGTCATATGATAGATAGATTATACAGAAGACACGATTCTTAAGGTGACGGTCTAAATCATAAGATCCGCAATCGAGGGAATAAAGTTGGGCGCTTTATTCATATAAAGATTGTTATGTTGTCTATATCCCTATTGGGAGATGGTTTGTCTTGGCCATCGGAGGTGGACTCCGCGAATAGAAACATTGGCACATTATCATAGGTGACGATGTGTTAGATTGGGACATAAAGTGAACTGATTTGGATTAATAATTTTGTCTCAGCTAATCGATTTACTTTAGATAATCATTTGTATTGTATCTTAATCCTGAGATAAATAGTGGGCCCATTGTCTTGACTTATGTTTTTTGATGTACCAAAGGGTAACACCCACATGTTAATAGTGGTACGCATGCCGGTACGTTGGAGGCATGACTCTTGATAGTGTAAACTTGTTATTCATAGATATGGAATCCATAGCTCCTTTTTAGGAGTAGTGATATCCTCTTATATGCGTTATCCTGTAATTGAAAAACTGGAGCGCTCAACCACTTATATACATAGGTGTAACTGAATGGTATACTGTCTTTGGATGGTAAGTTTTTCGATGGTGAGATAATGGAATGTAAGATAAAAATAATTGGAAAAGTAAGACAGAACTTGTCATTAAGTCGATTATGGATAATCCTATGGGGATACAATACATTATGATATGTCATGGAGACTTAGCTACAAGAGCTTCGTAATTCTATATAGTTCGAGAGTGTAGCTCCAAGCTTTTAGTGGAGTAGTGTTAGAGTTGATAATTATGAAATGTATATCTAGGATATTGGGTTTCATAATTATCGGGAGCTTGAACTGTATAGGTCCATATGGTCCCTTTTGCTAGCTCACAAAAATCCTGTAACGATACGGTGTGCTTTTCTAATAATTGGTGACTTATGTCAGATTTATCAGATTAGCTAAAATTCAATAAAATTAGATAATTCATGTCTGTTTATCGGTTGAATTAATTTTGTGATAAAATTAATTCAAGATAAACTTGTTGAATTATCAAGATCATATAATTCATGCCTGTTTGTTGGTTAGATTAATTTTAAATTAATTCAAGATAAACTTGTTGAATTATCAAGAATATTTATTTTCCTAGAGATTATCTAGATATGATTGTTTTAATCAGGTAACTTCTCTATTGGGTTATTTGAATTAAAATTAAGGCTCTATCCTAAGAATCTTGAGTGGAAAATAAAGATTTGCAGGAATCTTTTATCGGATGTTCGACAGGCCGATCTTTAAGTTTGGCTTGCTGATGGAGTATGTTCGGCAGGCCGATTTGCCAGTTCGGGCTGCCAACCGATGATAAAAGGATCACGCATTTTTCATGCGAATTTTATCAAATATCGATTCTGATTCGAATTTTTGAGGCCTTATCTAATAAGGACTGACTCTTGGGCCCAACTTCTATAAAAGCAAAGCGAATCTCATTATTATTCAGATCAATTAAGATATTAAGAGTGAAACTCTACTAGTGAGATTTTTAAAACTCCCTGAGAGCTCTTGTTCACAAATCACAAACACCAGCTTTGGGTTCTCTCAATTGGTTGGAAGAAGAGTCACCTAGTGGAAGAGCTATACGTGTGAGCCCACACTCACTCCGATAGTGGATAAAGAATAGAAAAGAAGGCCAGTTGGTTGAGGTCCTTCTGGAACGTTACTTCCCTTCACTGATTGAGGAAGCTTTTTGGCATTTACAAGATTAGTAAGATCTGGTTAATTTATCTATATAGTGTGTCAATTTATGTTTTGAAAAATACTCTGATATAAAATTTTTAAAATTCTGTTGCATATTATTTTTTCAACAATTGGTATCAGAGATAGGTTTTTACATAAATTTATGAGTTTGTGTTCGTGCTATATGTATAAATTATGTGATATTGATCTCTCCTATCCTTGAATTTAATTTTTTAAAGAGTTAGCACTCTAGAGTTCTATATATTTATATGTTGTCATGAATTATGTGGTGAATGTTTATTAATTAATTATGGTTGATTAAATTATTATTTAATTATTAATTAATTAATTAATTAATGCCTGTTATGGTTCCTTAGGGATTAGAATGTGTATCTTGGTTTTTTATGTAATTAGATGACGGACTATCATCTCCGTCTAGGAATTATTATTTAATTTTAAATTTGTAAGAATTTTGTAATTAAATAATCATTCAGAGAAGATAGATCTAGACACTGATCTAAAAGATAGATTATGGTATTCCCAAGTATTTCTTGAGTTTCTAATTTTATTTTTTTGAATTGTTGAAAATAAAATTGATGAATTACATTAAAAATTATATTTTCTAAAAAAGGTGGTTTATGCTCGGTCGGCATGTCGAACCCTCTAGTTTGGCAGCCGATGGTCGCAGAATCGACAGGCCAAACGTGAGGTTTGGCAGGCCATCAACGGGGTAGAAATCAGGTGGCTCTGGCGGTAGGCGAAACTTCTGGTTCGACAGGCCGAACTGTCATGATCGATAGGCCGATTTAAAAAGATCGACAGGCCATTCACCTAGATCGACTTGCCTGCAGAGAGCTGAAAATTTTTTCAAAAAAGGTGCAGTTTTAATTTTATTTTTGAGACAATTCTGAGAAACATTAAATTTGAATGTGACCGAAAATATGGAGTATTTGATTCATATGGGATTAAAGACTTGAAGATGGGCATTACATGAAGAAGGATACAGCTTGAGGATTCAAGGATGAAGAATCAATAATATGTTTCCATTATTCTCTTGTAGTCTTTATTTTTTATTCTCTAGAATGGAACCATAATATTACAGTTATTGATTATTATTTTGCTTGTAGCTTTGCTTGTCTGCATTATAATATGATTTGCCATGTACATTGATAACATGCCATATAGAATAGGGAGTGCCACTCATTTAAAATTGTTCATGCATGTTCTTAAAATAAAACCTTGATTTCGAAAGATTAAGTGGGATAAGGTTTTCGAAGAGGGGACCTAAGGCCTCCATCGTTGGTCTATAGGAAGAACATGATGGTCCCGACCCCTAAGAAGGGATTTCTATCATGTACCAGATTGGATCTTCGAGAGGATAAGGTATTTTAGTATGATTTATGATTACACACCCCTAGGTGGTGATTATAAATCATGGATAAAATATTGAAACGATAGTTATACATTCATGTTAATTTTATTAGTAACCTCCCCTAGGAGCTCTGTTAATAAAATTAATGGCCAAAGAAATGGTTATTAATATATGCTGGATCATACGGGTCCTGGATGGCATATATTAATCAGGAGAGGATCCGTGTTTTTGATTGAATTTGGCATGACTCCCCTAACAGCTTGTCGAATTCTAAGTTGGAAATTATTGTTGTAAGGTTGTGATATTTTCAAGGTTTTGACACATAAACACATTTGTATGTTTTGATATGATTATGCTATCTTACTAAATTATTATGATGGGTTTGCTTATGTTTGATATATGATTCTTTATTGTAGAATAAAAATGTCTAAAAACGTTTTATTATTGATACTTGACAAAAACCAATTAACTAGTGAGAATTATAATGATTGGAAACAGAATCCAAACATCGTTCTCTCCTTATAATCGTTGGAAAGATACAAATGATCAGGCCCGCTGCTATGTTATGGCCAGCATGAAAAATATGCTATAGGCTTAACATGAGGATTCTGAGACTGTTAAGCAGATCTTGGATAATCTAAAAGACATGTTTGGAGGCCAGGCCTTAACTAAGCGGCAAGTGGGCACTTCGGAAACTCTTGAACTGTAAACAGAGACTAGGGACGTCTATGAAGAAGCACATGATGTTGGTCATGGGTTACCTCGCTGAGGCACAAACCAATGGAGCCGACATCAATGCTGAAACTCAGATGACTATGGCCTTTGAGACTCTATCAAAGAAATTTATTCCATTTAGAGCTACATTTAATTTTAGCAATAGGCCGGATATGACCTTAACAGAGTTAATGAAACAATTACAAGAGTTCGAACTGCTGATCAAGGAGTCTCCTGCAAGTGACGAGGCCAACATGGTTGTTGCTTCTGGTTCCAGTCCCAACTTTGGGAATGGAAAAAAACAACTGGCCAAAAATGGGAAGTCTTCTATTCCTGCTAATAACAAGAGCAACAACAACAAGAAGAAGAACCTAAAGAAGCTTAAGTGCTTCTTCTGTGGGAAGATCGAGCACATAAAGAAGCATTGCAAGGACTTCATTTCCAAAGGAGGTAGGTGTGATCTTCTGTATTTAGAAACTTATTTGGTTGAGGAATCCAGTGATATTTGGGTCATAGATTCCAATGCAATTAATTATGTTTGTGTTTCTCTGTAGGGGTTCAAAGAAACGAGAAGTCTACTACGTGAAGACTTCATGCTTCAGATAGGCGATGGATCCTTGGTCTTAGTAGAAGCAGTGGGAGACATCCATCTTTATTTTGATAATTAAAGGAATTTAATTTTACGAGATTGTTTTTATGCTCCTAAATTTAAAAGAAAATTAATTTCTATAGCTTGTTTATTTAAAGACTCCTATTTAGTTTCTTTTATTAATAAAGTGGTGATTCGTAAAAATAAATCTTTTATCTATTTTAGATAGATGCAAAATAATCTATATTTTATCAAACCTAAGATAGACTTACTGCTACATGCTGAGATGAATGATAATAACTCTAAAAGACTTAAAACTTCTCACCCTAACAAGACTTGTTTTTGGCATTTATGCCTTGGTTTTATTAACCTAAATAGGATTCAAAAGTTGGTAAAGGATAGACCTTTAAGTCACTTAAATGTGGAATCTATGCCTCAATGTGAATCTTGTTTAGAGGGTAAAATTACCAAAGGACCATTCAGGTTTAAGGACAATAGGGCTAAAGGGGTTCTAGAACTTATGCATAGTGATATTTGTAGACCAATGAACATCCAAGCACGAGGAGGGTATGAGTACTTCATCACTTTTATTGATAATTACTCAAGGTATGGGTATGTGTACCTGATGCACTACAAAAGCGAAACTTATGATAAGTTCAAGGAGTTTCGGGCTGAAGTGGAAAAGTAATTGGGTAGACCCATAAAGGCACTTTGATCCTATCGAGGTGATGAGTATCTTTCTGATGAGTTCTTAGAACACTTATTAGAGAATGGGATTTTATCACATTTAACTACGCTGGGCACTCCGCAGCAGAATGGCATGGCGGAGAGAAGAAATACGATTTTGTTCGACATGGTCAGGTCCATGATGAGTTATTCATCATTTCCTTTGTCCTTTTAGAGATATGCACTACAGACTGCATGTTATCTTTTGAACAACGTGCCTTCAAAATCAGTCCCTAAAACTCCTCACAAGTTGTGGATGGGCAAGAAGACATCCTTAAACCATATTCACATATGGGAAT
Organism: Artocarpus heterophyllus; assembly: GCA_025403435.1. NCBI lineage: Eukaryota > Viridiplantae > Streptophyta > Magnoliopsida > Rosales > Moraceae > Artocarpus > Artocarpus heterophyllus. The sequence continues at coordinate 20,048,007 of CM046352.1, read as the reverse complement.
GTCCAGCTTATGTCTTGTTTAAGGATGCGAATAAGTTAGAAGCACGTTTAGAAGTTTGCGTGTTTGTAGGATATCCAAAAGGGACTAAAAGGGGTTATTTCTATAACCCAAAGGAAAAGTCGTGGTTTCAACTAATGCAACTTTCCTTGAGGAGAGTTACAGGACGACTTTAAACCTCGAAGCAAAGTAGTGCTTGAGGAGTTAAGGAGTGATCCAATCACTTTGGAGGTTTCGAACGAAACCGTTTCGATTAGTGTAAAAAAACCAAACGAACTCGAACAACAACCTAATGGGCTTTAGCGTAATGGGAGGATCGGGCGTTAACCCGAGAGGTAAATGTTTAATGGGGAGGCCTTCTCGGCTGATCCAGATGAACATGATAGGAATCCTTACTTACAAAAAGGCTATGGAGGATGTTGATTCAAAACTCTAGACAGAGGCCATAAACACAGAGATGAAGTCTATGGAGACTAATCAGGTTTAGGAGCTTGTAGATCTTCCCGAAGGGGTAAAACCCATAGGGTATAAGTGGATCTACAAAAGCAAAAGAGGAGTGGATGAAAAGGTCGAAACCTTTAAGGCTAGACTGGTAGCTAAGGGTTACACGCAAAAAAAAGGAATCGATTACAAGGACACCTTTTCGCCTGTAGCCATGCTTAATCTATCTGGATTCTCTTATCCATAGTTGTTGCTCTCGACTATGAGATTTGAAAAATAGATGTTAAGAAGGCTTTTCTAAATGGATATCTTGATGAGTCTATTTATATGGAACAACCAAACGGGTTCAAGGTCAAGGGTCAAAAGGGTAAGGTTTGTAAGTTGCTAAAGTCAATATATGGATTCAAGCAGGCTTCCCGTGCTTAGAACATAAGATTTGATCAGGTGATTAAGACTTATGAGTTCTCACAAAATATGGATGAGCCATGTGTTTACAAACACATTAAGGATAGGAAGGTGGTTTTTCTACTGCTCTATGTAGATAACATTCTACTAATTGGCAATGACTTTGTGGCATTGTCATTAGTCAAATTATGGTTGACCAAGCAGTTTGACATGAAGGACTTGGGTGAGGCTAATTTTGTTCTTGGTATCTAGATTTTTCGAGATAGGAAGAACAAAATGATAGCTTTATCCTAGGCCGGCTACATAGATAAGATTCTCAAGAGGTTTGCAATGCAGGATTCCAAAAAAGGTGGGCAACCATCTAGATCTAGAATTACTCTTTCTAAGAAAGACTCTCCAAAGTTTGAGGAAGAAAGAGAATACATGAAGAAGGTGCCTTATGCTTCGGTAGTGGGTAGTCTCATGTATGCCATGCTTTGCACACGACCGAATATTTGTTATGCAGTTAGGATTGTAAGTCAATTTCAGGCGAATCCAAGATCGAACCACTGGGTTGCGATTAAGCATATTTTCAAGTATCTGAGAAGGACTCGAGGGTATATGCTTGTGTATTTAGGTGAGGGCTTAACTCCTCTAGGATATACTAACTTGGATTTTCAATCTTGTCTGGATTCTAGGGGATCGACTTTGGGTTTTTTGTTTACTCTAGGTGGCGGTGCCATCAATTAGAGAAGTGTAAAGCAAGATTGCACTTTAGATTCAATGATTAAGGTCGAGTATGTGGCAGCTAGTGATGCTTCGAAAGAAGCAGTGTGGCTCTACAAGTTCCTTGGGGATCTTGAGGTAGTTCATGGTATGGATAAGGCAGTATCATTATACTGTGATAACAGTACGGCGGTAGCTAATGCTAAGGAACCAAGATTTCACAAGTAGAGTAAGCATATTGATTAGAAGTATCATGTGATAAAGGACTTTGTCAAGGGTGGGCATGTGATGGTGTGCAAAATCACGTTAGAGGATAATTTAGCTGATCCATTCACGAAGACACTTACTGGGAGAGTCTTCAGGAGGCATGTGGAAGCTATGGGGTTGCAAGATTTGTCACATTTACTCACTTAGTGTAAGTGGGAGATTGTTAGACGTATATGCCCTAAGGAGTAAAAATGTAAAATGTTTTTGGAGACATTTTTGTCAATAAAGAATTTATTTATTATTTATATACCAAATTTTGTCCTCTTTACGTTCATATTTGTTGAATGTACATTAAGCAAACAAAAGTTTGAGACTGTCGGTCTAAACTTTTAAAAATTGGGCATATGATAGACAGATTATACGGAAGACACGATTCTTAAGGTGACGGTCTAAATCATAAGATCTGCAATCGAGGGAATAAAGTTGGGCACTTTATTCATGTAAAGATTGTTATGTTGTCTATATCCCTATTGGAAGATGGTTTATCTTCGCCATCGAAGGTGGACTCTGCGAATAGAAACATTGACACATTATCATAAGTGACGAATGTTGGATCGAGACATAAAGTGAATTGATTTGGATTAATAATTCTGTCTCGACAAATTGATTCACTTTAGACAACCATTTGTATTGTATCTTAATCCTAAGATAAATAATGGACACGTTGCCTTGACTTGTGTCTTTTGATGTACCAAAGGGTGACACCGACATGTTAATAGTGGTACACATGCCGGTACGTTGGAGGCATGACTCTTGATAGCGTAGACCTGTTATTCATAGACATGGAATCCATAGTACCTCTTTAGGAGTAGTGATATCCTCTTATATGCATTATCTTGTAATTGAAAAACTAGAGCGCTCAATCATTTGGATACATATGTGTAACTGAATGATATACTGTCTTTGGATGGTAAGTTTTTCGATGGTGAGATAATGGAACGTAAGATAAAAATAATCGAGAATGTAAGACAAAACTTGTCCTTAAGCCGATTATGGATAATCCTATAGGGATACGATACATTATGATATGTCATGGAGACTTAGCTACATGGGCTTCATAATTTTATATAGTTTGAGAGTATAGCTTCAAGCTTTTAGTGGAATAGTGTTGGAGTTGATAATTATGAAATTTATATCTAGGATATTGGGCTTCATAATTTATCAAGAGCTTGAACTGTATAGGTCCATATGGTATGCTTTGCTCGCTCATAAAAATCTTGGAACGATACGATGTGCTTTTCCAATAATTGGTGACTTATGTCAGGTTTATTAGATTTGTTGAAATTCAGTAAAATCAAATAATTCAAATTCAATAAAATTAGATAATTCATGTCTGTTTATCGATTGAATTAATTTTGTGATAAAATCAATTCAAGATATACTTGTTGAATTATCAAGATCAGATAATTCATGTTTGTTTATTGGTTTGATTAATTTTAAATTGATTCAAGATAAACTTGTTAAATTATCAGGAATATTTATTTTCCTAGAGATTATCTAGATATGACTGTTCTAATCAGATAACTTCTCTATTAGATTATTTGAATTAAAACTGAGGCTCTATATCAAGAATCTCAGGTGGAAAATAAAGTTTCGCAGGGATCTTTTATCGGATGTTTGGCAGGCCGATTTGCCAATTCGGCCTGCCGACCAATGATAAAAGGATCACGCGTTTTACATGCGGATTTTATCAAATATCAATTCTGATTTAAATTTTTGAGGCCTTATCATTTATTCATGCTGAACCTATATCTTACCAAATTAATTTTTTTTGTTCGATTATGTTAAACTTGTTCAATTCAAACATGTCTAATTAACTTTTTTTTATTATCATTTTGTTCAGTCCTATGGAACTTATACAATCCAGACATTTGAATTTACTTTTAATTTTATTATTTTGTTCAATCTTGCTAAACTTGTACAATTTAGACATGTCGAATTAACTTCTTTTTTTTTTAAAGAAAACTTGTTCAATGTTGTTGAACTTGTACAATTCAAATGTGTCGAATTAACTTTTTTTTTCTAGACATATTTTGTTCAACCCTGCTAAACTTTATGCAATTCGAACATGCTGGATCAACTTTTTTTTATACATAATTTGTTCGATCCTGTTGAACTTGTATAACTCAGACATGCTGAATTAATTTTTTTTTAATTTTTCTCAGTTCTATTGAACTTATACAATTCAAACATACCAAATTGACTTTTTCATTCTATTATTTTGTTCAGTTCAATTGAACTTATACAATTCAAACATACCAAATTAACTTTTTTCTTAAAAAGATGTTCAATCTTGCTGATCTTGTAGAAGTTAGATATGTCAAATGAACTTTTTTGATATGTTTTGTTCAGTCTTGCTGAACTTGTGCAATTCGAACATGTTGAATCAGTTTTTTAGACATATTTTGTTCAATCTTGTTGAACATCATTGATGAAACTTAGAAAATGCACATTTCTTAAAGTTAAAATCAATTATTTTGCATTCATATTTTTTGTTAAACTCATTAATTAAATCTTTTGTGCGTTACATAGTATTTTAGTTTTTTTTTTTGAAAAAAAAATGTTTAAAATCATGTTTTTAATATGTTTTTAAGTTTAATAATATTTTCGATAATTTTAAAATAATTTTTGTATGTAAAATATTAGTTTAGTTTGAAATTAATTAAAAGCGTAAAAATAATGTGTGATAATTTTATTTGTAGTTTTAATGTATTTTATAGTATATTTTAAGTTTGTAAATATATTTTATTCTATTTGTAGTAATTTCGTCAAATCAAAAGTGTCAGGAATTTTGAAAGTTTGTAATTATTTTTTATGAGTTTTAATGTAAAAAAATATTCTAAAAATTGTTGTAAATATTAAGTTTGTAAAATAATTAATTTTGTTTCAATTTTCTGTCTTTAAATATGAAATTTAGCAAAAAAAGAGTAAAAAGACACTAAAAAAGGAAAAATTGGACAACAAATGCTTAAAAAATAAAAGAAATTTGATTTTTAAATTGCAAGGACGCATGGCATGTTTTTAGACATTGGATGCCTCACTAAAGAGATTTGAGGGATCCATTCATTGCGCACATCAACAATGCGTCAGGTGTGGGGTCTCACCATTGTCTCAGCCTATCAAATCATGTGCTGCCAAGCCCACGTGAGCCTGCATTCTTATCCATCAGATTAGCATACGAAGACTCATCCGACTGTCAGAAGATCTCTCGTTTACTTTCTCCGTGTTCACTTAATCTAAGCTGCATTTTCAGTCTTTCGTCCACTCATCCAACGGCCAAAAAATGTCTGACCTATACGTATGCCACACCAGATAATGTCTAAATTCTCAGATTCTCAAGAGGCCTAGCAACATAAGAAAAGAAGAAAAAAATAAATAAATAATAACTACTTGTTTTTTGGAGTCGAAATTCAACAAAAGAAATAGTAAAAAAATTGTAAAACATTGGTAATAGTAGTTTTTAAAAGTCTATCATTACCAAGGCTTTTGGCCGTGGTTGAGCATTCTGCCGCAGTGTAATAATTACTATTTCAAATAGTTTAGTTTTTAGTTTCAGTTTCGTGAGATAATTTTCAGTTTATGTTGTAAAAGTTATGCTTAATAATATTTCGAGTGTTTCTATTCTAAATATATATTTTTAATTTACCTTTTTAGCTAAAGAGAGCGAAAAGTTCTGACAAAATTACCTTGAATATTTTTAGTCTTTCTTAGTTTTTTAAGCAGTTATAATGTATTAATTATTTTTTTATTATAAAAAACTTAGGCTTTTAGTATTTTCTTAGCTAGAACTCTGCCACAATTTTGGTTTTGATTCTTTATGATACAGATTGGCATGCATAATGATTGAGAGGACCTTGATTAGTTGTAGATAGTGAATGGCTCGGTAAATGCTTAACTTATTAATTTTTTTTGTTATTTTAGTTAAATTATGCTAAAATCATGCTTGTTTATTAAGTTGAGTTTTTTGTATATTATAAACATGAAATGACATAATAAATGCTTGATAATTCTTGATTTATTGTTGACATAGAATGATATAATATATTATCAAACTAATTAATAAATAGTTAGAAAAACAAAAATATGTTTAAGTTAATCTGCAAAATGGAACCTTTGAGCCTCTACATTGTTATAATTACTATTTATCTCTTGTAGTTAGTTGCTAGCAGTGTTGTTATTTTTATTAAAGTTATTTTGAATTAATCACACGTATGTTGAAGTTCCATTTTAAATTAATCTGCAACCCTTGTTGTTAAAATTCCAAAATCACAAAATTCAGTAATTGAAAAATGTTGTAAAAATGTGTAAATATTGCAAAATTTTGTAAATAATTAATTTTAAATCCTCATATTTTTTAGCTTAAAAATAAATAATTAATTAATATAACAAATACAATGGACCTTGGCAATAACTTTCCCTGTAGGTTCAACCTCGGATTCACTACGTATTATTACTTGTGACAACCTTATACCTAAGGTTATATTATATTGCAACTTTCAAGACCGAATAAGTTTTTAGCGTTGTTGTTGGGGATCAAAATTGTTTTAAGTGTGGTATATTTTGTATGTTATATCTCCTTTTCCTTTTATTTTCAATACTAACTTGTTTTTTTTTTGTTTTATTTGTTTTCTTTAAATATTTATTGTTTTGTAGGAATTAAGTACTATTCATGTAGGAATTTTGCAAGCGTTTTCTAGTTCAACGTATATAACATGTCGCAACCTACTGCTAAATAGCATGAAGTCTTTGTTGAAGGAAGTACATATGTTGGACTACTTGATCCTTTAACTAGTTTAGTCAATTCATTTGAATTGAATGATCTATCAAAAGTTGAAAATTGTTCCATGTCTGCTTTAATTGATGATACTTATAAAGTTGAGAATTCCATGGTAGCAAAAAGCAACATTGAAATATCTGATTCAGGAAAGGTAGTAGCTGTTGAAAGTGAAACTATAGAAAATAAAGAATTTGATCTTGAGAAGGAATTTCCTAAAGTTAGAGATAACCTAAGTTTTTAAAAAATCTTTTCTATTTGTATATCTGGACCTAAGTTTTTGGGAAATCTTTTCTATTTGTAAATCTGGGCTTAATGATTTTCTACCATCAATAATTAATCTTGTAGATTCTAATGATAATGATGAGATGGAGGAATTGCACTTTGATAAAAATATCAAGAAGCATTAGATGATGAAAATTTTTGGGGACTTTCTTTTTCTTATAAACCAACCTCTAATGATCGTTTTGCTCCCATTGCTGAATTTGTTTATACAGGTTCAGACTCAGTTGATAAAATTGTAAAGTTAAAATATAATTTTAATTTTTGTTTTATTTACGTGTTTATGTGCTAATATGTGTTTTTCCTAAAATTTAGAAAAATAATTTTTGAAAAATTCATTAGGGTGGCTAGGTAAAGGAGGTAGAAGTCATTAGGATTAGTTGATATTCTGTATTAACGACCTATTATCAATGATTTTTTTTTTATTTTTAGACTTTTGTAAAATTTAAATTAAAACAAAAACATAAAAAAATGTTTAAAAAAATTAAAAAAATTAAAAACACAAAAATATTTTAAGTTTAGTTTCCATGTTTGTTAATAAATGTTTATTTTTAATGTTTAATAGTATTTAGTAATCTGTTAGATTACTTAGCCCATTTTTTGTTTAGCCCAAGACTGTTTAGAATAGTGTCACATGAGTCTGTACAATTTTCCATGTGTCTAAATAGTAACATACCCTTTGTCTATATAACTTGTCACTGAACATCCACGCGTAAAACTCTCTACTCTTTCTCTCTCTAAATTTTTCATTCTCTCTCTAAACTCTCGAATTCTCTTTATATTCTCTATAGAATTTTTAAAGTTTCCAAAAAAAATTTTAGAAAGCCTTCAAAGTTCTTCGACTTTCAAACATTTTTTCCAAAAATTTTTCAATCTTCTCTCTCTTAATCCTATAGAATCTTCTCAATGCTCTTAAACACTATCAAATCCACTCAAAGCTTTCAGATCTCCCAAAATATCTCTCAAAAATCTTTAAATTCACTCTCAAAAGTTTCTTTCCTCTCTCTTTTATCATGGATCCTAAAAACAAGCATCTTACGAAGTATTTCTCTGCTCTTTCTCAAAAAAAAGAAGAAGATAGGAGTACAAAATTAGAGTCATTTATCTATGGGTTCTTTCTTGTTTTCATCTTTCTACTGATGTAAAAATATATATATAGAAAGTCTAGTTTGCCTTAATGATGTAACTAATAAAAGTCTACCTAGGATGGGTACGAGTCTGTGTGATAAAAAAAGAAGAGCCCGCTGTATGAAATTAAAGTGTCCAAAGTGTCTCATCAAAACTGTTTTGGGTAGTGTCCCTCACTTAGTTATATGTTTACAAATAGGGAACATAAAATACAGTTTTGTAAAAATGGTCTTAGAAAAGTGAATTTAGAAGATCTTTGAGCTTCTCTTAAGTCACATCAAAGTGGATAGTTTAGGGGGTGATGTCAAAATTTTGGCCACAATTCTATGCAAGGAAAAAACATCTTGGGAATCAAACGTTAAACAATCCAATTGTTCAGTTTGCAAGAAAGTTAGATGGAAGACAGACTCTCGATCTATCTAGTTCAAAGAAAAATTTGTAAGGTTTTCTTTATTTTTGTGTGTTTTTACTTTCTTAAAAAATTGTTGAAAATTCATTTAAGAAATGCTCTTGGTTTTAATAAAAAATCATCAAAATGGCTGAGTGACATAATTTTTAGAGATATGTTCTGATTAACTTAAGTTTTCAATTCATTTTCAAATAAGATTTCATCAATAAAAAGATTTTTATATAGTTCAAAGATTTTGGCATTATGTTTATGTAATATTAGGGTTTGATTTGCATAATTAAGAAAATTTTCTAACATATAGTATCCGAGCCATAAGTTTTAGAACGTATGATTTTTCATTAATGATCATTAATTTTTTCTTTGATTGAATTATTGAGAAATATTTTCAAATCTTTCGCTGTACGTTATGAATTGATGATCAAAGCCTTCAAAGTTTCTGTTTCTGTATGTCTATATATCGTTGAATATATAATTCACATTTTAATGTTAATGATGAATCAATAGTTTGATGTATATATATATATATATATATTGTTGAGTGTTTTACCAAAGTCACCTCAATGCATAAGGAACAAGTGTTCAATTACATTCAGTTTTCTTTAAAAGAATTTCATTATATTGAATGCACATTATGCCTGATTGCATATTGAAAAGAATTTCCTTATATTAAGTGTTCAATTCCGATTTGAACGTCTTTCACAAAAAAAAGGGCACAGTAAAGAAAGCAGCATTTATTACGCTTCAATGAATGAAGATTGAAAGGATGTTTTTGCAGAAAACTTGTCAAGCAATTATTAGGTCTGATTGATTGAATATTTCATCGTTTGCCATCTGAATGCTTGAGATGCGTGAATAAAGCTTAATGCATTGATTATGTATTAAGGGATAAATGGCTGAAGCCATTATGTTTGAACGGAATTAAAAAAAAAAAAATCCGGTACAGTAAAGATTCTTTTCAAGTCCTGCTGAAATTATAACCGCAGTCAGTTGTCTTCAGAGCTGAACATTGACAAACAAACTGCACAGCAGACTTCAAAAGAATCTTGTTCGAATTCACAAGAAAAGGGGAAAAAAAAAAAAAAAGAGGTCAGACGGTTGTAATAGTGTAGAGGTGACATCATGGGAATCATGGATAAAGGCTGCACGTTTTGATTTAGTCTATTGCCAAATCTGAGTTTTCCTCTATTGATAGAAGGAAGTTGGGTTTTAGCCCATTACTAGGGAAGCCCAAAATAATTGGGTCAATGGGCTTTCTTTTTGTTGTATATGAATGATTGTTCATATTAAAGTTTTGTATGTTATGTTTTACAGAAACAAATTTTACTTATTTTGTTATGCCTGATCTTGGTTATATATGATGTTTTGTTTATGCATATATGATCATAATTAATGGCTTGATCTTTTTTTTTTTTTATGAAATGATCGTGTTTATTATTTTTAATTTTAAAATTACATTATTGTAGTTTGTTAGTCACCAACGTAGGCAAACTTTAAAATTAGTAATTTTTTGAATTGAGAAACAAAAGTTCAATTACCCATGATTATGTGTTGCTATTAATGAGATGACATGATATATCTCTTTGTAATGGATATATTGAAGTTCATTGATTATAAAATATTTAAGGATCGCCAAAAGTTTGATTAGTTATTTTATAATCATGAACATAACAGTGGTTAATGGATATGTTTGGTTAGATATGTTTAGCATATCCAAAGATTGCAAGCATATCTAATTGGAATATATTTAATTACCAATTATGTGAAATTTAAAACAACAATAATAATCATCAATTATGTTTATTGTCATACATTGTTGGATCACCCAAAGGAGAACTTCAATGTACATTTATGCCTATGTGAATGTTATTTGAATCTGTATTATATGTTTACTTATGACTCAAAGCATTAATGTGTGAGCATTCTATATATTTGTAGCATTTGCTCCTGTTTCTCTTCATTCTCAAGCTTCGTCTATTATGAAGTTCAATGGGCTTAACTTTCTTGACTGGTCTGAACAAGTTCAGTTTCACTTAGGTGTTTTGAATCTTGATTTAGTACTCCTACGTGACAAGCCTGCTACTATTACTGACACTAGTAGTGCTGAATAGAGATTTTCCATGATGCTTGGGAAAGATCAAACAGACTGAGCTTAATGTTCATGCGGATGATGATAGTAGAGAACATCAAGTCAACAATTCCATAAGCTGACAGTGCAAAGAAATTTATGGAATCTGTGAAAGATATGCCCCGATCTGACACTGTTGATAAGTCAGTTGCTGGGACATGATGGGTACGTTAACTACCATGAAGTTTGATGGTTCTCATACCATGCATGAGCACGTTACTAAGATGATAAACATAGCAGCAAGATTGGGATTCATGGGAATAAAAGTGGATGAAAGTTTCCTTGTTACATTCACTATGAACTCCTTGCCTTTTCAGTATGGTCTACTCCCTATAAATTACAATATAATAAAGGATGAAAGGAATGTGACAGAATTGCAAACTTTGCTTATTCATGAGGAAGCAAGACTGAAGAAGCAAGGAACTCATTCAGTTAATCTCATAGGTCAACAAGGAGCTTAAAAGAAACTAGGAAAGAAGAATCAAAAGGGCAATAAAGGACCACTGAAGGTTAATGCGTCATCTGCCCAAATCCATAAGAAGGAACAAAAGAAAGATGTGTGTCATTTCTGTAGAAAACCTGAACACAAAGACTACCTAAAACATAAGATATGGTTTGAAAGTAAAGGTAAGCCTAGTGCTTTCATATGTTTTGAATCAAATTTAGTAGAAGTTCCTCATAATACTTGGTGGATTGATTCTGGTTGTACCACTCATGTTTCAAATACGATGTAGGGATTCCTTACGATCCAAACCATAAACGCAAATGAAAAATTTGTGCTTATGGGGAACCGAGTTAAAGCTCTAGTTGAAGCTATCGGAACTTATAGTTTGATTTTAGACACTAGACATCATTTAGATCTTTTTCAAACTTTTTATGTTCCTTTTGTTTCTCATAATTTAATTTCTTTGTAAAAACTTGATACAATTGGATATTCTTTTAAGTTTGGAAATGGATGTTGTAATTTGTTTAAGCATAATCATTTTATTGGTTCTGGTGTTCTTTGTGATGTTTTATATAAATTAAAGCTTGATAATCTTTTTGCTAAGACTCTATTGATCTCACATCATAATGTTGGTATTAAACGTGGTTTAGTGGATAAAAGTTTAGCTTACTTATGGCATAAACATTTGGGTCATATATCCAAAGAAAGAATACAAAGATTGGTAAAGAATGAAATCCTTCCTGATTTGGATTTTACTGATCTTGGTATTTGTGTAAATTTTATTAAGGGAAAACACACAAAATACACAATTAAGAAGAAGGCCATAAGGAGCACACAGCTCTTTAAACTTATACACACCGACATATATGGGCCTTTTGATGTTCCATCTTTTGGTAGAGAAAAATATTTTATCACCTTTATTGATGATTTTTCACGTTATGGATATATCTATTTGTCGCATGAGAAATCTCAGTCAGAAAATGCCTTAGAGGTGTTTATTACTGAGGTTGAAAGACAATTAGATAGAAAGGTAAAAATTGTCAGGTCTGATAGAGGTGGTGAATATTATGGAAGGTACAATGAAATTAGACAATGCCCTGGTCTATTTGCTAAATTTCTTGAAAAGCATGGCATATGTGCTCAACACACAATGCCAGGTACACCGGAACAAAACAGTGTTGTAGAAAGGCATAATCGTACTTTAATAGATATGGTTAGGAGTATGTTAAGCTATTCTTCTTTATCGTTATCATTGTGGATGTATGCTCTGAAAACTACCATGTATTTGTTGAACAGGGTTCCCAGTAAGGCAATTCCAAAGACTCCTTTTGAATTGTGGACAAGGAAACCCAGTTTAAGGCACCTGCATGTTTGGGGTTGCCCAGCACAAGTAAGAATTTATAATCCACATGAAAAAAAACGGGATTCAAGAACAACCAATGGTTTCTTAATTGGTTATCTAGAAAAATCTAAAGGGTTTAGATTTTATTGTCCTAGCCATAGTACGAGGATTGTTGAAACTGGAAATGCGAGGTTCATTGAAAATGGTGAAATCAGTAGGAGTGTAGAACCACGTAAAGTAGAAATTCAAGAAGTTAGGGTGGAGATTCCTTTACCAAAAACTTCTTCTTAAGTTGTTGTTCCTACAGTTGTTGAATGTTTAGACGACCCACAAGAACAACAAATGAATGATGAAACACCCCATAATGAAGTTGTTGCCAATGAACCGGTAGTGGATGAACAACAAGATGTGGTATTAAGAAGGTCTGAAAGGCAAAGAAGACCTGCTATCTCTGATGATTATGTAGTTTATCTACAAGAGTCAGGATTTGACTTAGGAATTGATGATGATCCAGTTTCATTTTCACAAGCCATGGAAAGCAATGATTCTGTTGAATGGTTAGATGCCATGAAGGAAGAGTTGAAATCAATGGATCATAATAAAGTCTGGGATCTTGTTGAATTGTCTAAAGGTTATAAAAGAGTTAGGTGTAAATGGGTCTTTAAGACCAAGTGTGACTTTAAAGGCAATTCAAACGACATAAAACTAGACTTGTTGCCAAAGGTTTCACTCAGAAAGACAGTATTGACTCCAAAGAAACCTTTTCTCCTGTTTTGAAAAAAGACTCATTAAGAATTATGATGGCACTGGTAGCTCATTATGATTTAGAGCTTCACCAAATGGATGTGAAAACTAGGGCTGGCAATTTCAGATACGGCACAATGATACGATATGATAACGACACGAGATAAATGGGTTTGGCACGCACGTTTATTAATTGGGTCATAAATAGGTTAGCACGAAAAGCACAAAAATAAACGTGTTAGATTTGTGCTAGCACGTTTAACATGCTTAATTAAACGTGCAGTAAACGTGGCAATACAACACATTTAGAGCCCATTTATAGTACATTTAAACTTAAAATAAAAAAATTTCATAATTTTACAAGTGCTAGGATTTGAACTTGCACCTGTAGGAATGCAAGGATGCTTTCATGTCGCCAATCCACTACCCTGCTGATGAAAGTTTGATATCAAATAAGGGTTTCTAATATATTTATTATTGTTTCATAGTGTCAACCCAAGAGTCCCACATCGAAAGAAAATAAAACTCTTCCTCTCATTCTTCTTTGAATAAAAACGGCCTTTTTCTTCCTTTCTTGTGCGCGTGGAGGCATGGAGCTATCTATAGCTTCAATGTATTTTTGTCCAATCTTGGCTTTTTAAAATTTAAAGATTGTAAAAAAAATGCAGTTTAAACATTTAATAATAATTAAATATTTATATATTTTAGACATTGTAAAGGCTTTATAGTCAAAATTATAACTAAAAAAACTATTATACTTAAAATTATAACTAAAAAAAATTAAAATTATAAGTAAAAAGAATTTATATAGTAAAAAAAATTATTATTTTAAAAATATTGTTATTTAAATTTTTTTAAAAAATAAAAAGTATGTTTTGTTTTTAATTGTGTTATTAAACGTTTTATAATCGTGTTAACCTGTCACAGTACGTTTAATAATTGTATTAATCGTGTCGTGTCGTGTTGTGTTACGCGTGTTATAGGCGTGTCATGTTCGTGTTTGTATTTCAGGCACGTTTATTAGTCATGTCGTGTTCGTGTTCAGCGTAATTGTGTCGTGTTATAATCGTGCTAACACCATTAAGACACATAACATGACTTTGCCAGCCCTAATGAAAACTGCTTTTCTGAATGGGAATTTAGAGGAAGAGGTCTTTATGGACCAACCTAAGGGTTTTGTTGTTAAAAAAAAGAAACACATGGTGTGTAAACTTAAGAAATCAATATACAGACTTAAACAAGCTTCTATACAATGGTATCTTAAGTTCAATGATACCATCACTTCCTTCGGATTTAAGGAGAACATTGTTGATCGATGTATATATTTGAAGGTCAGTGGGAGCAAGTTTATAATTTTGATCCTATATGTTGATGACATTTTGCTTACTACTAATGATCTTGGCTTATTACATGAGATTAAGAAATTTCTTTTTGAGAACTTTGAAATGAAAGATATGGGTGAGGCGTTCTATGTGATTAGAATTGAAATATTCTGTGATAGATCCAGAGATTATTAGGATTTTCTCATAAAGCATATATTAACAAAGTTCTAGAGGGATTTAAAATAGAAAAGTGCTCTACAAGTGTCGTTCCTATTCAGCAAGGAGACAAATTAAGCCTTATGCAATGCCCAAAGAATGAATTGGAACACAAAGAAATGGAACAGATTCCATATGCTTCTATCATTGGTAGCTTGATGTATGCTCAGACTTGTACTAGGCTAGACATTAGTTTTGCCATTGGAATGCTAGGCAGATATCAAAGTAATATAGGATTGGATCATTGGAAAGCTGCAAAGAAGGTGTTAAGATACTTGCAAGGAAAAAAAGATCATATGCTCACTTATAGAAGATCTGATCATCTTGAGGTGATAGGATATTCAGATTCAGATTATGCTGGATGTGTTGATACAAGAAAATCCACATTTGGCTACTTGTTCCTTTTAGCTAGAGGAGTAGTCTCATGGAAGAGTGCGAAGTAGTCTGTCATTGCCGCATCGACTATGGAAGCTGAGTTTATGGCACGCTTTGAGGCCACTATTCATGGATTATGGCTGCCAAACTTTGTTTTAGGACTTGGAATTGTCGACAGCATTGCCAAGCCACTAAAAATTTATTGTGATAATTCCACAATAGTCTTCTTCTCTAAAAATGATAAGTATTTAAGACGTGCTAAACATATACAATTGAAATACTTTGCCATTAAAGAGGAAGTTTAGAAACAAAGAGTGTCAATAGAACACATTAGTACCAATCTCATGATTGTGGATCCATTGACAAAAGGGTTGCTACCAAAGGCATTTAATGAACATGTTGAAAGAATGGGCATTCATGAAAACCATTATTGACATTATGATGATGTTTTATGTTCTTTATGTATTTGACACTCTGAGCTCAATTAATTTGTGCTTTCAATATTTTAATGCATCCTGCTTTCATTATATTAGTTATTGTATATACATGAATGAATTATGTTGATATAATAGGATTTGTCTCTAACAAAGACATTATTATTGGGCTATTATGATATATCACTCATTATAGGTCATATTAAGTATAGAACTTATATTGTAACGCATGTAAGGAACTATGTTGATCTAATGACATATAACCGCTATGATCCTTATTAGTTTTTACTTAATAATGATTTATGATTTGACTGATTTATGATTTGACCAATTTATGAAGGGATTTAGCTTATATATTGTGCATTATGTTCTATTATTAAACCAAGAAGTTAGATAATATCACATAGACCAAGTGGGAGAATGTTAAATATTTTTTAAAATATTTTAATTGTGGTCCATATGTTATATTCCTATTAGTTGTTTTATTTATTTAAAGAATAAATAATTATGGTTTAATAATTATAAGGTGCCAAAATCCTATTGGTCATAAGGGAGATATTTTCTATTTACTACTCATATTGATGATATGTGGGTTATAAAAGGATCTCAATAGAAACTAGTCCTCTCTTAACCCATTAACTATATATTTTTCTCTCCATCAAGAAAAGTATTCTGTCAAACCTAAGAGGAGTTAAGAGAGAGAAACACAGTTTTCGTCAAAGGCCTCTTGTGATCAATCATTCTTATTAAATCTTTATCATGGATAAATGTATGTCTTCTTCTCTAATTATTATCATGTGAAAATCATATAGTTCAAAGATCTTGGTATTATGTTTATGTAATATTAGGGTTTGATTTGCATAATTAAAAAATTTTCCCAACATGGAGGAGACAGTCTAGATTTAATGACTACTACTGCTGCAGGAGTTCGTTATGGAGGTACTGGAGCTTTAGTTATTATTCTTGGTATTTTTGCTCAAGATCGTCTGTATGGTCAAACCATAGGTACTGAAAAGATAGTTGTAGAGATCCCTAAGCGAATAAAGACTTGGTTAGTTCCTCTGATGCTTTTATTGCTTTATCTGGAGATCTAGGAACTCTAGAAGAACTTTTTACTATCGCTAGATGGAAATTGTTAGGAATTCATTCTAAACCCATTAGTCTGTTAAATATAAAGGGTTACTTTGACAAATTGTTTAGTTTTATAGATAATGCTATGGAAGAAAACTTCGTTGTCGGGTTATGGAGGAAGATCTTTGTCTCTGCTCTAACTGTTGTGGAATTGCTCGAAAAGATGCAGGTTATCACTCTTGAGATAGACACTATAACTTCAAAACTAGATTTGAAGAAGGAAGACAGCAGAAAACACTATCAAGTTATGGATCTTTCTCTCTAAACTCTTTGATCCTTTAGTTTTACCTATAACATGATCATTTATGCTTATATTTATGTTTATATTTGTGTCTTGAATAGCCGCTCTTGTATATATGTTATTACTCTTTCTGTTTTATCTTGTTAAACATTAAGGACGCTGTTCAATTTAGGCTTGGGGAAAGGGTTGTGTTAAAATTTTTCAAAATTTGTCAAAATTTTTCGATTTTGTACATGTATGGGACTAGTTTTAAAAACCAAGTGAAAAAATTGAAAATTTTTTTAAAAAATAAAAAAATAGTGTTTTATTTGTAAAACTTTAGAAATAGTTGAGTAAAAAGTGTTTGGCATTTTTGAAACGTATTTCTGCGTGTTTGTAAAAACTATGTTTGCATTGCATCTTACTATTTTTTTAAAAATCTAAAAATATGAAAATTTGAAAATCTAAAAATATTTTGTAATATATGTAAATATTTTTGTTTTTGTTTTTTTTGGTGATTGTCTCCTGTTTGATGATGAAATCAATGGTTATATTATTTTCATGAATTCATGGTAAAATTCAAATATTGTTATTTTGTTATAGATAATAGCAAATATAAGTCTGTAATTTTAGTTATTTTGTTAGCTTGTTATGTTCATTTTGTAATTTTCAATCATTTTGAAAAAAAAAAGGAAAAGAAGAAAAATAAAAAATAAATTAAAAAATTAAAAAGAGAAGAAAATTCAATAAAAAATAAAAATTAAGAAAAGTGAACAAAGAAAAAAATAATAATGTTGAACAAAAAGTGGATGATAATGAAAATTTTATTTTAAGTTCGTTTTTTACTTGCAAAATAGATTGTATATTTTCAAAGGTTTGAGAATTTTGAAGACCACAAACAACACTCCTAACTGATCAAAGGAGATATTAAACTTTAGATTTTCAATGCTATATTTCTTCAGTTGAAAAAAGATGTATGCAGTGGAATATTAAAAACTTTTAACAAGAACTTTTTTTTTTTCATAAAACGAGCTATATGTGCTATATATTATAAATTATTCATAGACCTTCGTACCTTAGCAAATTGGAAATCTCACTTCTTGCAAAAATTTATTTGGTAGAATTGCTACATGAGAAATGCATCTAAAAGAGGCTCGACCAACTAGTCTTTTTTGCTATTTTCTTTTCCATGATTGGAATGCAAGTGGGTGCATGTTTGGTTAGGACCAAATTGTCTACAGGCCTAGGCGGCCCATTATGGTGCAACTGGTCAAATTGATCGAGTTAAGTCAATCAACATGTGAAGTACGAATCGAATTCGTTTCATTTGATCGACTCGATCCTGCTTGTATCTATAGCACATTGATCGTTGAAGGTAAATCAAACTTCTCTTTAAGTGTCTGACCAGATCGATCACCACAAGTTGACAATTATCAGCACGAACTGACGGTTACAAGCACATCTGATCATGAACCGAAACGCGGGGAGGCATGATTCTTGTAGCCTATCACGGATCGGCACGTGTCCCATTACTGTAGTTACTTCCAGTGCATTATCCCACTCTGCCAGATAGTTGGAAGCCATGATTTCTCCTTATTCTCTATATAAGGAGATGGTTGTTTCATTGTACAAGGATATAGAAAAAAGCATACAGAAAATCTGCTAAAATCATTTCTCATCCTTTTTCTTGTGTTACCTGTGGTAATCCAAACTTGCTCGATCTATTATAAAGGCATTCATGAGCTAAATTTATCCTCGATTAATTATTAACTTTAGTGTCACTCAACTATAGATCCAAAGCTACACTCTTAATAATATACCATATTACGAGACTCTTATGAATATGTTTTGTCCATGACTTCTCATATTATGTGTATCTCTATAAATTATCCACAATCATATAAAGGATTTGGTTCTGCTTTACCTTCTAATTATTTTATCTTAAAGTTCTATTATTTCACTATTAGAAAATTCATTCCTTTTATAATACATACGAAAGGAAAATCATTCAATTACCATATGTATCTAGATGACTAATGCATCTTTATATTTTCCAATACTCAAAAATGCCTTTGAAAGGATAATATTGACTCTTTGTTAGAAAGCTACGGATTTCGTGTCTGTGGATTATGCTTTTGTCGAATATAGGTTGCATATCCAACAAACCGACAATGGAGCCTTCATTCATTGAAACTCCTACTTTTGGCATATCAAAAGGTACAAGCTATAAACATGGAGTTATGAATCCACTTTAGGATTAAAAAGACACATAAATGATTATCAAAGAGAATTGATTTAAGTTATATAGATTTATTATTAAATTAATTCAACTTTAGGTCCACTCTAGTATGCAACGATCATTAGGCCTACCACATTAATATGTCTACCATGGAGTCAATCCGCTCTGACGACCAAGATAAGCCGCCTCCCCAAAAACTACAAACTATATACTTTAGACTATTAATCTTCGAATCGGATCTTTCTGCATATGAACTCTATATATGCCCAATTCTAAGATTTGGTTCTAATAGTCGCAAAAGATATGTTTGCTAACTATGCAATCATTAATATACTACAATATGACAACCATTATTAATACATAAAATATTCATATTATAATTTATTTCATCAAAAATGTCATAAATACAACTAAAGTATTTATTCCTTAGGGCATCGATTCTACCAATCTCACACTTGCCCTGAGTGAGTAAATGTGACATATTATTATGTGTCTCCATGATTTCTATAAAAATCTTGAATTCCAAGGTCAGAGTAAAAGGATAGACAAAGTTGTCCTCAGATGCTAATTAGCAAATCCATCATATTGTCACTCTACAAAGCTTTTAACAATATGGTACATCTTATGGGTATGTCTTGAATCCTTAGTATTATTGATAATCGCCGAATTGCATAACACAAAACTTTAGATTTGTCCATCCTCAAGATTTCCAAGGAAATTTTCTAAGTCAGGCAATTTCCTTAGATGCCTTAGAGGCAACCACACATCCATCCTCCATGGTAGAATCATCAATTTAGGATCCTACTATGGCTCCATGCAGAGTAAAAAACAGACCCCAAATTCGATTCCCTTTAATCATACTTCGACTGAAAGTCAGTATCTGTGTATCCTACAAGTGTTAGGTCTTCTCCAGAATACATTAACATATAATTCCTCGTTCTCCTAAGATACTTGAGTTATATGCTTAACTACTTGCCAATGTTTTGGCCTTGGATTCGATTGATATTCACTTATTATTCTGACTTTATAACAAATATCCGGTCTCATGCAAAGCATAAGATACGTAGACTCCGTCTGTTAAAACAGAAGGCACTCTTCCCATTATTATCTTTGTTCTGATGTTTAAAGACAATCATCCTTAAAAAGAATGATTCCATACCGAATAGATTAAAAAATTTTCTTAGAATCTTGCATTATAAATCATTGTGGAACTTTATCTATGTACATGTTTTAGGGATAAAGCTATCATTTGTTCTTACTATTAATAAAGAGTTAGATCCAAGGGCACAATTAACTTTTCCAAAATCTTTTATGTCAAACTAGTTGGATTACCAAACCTTTACCAATGACATTATGCCTACATCATTCCCAATGAGTAGAATGTCATTCATCTAGAGTACCCGAAAAACCACATTCATATCCTTAATGCGTTTGTAAACACTTGCTTTAGTCAATCAATAGACTTAAGGAATTTGTAGATCTTAGCCTTCTATCTTGAACTTGCCTGGTTGTATCATATAGACATTATCCTCAAGATTGTCATTTAAAAATATAATCTTGACATCTATTTGCCTTATCTCATGATCAAGATACCCAGCAATGGATAAGAGTGTGTAGATAAACTTTAAAATTGTTACAAGTCTAACTTTAAAGGTTTTTGTTGGAAACAAAGTGCGCAGTAGAATTTTAAAAATTTTTCATTAGAGTAATTTCCAAAACACAAGTTTGACATGTTATATGTATAAATTAAACAGATCTTACTAACCTCAGTGTGCCGAAAAACCTCCGCAACCTGTGTAGAGAAGTAACGTTCTAGAAGAGCCTCAACCAACTAGTCTTCTTTGCTATTCGCTATCCACAACCGGAGTGAGTGTGGGCTCACATGTACAGCTCTTCCACCGGTGACTCTCCTTCCAACCAATAGAGAGAACCCAAAGCTAGTGCTCGTGATTTGTGAACAAAAGCTCTCAGGGACTTTTTTAGATGCTCACTAGAAGAGTATCACTCTTAATCTCTCAAATTGATCTGAGTAAATCATGAGAATCACTCCCTTCTTATACCTATTGGTCCTGGGGTCAGTCCATATCAGATTAGGTCTCAAAAACTCGAAACAGAATCAAGTTCGGATCAATATCTGATAAGATCCAACGTGAAAACGTGTAATCTTATCTCTGCTGATCGACAGGCCGAACATTCTAATCGGCATGCCGAACAGACTAGTTCGGCAGGCCGAACACGTCATTCGGCAGGCCGAACTCCCGAGAAAAAATCTCCACGAATCTTTTATTTTCCACTCGAGATTCTAAAGGATAAAGTCTCAGTTTTGATTCAAATAACCCAATAGAGAAGCTATCTGATCAAAACAAACTTTATCAAGATAATCTCTCAGAAAATAAATCAATTCATAATAATTCTACAAGTTTATCTTGTTCTAACTTGTCCAAAATTAAAACAACCGATAAACATACAAGAATTATCTGATCGCAATAATTCAACAAGTTTATCTTGAACTAATTTCTTACTAAATTAATTCAACCGATAAACAGACATGAATTATTTGTTCTTAAAAATATTAAACCAATCTGATAAATCTGACATAAGTCACCAATTATTGGAAAAACACGTCGTGTCGTTACAGAATTTTGTGAGCTAGCAAAGGGGACCAACATGGACCTATAAAGTTCAAGCTCATGATAATTATGAAACCCAATATCCCAAATATACATTTCACAATTATCAACTCCAACGCTACTCCACTAAAAGCTTGGAGCTGCACTCTCGAACTTTATAGAATTACGAAGCTCGTGTAGCTAAGTCTCCATGACATATCATAGTGTATTGTATCCCCATATGATAATCCATAATCAGCTTAAGGACAAGTTTTGTCTTACCTTCCCGATTATTTTTATCTTACGTTCCATTGTCTCACCATTAGAAAACTTACCATCCAAAGATAGTATACCATTTGGTAACACCTATGTATCCAAATGGTTGAGCGCTCCAGTTTTCCAATTACAGGACAACGCATATAAGAGGATATCATTACTCCTAAAGATGAGCTATGGATTACATATCAATGAATAACAAGTCTACGCTATCAAGAGTCATGCCTCCAATGTACCGGCATGCATACCACTATAGAGATGTGAGAGTCACCCATTGGTACATCAAAAGACACAAGTCGAGACAACGGGCCCACTATTCATCTCAGGATTAAGATACAATACAAATGACTGTCTAAAGCGAATCGATTTGCCAAGACAGAATTATTAATCCAAATCAATTCACTTTATGTCTCAATCCAACACGTCGTCACCTATGACAACGCACCAATGTTTCTATTTACGGAGTCCAACTCCGATGGTCAAGACAAACCATCTCCCAAAAGGGATATAGACAACATAACAATCTTTACATGAATAAAGCGCCCAACTTTATTCCCTCGATTGCGGATCATATGTTTTAGACCGTCACCTTAAGAATTGTGTCTTCTGCATAATCAGCCCATCATATGCCCAATTCTTAAGGTTTAGACTAACAGTCTCAGACTATTGTTTGCTTATCATACATTCAACAAATATGAACGTAAAGAGGACATGATTTGGTATATATAAATGAATAAATTCTTTATTGATAAAAATGTCTCCAAAAGCGTATTACATTTTTACTCCTTAGGGCATACATATCTAACAATCTCCCACTTGCACTAAGTGAGTAAATAGAATAAATTTCGCATTCCCATAGATTCCACATGCCTCTCGAAGACTCTCATAGTAAGTGTCTTCATAAATGGATCAGCTAAATTGTCCTCTGACGCGATCTTGCACACCGTGACATGCCCGCCCTCAACGAAGTCCTTTATCACATGATACTTCCGATCAATATGCTTACTCTTCTTGTGAAATCTTGGTTCCTTAGCATTAGCTACCGCCGCACTGTTATCACAGTACAGTGATACCGCTTTATCCATACTAGGAACTACCTCAAGATCCCCAAGGAACTTGCGGAGCCACACTGCTTCTTTCGAAGCATCACTAGCCGCCACATATTTGGCCTCCATCGTTGAATCCGAAGTGCAATCTTGCTTTGCACTTCTCCAACTGATGGCACCGCCACCCAGAGTAAACACAAACCCCGAAGTCAATTTCCTAGACTCCAGAGAGGATTGAAAATCCGAATCAGTGTATCCTAGAGGAGTTAAATCCTCACCCGAATACACAAGCATATACACTCGTGTCCTTCTCAGGTACTTGAAAATATGTTTTACCGCAACCCAATGGTTCGGTCCTGGATCCGCCTGAAATCGACTTACAATCCCGACCGCATAGCTAATATCCGGTCGTGTGCAAAGCATGGCATACATGAGACTACCCACTACCGAAGCATAAGGCACCTTCTTCATGTATTCTCTTTCTTCATAAGACTTTGGAGAGTCTTTCTTAGAAAGAGTAATTCCAGACCTAGATGGTTGCCCACCTTTCCTGGAATCCTGCATTGCAAACCTCTTGAGAATTTTATCTATGTAGCCGGCCTGAGACAAAGCTATCATTTTATTTTTCCTATCTCGAAAGATCTGGATGCCGAGAACAAAATTAGCCTCACCTAAGTCCTTCATGTCAAACTGCTTGGTCAACCATAATTTGACCGATGACAACGCCCCAACGTCATTGCCAATTAGCAGAATGTCATCTACATAGAGCAGTAGAAAAACCACCTTCCCATCCTTTATGTGTTTGTAAACACATGGTTCATCCACATTTTGTGAGAACCCATAAGTCTTGATCACTTGATCAAATCTTATGTTCCAAGAACGGGATGTCTGCTTAAGTCCATAAATTGACTTTAGCAGCTTACAAACCTTCCCCTCTTGACCTGCGACCTTGAACCCGTCTGGTTGTTCCATATTAATGGACTCATCAAGATAGCCATTCAGAAAAGCCGTCTTGACATCCATCTACCAAATCTCGTAGTCGAGAGCGACAGCTATGGACAAGAGAATCCGGATGGACTTAAGCATGGCTACGAGCAAAAAGGTTTCCTCATAATCGATTCATTCCTTTTGCGTATAACCCTTAGCTACCAGTCTAGCCTTAAAGGTTTCGACCTTTCCATCCACTCCTCTTTTCCTCTTGTAGATCCACTTACACCCTATGGGTTTTAACCCATCGGGAAGATCCACAAGCTCCCAGACCCGATTAGTCTCCATAAACTTCATCTCTATGTTCATGGCCTCTGTCCAGAGTCTTGAATCAACATCCTCCACAGCTTCTGCGTAAGTATAAGGATCCCTGTCATGTTCATCAGGTTCAGCCAAGAAGACCTCCCCATTGAACATATACCTCTCAGGTTGATGCCCAATCCTCCCACTACGCCGAAGCCCCTGAGATTGTTGTTCAGGTTTGTTTGGTTTTTCTACACCCATCGGAATGGTTTCGTTCGGAACCTCCGGAGTGAACGGATCACTCCTTAACTCCTCCAGCACCACTTTGCTTTGAGGTTTAAAGTCGTCTATGTAACTCTCCTCAAGGAAAGTTGCATTAGTTGAAACCACGACTTTATTTTCCTTTGGGTTATAAAAATAACCCCCTTAAGTCCCTTTTGGATATCCTACAAATACACAAACTTCTGAACGTGCTTCCAACTTATTCGGATCCTTAAACAGGACATGACCCGGACATCCCCATATGCGAATATGGTTTAAGGATGTCTTCTGTCTTGTCCACAACTCATGAGGAGTTGTAGGGACCGATTTTGAAGGCACATTGTTCAAAAGATAACATGCGGTTTGTAATGCATATCCCCAAAAAGATAAAGGCAATGATGAATAACTCATCATGGACCTAATCATGTCCAACAAAGTCCTGTTCCTTCTCTCCGCTACGCCATTCTGCTGCGGAGTGCCCGGCGCAGTCAAATGGGATAAAATCCCATTCTCTAACAAGTGTCCCAAGAACTCATCAGAAAGGTATTCCCCACCTCGATCAGATCGAAGTACCTGTATGGGCCTACCTAATTGCTTTTCCACTTCAGCCCGAAACTCCCTGAACTTATCATAAGTTTCACTTTTGTGGTGCATTAGGTACACATACCCATATCTTGAGTAATCGTCAATAAAAGTGACGAAGTACTCATACCCTCCTCGTGCCCGGATGTTCATCAGTCTACAAACATCACTATGCACAAGTTCTAGAACCCCTTGGGCCCTATTGCCCTTAGACCCGTATGGTCTTTTGGTCATTTTACCCTCTAAACAAGATTCACATTGAGGTATAGATTCCACCTTTAAGTGACTTAAAGGTACATCCCTTACCAACCTTTGAATCCTATTCAGGTTAATATGACCAAGGCGCAAATGCCAAAGATAAGTCTTATTAGAGTGAGAAGTTTTAAGTCTTTTTGAGTTATTATTATTTATCTCAGCATTAAGCAATAAGTCCATCTTAGGTTTGATAAAATATAGATTATTTTGCATCCATCCAGAACAGATAAAAGATTTGTTTTTACGAATCACCACTTTTTCATTAAAAGATACCACGTAGGAGTATTTAAATAAAGAAGATACAGAAATTAAATTCCTTTTAAATTTAGGAACATAAAAACGATCTCACAAAATTAAATTCCTATAATTATCAAAATAAAAATGGACATCTCCCACTACTTTCGCTGAGACCAAGGATCCATCGCCCATCCGAAGCGTTAAGTTTTCACGAAGTAGACTTCTCGTTTCTTTGAATCCTTGTAGAGAAACACAAACATGATTAGTTGCACCAAAATCTATGACCCAGATGTCACTGGATTCCTCAACCAAACAAGTTTCTAAATATAGAAGAGCACACCTACCTCCCTTGGAAAGGAAGTCCTTGCAATGCTTCTCTATATGCCCGACCTTTCCACAGAAGAAGCGCTTAAGCTTCTTTGGGTTCTTCTTCTTCTTCTTCTTGCTCTTGGTAGCAGCAGGAATATAAGACTTCTCGTTCTTGGCCCGTTGCTTCTTTCCATTCCCAGAGTTAGGATTGGAACTAGAAACAGCTACCACATTGGCCTCTCCACCAGTAGGAGACTCCCTGATCAGCAGTTCAAACTCTTGTAACTGTTTCATCAGTTCTGTCAAGGTCATATCCCGTCTATTGCTTAAATTAAAAGTAACTCTAAACAGAATAAATTCCTTAGATAGAGTCTCAAAGACCATAATCATCTGAGTTTCAGCATCGATGTCAGCTCCATTGGTTTGAGCCTCAGTGAGGTAACCCATGACCAACATCATGTGCTGCTTTACAGATGTCCCCGGTCTCTGTCTACAGTTTAAGAGTTTCCAAAGCGCCCCTTGCCGCTTTGTTATGGCCTGGCCTCCGAATGTATCCTCAAGATTATCCAAGATCTGCTTCGCAGTCTCATAATCCTGATGTTGAGCCTGTAGCACGTTGTTCATGCTAGCCATAACATAGCAGCGGGCCTGATCATTAGCATCTTTTCAGCGATCGTATGCTTGGAATTGCTCATTACTTGAGTCTCCCGTAGGCTCAGGAGGACAAGGAGTTGTCAGTACATATTTCAATTTCTCAAAGGAAAGGACGATGTCCAGGTTCCGTTTCCAATCGTTATAGTTCTCACCGGTTAATTGGTTTTTGTCAAGTATTGATGATAAAGCATTTTTAGACATTTTCAATCTACGATAAAGAATCATATACCAAACATAAGCAAACATATATAATAATTTAGTAAGATAACACAATCATGTAAAATCATGTAAAATCATATTATAATGCAGACAAGCAAAGCAATCAAGCAAAGCTACAAGAAAAATAATAACTGTAATATTATGGTTCCACCCTAGAGAATAGAAAAATAAGATTACAAGAAAATAATCGAGACATTTTTCGATTCTTCATCCTTGAATCCTCAAGCTGTATCCTTTTTCATGTAATATCCATCTTCAAGTCTTCAATCCCGTATGAATCAAATACTTCATATTTCCGGTCATATCCAAATTTAATGTTTCTTAGAATCGTCCCAAAAATAAAATTAAAATTGCACCGAAAAAATTGCACCTTTTTCTGGACACCTGGCAGCTCTTGGTCGGGAGGCCGATCTGGGTGATCAGCCTGCCGATCATGAAGGTTCGGCCTACCGAACATGAAGGTTCGGCCTGCCGGCAGAGCACCAAAATTTTTACCCCACTGTCGGCCTGCCGGACCACACGTCCGGCCTGCCGATCTGTGACCTTCGGCCTGCTGAACTGTGAGGTTCGGCATGCCGACCGAGCAAAAAACCCTCAATCCAGAAAATACAATTTTAATGCACTTCATCAATTTTATTTTCAACAGTTCAAAAACATAAAATTAGAGACTCAAGAAATTCCTAGAGGCGCCATCATCAATCTTTAAGATCCGTCTTCTACATCCGTCTTCTCCTAATAATTATTTAATTACAAAATTCTTACAAATTAAAAATTAAATAAAAATGTCTAGACGGAGATGATAGTCCACCATCTAATTACATGAAAAACCTAGATACACATTCTAACCTCTAAAGAACCATAACCGATATTAATTAATTCATAAATAACTAAACAATGATTTAATCAACCATAATTAATTAATAAACATTCACCACATAATCCATGACAACATTTATATTATATAGAAACCTAGAGTGCCATCTCTCTATAAAATTCAATTCAAGCATAGGAGAATAAGATCACAAAATTTATGCATATAACATGATCACAAACTTGCAAATTTATGTAAAAACCTTGGCTCTGATACCAATTATTGGAAACAAAGTGCGCAGTGGAATTTTAAAAATTTTTCATCAGAGTAATTTCCAAAACACAAGTTTGACATGTTATATGTGTAAATTACATAGATCTTACTAACCTCAGGGTGCTGAAGAACCTCCGCAACCTGTGTAGAGAAGTAACGTTCTAGAAGAGCCTCAACCAACTAGTCTTCTTTGCTATTCTCCATCCACAACCGGAGTGAGTGTGGGCTCACACGTACAGCTCTTCCACCGGTGACTCTCCTTCCAACCAATAGAGAGAACCCAAAGCTAGTGCTCGTGATTTGTGAACAAAAGCTCTCAGGGAGTTTTTTAGATGCTCACTAGAAGAGTATCACTCTTAATCTCTCAAATTGATCTGAGTAAATCATGAAACTCACTCCCTTTTTATACCTATTGGTCCTGGAGTCAGTCCATATCAAATTAGGTCTCAAAAACTCGAAACAGAATCAAGTTCGGATCAATATCTGATAAGATCCGACGTGAAAACGCCTAATCTTATCTCCGCTGATCGGCATGCCGAACAGGCCAGTTCGACAGGCCAAACATGTCATTCGGCAGGCCGAACTCCCGAGAAAAAATCTCCACGAATCTTTTATTTTCCACCCGAGATTCTAAAGGATAAAGTCTCAGTTTTGATTCAAATAACCCAATAGAAAAGCTATCTGATCAAAACAAACTTTATCAAGATAATCTCTAAGAAAATAAATCAATTCATAATAATTCTACAAGTTTATCTTGTTCTAACTTGTCCAAAATTAAAACAACCGATAAACAGATAAGAATTATCTGATCGCAATAATTTAACAAGTTTATCTTGAACTAATTTCTTACAAAATTAATTCAATCGATAAACAAACATGAATTATTTGATTCTTAAAAATTTTAAACCAATCTGATAAATCCGATATAAGTCACCAATTATTGGAAAAGCATGTCGTGTCGTTACAGGATTTTGTGAGCTAGTAAAGGGGACCAAAATGGACCTATAAAGTTCAAGCTCATGATAATTATGAAACCCAATATCCCAAATATACATTTCACAATTATCAACTCCAACACTACTCCACTAAAAGCTTGGAGCTGCACTCTCAAACTTTATAGAATTACGAAGCTCGTGTAGCTAAGTCTTCATGACATATCATAGTGTATCATATCCCCATATGATAATCCATAATTGACTTAAGGACAAGTTCTGTCTTTCCTTCCCGATTATTTTTATCTTACGTTCCATTGTCTCACCATTAGAAAACTTACCATCCAAAGATAGTATACCATTCGGTAACACCTATGTATCTAAATGGTTGAGCACTTCAGTTTTTCAATTACAGGACAACACATATAAGAGGATATCATTACTCCTAAAGAGGAGCTATGGATTCCATATCTATGAATAACAAGTCTATGCTATCAAGAGTCATGCCTCCAACGTACCAGCATGCATACCACTATAGAGATGTGGGAGTCTCCCATTGGTACATCAAAAGACACAAGTCGAGACAACGGGCCCAGTATTCATCTCAAGATTAAGATACAATACAAATGACTGTCTAAAGTGAATCGATTTGTCAAGACAGAATTATTAATCCAAATCAATTCACTTTATGTCCCGATCCAACATGTCGTCACCTATGACAACGCGTCAATGTTTCTATTCACGGAGACCAACCCCGATGGTCAAGACAAACCATCTCCCAAAAGGGATATAGACAACATAACAATCTTTACATGAATAAAACACCCAACTTTATTCCCTCGATTGCGGATCATATGTTTTAGACCGTCACCTTAAGAATTGTGTCTTCCGCATAATCAGTCCATCATATGCCCAATTCTTAAAGGTTTAGACCGACAGTCTCAGACTACTGTTTGCTTAACGTACATTCAACAAATATGATTGTAAAGAGGACAAGATTTGGTATATATAAATGAATAAATTCTTTATTGATAAAAATATCTCCAAAAACGTATTACATTTTTACTCCTTAGGGCATACATGTCTAATAGTTTTCACCTTTCCAACCACTCCTCTTTTCCTCTTATAGATCCCTACACCTAAATACTTAAACCCTCTAAGTGTTTCCACAAGTTTTCGGACTAAATTGGAATTCTTAGACTCCAATTCCAAGTTCATAGCTTTCTACCAAAGTTTTGCATCAACATCCTCCATAGATTTTTCTTATGAAGTAAGATCATCGTCAAGTTCAACAACCTCAACCTAAAGGCTTTGCATTGAAATCTAGCAGGTCGATAACGACTTTCCCACTATGATGAAGCTCTCTAGGTTGTTGATTTGAATTTGGTTTCTCTACCTCAATTGGAATATGTTCAACATGAAACCTCTAGATTGATTCAATTAGTCTTTAATTTCTTGGGCACTAAAATGCTTCAAGGTTTAAAGTCTTGCATGTATCCTTCCTCAAGGAATTATATGTGGAAACTAGGACTTCATATTCTTTTTGGATTATGGAACAATCCATATTTCATCCTTTTAGGATATCCCACAATACGCAAACTTTTAAATGAAATTCTAACTTCCAAGCTTCCTTGTCGAGAATAAGTTCTGAACCTCAAGAACTGCTTTAGTTGGAATATCGTTTAGAAGATAACATGTAATTGTAATATGTATCCATAAAGAGGTTAATGGTGTATAACTCATCATAGACCATACCATATCCAACAGGGTTTATTTCTACTTTTTGCTACACCATACTATTATGGAAATCTCCGTGCAGTCATATAGGAAAAAATTCTATTAAGACTATGAAAATGCACATTTCTTAATGTTAGACTAAAAGCTTTAAGGATTAAATGACATAATAAGTTTTTGGAGAAATTTAATCAATAAAGAGTTTATTTATTATTCATATATCAAACGTTGTCCTCTTCTATGTTCATTTCTATTAAATATATGATAAGCAAACAAAAGTTTGAGACTGTCAATTTAAACCTTTAAGATCATACATATGATGGACAGATTATGTGAAAGACATAAATCTTAAAGGTGATAGTCTAAATAATAAGGTCCGCAATTGAGGGAAAAAAATTTGACACTTTATTCATGTTAAGATTGTTATGTTGTCTACATCCCTAATGCGAGATGACTTGCCTTGGTCATCGAAGTGGGACTCCACAAGTAGAAACATTGGTATATTATCATATGTAATGATATGTTGGATCAGGACAAAAAGTTGAATTGATTTGATTGATAATTCCATTTGCTTAAATCAATTCACTTTTGACAATCATATGTGTTATGTCTTACTTCTAAAATGAATTAATGGGCCTATATTCTTGACTTGTGCCTTTTTATGCACCAAAGGGCGACATGCTAATTTGATAAAGGTATGCATACTAGTACGTTGGAGATATGACTCTTGATTGGCCTAGACTCATTATTCATATGTATGGTATCCATGGCTCTTTTGTAGAGTTAATGATATTCTCTCATAGGCAATATCTTATAATTGAAAGACTAAAGCGCTCAATCTTTTAGATACATAGGTGTAACCAAATGGTATACTATTTATAGATAGTAAGTTTTCTAATGGCGAGATAATGGAACATAAGATAAAAATAATCAGGAAGGTAAAATAGAATTTATCCTTAAACCGATTATGAATATCCTATGGGAATGTTACACATTATGATGTGTCATGGATGACTAGCTTATTGAAGCTTCGTAATTTTATATAGTTCGAGAGTGCAGCTTAAGCTATTAGTGGAATAATGTTAGAATTGATAATTATAATATCTAGGATATATTATTTTACAATTATAGGTGCTTGATCTATATATGTCCATCAGGTCTCATTTGCTAGTTCATAATAATTCCTATAACGATACGACATGTTTTTCCTACATATTGGCAACTTATGTTAATTATTTGATTGACTCAAATTCAATAGATAGAATTTAATGATTCATGTTGGTTTATTGGTTGAATTAATTTTGTGAATTAATTCAAGATAAACATGTTGAATTACTTGGATAATATTTTATTTGATATGGGATTATCTTTATATGACTGCTTTAATTAGTTTGTTATTTGAATTAAACCTGACTCTCTATCTAAGATTCCCATGTGAAATAAGATATTTTGAGATTTCTAGATTATCGCTCTGTTGGCAAGTTGGTTGCTGAGTTCAGTAGGTCGGTGCCACTAGTTTAGCAGGCCGATCGCGCAAATCGGTAGGCTGACCATGTAATAATCCTATTACATGTTGACGTGTTTTCGATCAAAAGTTAATCCAGACTCGAAGTTCAAAGCTTAATCTAATAGGGATTGACCCCAAATTTGACCATTATATAAAGGAAACTATTTTTCATTATTCCTTAGATCATTTGAGAAGTACAAAGAGAGTATTCTAGTGAGAAAAACTTTGAAATTCCTAAAGAGCTATAGTTCAATATCTGAAACCTTAGCTCTTAGTTTCCTCAAGTGGTTGGAAAGAGTCATTTGAGGAAAAACTTACGATGTACGACCTGTTGGAAAAAAACAGTATGAGATGCGCAACGGGAATTTTTAAAAATTTTAACATCAGAGTATTTCTTCAAAATACAAGTTTGACATGCTATATGTATAAATTAAACAGATCTTACTAACCTTTGTATATCGAAGAACCTCCACAACCTGTGAAGAGAAGTAACGTTCCAGAAGAGCCTCAACCAACTGGTCTTCTTTGCTATTCTCTATCCACAACCGGAGTGAGTGTGGGCTCACACGTACAGCTCTTCCACTGGAGACTCTCTGTCCAACCAATCGAGAGAACCCAAAGCAAGTGTTCGTGATTTGTGAACAAAAGCTCTCAGGGAGTTTTTAGATGCTCACCAGAAGAGTATCACTCTTAATCTCTCAATTGATCTGAGTTACTCATGAGACTTACTTCATTTATATAGCGATTGGTCCTGGGGTTAGTCCTTATCAGATTAGGTCTCAAAAACTCAAAACATAATCAAGTTCGGATCAATATCTGATAAGATCCATGTGAAAATGCGTAATCTTATCTCTCGCTGATCGATAGGCCGAACAGGCCCATCGGCAGGCCGAACTGACGCGTAAATATCTCCGCGAATCTTTTATTTTCCACCCGAGATTCTATAGGATAAAGTCTTAGTTTTGATTCAAATAACCCAATAGAGAAGTTATCTGATCAAAACAAACTTTATCAAGATAATCTTCAAGAAAATAAATTAATTCACAATAATTCTACAATTTTATCTTGATTTAATTTATCCAATTAAATCAACCAATAAACATACAAGAATTATCCGATCCTAATAATTCAACAAGTTTCTCTTAAATTAATTTTATCACAAAATTAATTCAACCAATAAACAGACATGAATTATTTGATTCTTTCAAATTTTAAACCAATCTGATAAATCTGACATAAGTCACCAATTATTGAAAAAGCACACTGTATCATTACGGGATTTTCTGAGCTAGCAAAGAGGACCAAAATGGACCTATAAAGTTCAAGCTCTCGATAATCATGAAACCCAATATCCCAGATATATATTTCACAATTATCAACTCCAACGCTACTCCACTAAAAGCTTGGAATTGCACTATTGAACTTTATAGAATTACGAAGCCCGTATAGCTAAGTCTCCATGACATATCATAGTATATCGTATCCCCATATGATAATCCATAATCGGCTTAAGGACAAGTTCTGTCTTACCTTTTCGATTACTTTTATCTTACATTCCATTATCTCACTATTAGAAAACTTACCATCCAAAGATAGTATACCATTCGGTTACACCTATGTATGCAAATGGTTGAACGCTCCAGTTTTCCAATAACAAGATAACGCAAATAAGAGGATATCATTACTCCTAAAGAGGAGCTATGGATTCCATATCTATGAATAACAAGTCTACGCTATCAAGAGTCATGCCTCCAACGTACCGGCATCCATACCACTATTGAGATGTGGGAGTCACCCTTTGGTACATCCATAAGTCGAGAAAACGGGCCCACTATCCATCTCAGCATTAAGATGCAATACAAATGATTGTCTAAAACGAATCGATTTGCCAACACTGAATTATTAATCCAAATCAATTCACTTTGTGTCCCGATCCAACACATCGTCACCTATGACATCGTGCCAATGTTTCTCTTCATAGAGTCCAACTCTGATGGTCAAGACATACCATCTCCCAATAGGGATATAGACAACATAACAATCTTTGCATGAATAAAGTGCCCAACTTTATTCCCTCGATTGCAGATCATACGTTTTAGACCGTCACCTTAAGAATCGTGTCTTCCGCATAATCAGTCCATCATATGCCCAATTCTTAAAGGTTTAGACCGACAGTCTCAGACTACTGTTTGCTTAACATACATTCAACAAATATGAATGTAAAGAGGACAAGATTTGGCATATATAAATGAATAAATTCTTTGTTGATAAAAATGTCTCCAAAAACGTATTACATTTTTACTCCTTAGGGCATACATATATAACAATCTCCCACTTGCACTAAGTGAGTAAATACAGCAAATCTCGCATCCCCATAGCTTCCACATGTTTCTCAAAGACTCTCCTTGTAAGTGTCTTCGTAAATAGATCAGCTAAATTGTCCTCTGACGCGATCTTGCACACCGTGACATACCCGCCCTCAACGAAGTCCTTTATCATATGATACTTTCGATCAATATGTTTACTCTTTTTGTGAGATCTTGGTTCCTTAGCATTAGCTACCGCTGTACTGTTATCACAGTACAGTGATACTGCCTTATCCATACCGAGAACAACCTCAAGATCCCCAAGGAACTTACGAAGCCACACTGCTTCTTTCAAAGCATCACTAGGTGCCACATACTCGGCTTCCATCGTTGAATCTGAAGTGCAATCTTGCTTCGCACTTCTCCAACTGATGGCACCGCCGCCCAGAGTAAACACAAACCCCAAAGTCGATTTCCTAGAATCCATACAGGATTGAAAATCCAAGTTATTGTATCCTAGAGGAGTCAAATCCTTACCCGAATACACAAGCATATACCCTTGACTCCTTCTCAAGTACTTGAAAATATGCTTTACCGCAACCCAGTGGTTCGGTCCTGGATCTGCCTGAAATTGACTTACAATCCTGACTACATAACTTATATCTGGCCGTATGCAAAGCATGGCATATATGAGACTACCCACTGCCGAAGCATAAGGCTCCTTCTGCATGTATTCTCTTTCTTCATAAGACTTTGGGGAGTCTTCCTTGGAAAGAGTAATTCCAGACCTAGATAGTTGCCCACTTTTCTTGGAATTCAGTATTGCAAACCTCCTGAGAATTTTATCTATGTAGCCAGCCTGTGACAAAACTATCATTTTATTCTTCCTATCCCAAAAGATCTGGATACCAAGAACAAAATTAGCCTCACCCAAGTCCTTCATGTCAAACTGCTTGGTCAACCATAATTTGACCGATGACAACGCCCCAACGTCATTGCCAATTAGCAAAATGCCATCTATATAGAGCAGTAGAAAAACCACATTCCCATCCTTAATGTGTTTGTAAACACATGGTTCATCCACATCTTGTGAGAACCCATAAGTCTTGATCACCTAATCAAATCTTATGTTCCAAGAACGAAAAGGCTGCTTAAGTCCATAAATTGACTTTAGCAGCTTACAAACCTTATCCTCTTGACCCATGACCTTGAACTCGTCTGGCTGTTCCATATAAATGGACTCATCAAGATAGCCATATAGAAAAGCCGTCTTGACATCCATCTGTCCAATCTCGTAGTCGAGAGCGGCAACTATGGATAAGAGAATTCGGATGGACTTAAAAGCATGGCTACAGGCGAAAAGGTTTCCTCATAATCGATTCCTTCCTTTTGCGTATAACCCTTAGCTACCAGTCTACCCTTAAAGGTTTCGACCTTTCCATCCACTCCTCTTTTTCTCTTATAGATCCACTTACACCCTATGGGTTTTACCCCTTCGGGAAGATCCACAAGCTCCTAGACATGATTACTCTCCATAGAATTCATTTCTATGTTCATGGCCTCTGTCCAGAGTTTTGAATCAACATCCTCCATAGCTTTTGCGTAAGTATAAGGATCCCAGTCATGTTCATCCGGTTCAACTAAGAAAACCTCCCGATTGAACATATACCTCTCAGGTTGATGCCCGATCCTCCCACTACGTCGAAGCCCCTGAGATTGTTGTTCAAGTTTGTTTGGTTTTTCTACACTGATTGGAACGATTTCATTCAGAACCTTCGGAGTGATTTGATCACTCCTTAACTCCTCAAGCACCACTTTGCTTTGAGGTTTAAAGTTGTCCATATAACTCTCCTCAAGGAAGGTTGCATTAGTAGAAACCACGACTTTATTTTCCTTCAGGTTATAAAAATAACCCCCTTTTGTCCCTTTTGGATATCCTACAAACACGCAAACTTCTGAACATGCTTCCAACTTATTCGGATCCTTAAACAGGACATGAGCTGGACATCCCCATATGCGAATATGGTTTAAGGATGTCTTCCTTCTTGTCCATAACTCGTAAGGAGTTTTAGGGACTGATTTTGAAGGCACATTGTTCAAAAGATAACATGCAGTTTGTAGTGCATATCCCCAAAAGGATAAAGGTAATGATGAATAACTCATCATAGACCTAACCATGTCCAACAAAGTCCTATTTCTTCTCTCCGCTATGCCATTCTGCTGTGGAGTACCCGGCGTAGTCAAAAGGGATAAAATCCTGTTCTCTAACAAGTGTCCCAAGAACTCATCAGAAAGGTATTCTCCACCTCGATCGGATCGAAGTGCCTTTATGGGTCTACCCAATTGCTTTTTCACTTCAACCCAAAAACTCCCTGAACATGTCAAAAGTTTCACTTTTATGGTGCATCAGGCACACATACCTATATCTTGAGTAATCGTCAATAAAAGTGACGAAGTACTCATACCCTCCTCGTGCCCGAATGTTCATCGGTCCGCAAACATCACTATGCACAACTTCTAGAACCCCTTTGGCCCTATTGCCTTTAGAACCATATGGTCTTTTGGTCATTTTACCCTCTAAACAAGATTCACATTAAGGTATAGATTCCACCTTTAAGTGACTTAAAGGTCCATCCCTTACCAACCTTTGAATCCTATTCAGGTTAATGTGACCAAGGCGCAAATGCCAAAGATAAGTCTTATTAGAGTGAGAAGTTTTAAGTCTTTTTGAGTTATTATCATTCATCTCAGCATTAAGCAATAAGTCCATCTTAGGTTTGATAAAATATAGATTATTTTGCATCCATCCAGAATAGATAAAAGATTTGTTTTTACGAATCACCACTTTTTCATTAAAAGATACCACATAGGAGTCTTTATATAAACAAGATACAGAAATTAAATTCCTTTTAAATTTAGGAACATAAAAACAATCTTGCAAAAATAAATTCCTATAGTTATCAAAGTAAAGATGGACGTTTCTCACTGCTTCTGCTGAGACCAAGGATCCATCGCCCATCCAAAGCATGAAGTCTTTATGTGGCAGACTTCTCGTTTCTTTGAACCCCTACAGAGAAACACAAACATGATTAGTTGCACCAGAATCTATGACCCAAATGTCACTGGATTCCTCAACCAAAAAAGTTTCTAAATACAGAAGATCACACCTACCTCCTTTGGAAAGGAAGTCCTTGCAATGCTTCTAAATATGCCCGACCTTTCTACAGAAGAAGTACTTAAGCTTCTTTGGGTTCTTCTTCTTCTTTTTCTTGCTTTTGGTATTAGCAGGAACAGAAGACTTCCCACCAGAAGCAGCTACCATGTTGGCCTCACCACCCGTAGAAGACTCCCTGATCAGTAGTTCAAACTCCTGCAACTGTTTCATCAGTTTTGTCAAGGTCATATCTCGTCTATTGCTCAAATTAAATGTAGCTCTAAACAGAATAAATTCCTTAGACAAAGTCTCAAAGACCATAGTCATCTAAGTTTCAGCATTGATGTCGGCTCCATTGGTTTGAGCCTCAGCTAGGTAAACCATGACCAACATCATATGCTCCTTTATAGATGTCCCCGATCTTTGTCTATAGTTTAAGAGTTTCCAAAGAGCCTCTTGCCACTTTGTTATGGCCAGGCCTCCAAACATGTCCTCAAGATTATCCAAGATCTGCTTCGCAGTCTCATAATCTTGATGTTGAGCCTGCAGCACATTATTCATGTTGGCCATAACATAGCAGTGGGCCTGATCATTAGCATCTTTTCAGCAGTCATACACTTGGAATTGCTCATTAGATGAGTCTCCCATAGGCTCGGGAGGACAAGGGGTTGTCAGAACATATTTCAGTTTCTCAAAGGACAAGACGATATCCAGGTTCCGTTTCCAATCATTGTAATTCTCGCCAGTTAATAGGTTTTTGTCAAGAATCGATGATAAAGTGTTTTTAGACATTTTTAATCTACAATAAAGAATCATATACCAAACATAAGCAAACATATCATAATAATTTAGTAAGATAACACAATCATATAAAATCATACAAATGTATGTGTCAAAACCTTGAAAAAATCACAAGCTTACAACGATAATTCCCAACTCAGAATTCAACAAGCTCCTAGGGGAGTCATGCCAAATTCAATCAGTAACATGGATCCCCTCATGATTAATATATGCCATTCAGGACCCGTATGATCTAGCATATATTAATAATAGTTTCTTTGGCCATTACTTTTATTAACAGAGCTCCTAGGGGAGGTTAATAATAAAATTAACGTGAGTGTATAACCATCGTTTTAATATTTTATCTATGGTTTATAATCACCACCTAGGGGTGTGCAACCATAAATCATGCTAAAATACCTTATTCTCTCAGAGATCCAATCTGGTACATGATAGAAATCCCTTCCTAGGGGTCGGGACCACCATGTTCTTCCTATGGACCAACGATGGAGGCCTTAGGTTCTCTCTTCGAAAACCTTCTCCCACTCAATATTTTAAAATCAAAGTTTTATTTTAAAATTATGCATGAACAAATTTTAATATGGGCGGCACTTCCTATTCTATATGACATGTTATCAATATACATGGCAAATCATATTATAATGCAGACAAGCAAAGCAATCAAG
This sequence comes from Artocarpus heterophyllus, assembly GCA_025403435.1. Lineage (NCBI taxonomy): Eukaryota > Viridiplantae > Streptophyta > Magnoliopsida > Rosales > Moraceae > Artocarpus > Artocarpus heterophyllus. Next base: position 20,009,145 of record CM046352.1, on the reverse strand, counting down.
CAAAGCTATAAGCAAAATTAATAATAACTGTAATATTATGGCTCCACCCTAGAGAATAGAAAACTAAGATTACAAAAGAATAATCGAGACATATATTGATTCTTTATCCTTGAATGCTCAAGTTGTATCCTTCTTCACGTAATTTCCATCTTCAAGTCTTCAATCCCGTATGAATCAAATACTTCACATTTTCGGTCATATCCAAATTTAATGTTTCTCAGAATCATCTCAAAAATAAAATTAAAACTGCATCGCAAAAATTACACCTTTTCTGAAAAATTTACAGCTCTCGATCGACAAGCCGATCTGGGTGATCGGCCTGCCAATCCATGAAAGTTTGGCCTACCGAAAGAGCCAACCGATTTCTGCCCCACTGATGGCCTGCCGAACCACACGTTCGGCCTACTGATCTGTGACTATCGGCCTGCCGAACTGTGATGTTTGGCCTGCCAACCGAGCATAAATCTTCATTCCAGAAAATACAATTTTAATACAATTCATCAATTTTATTTTCAACAATTCAAAAACATAAAATTAGAGACTTAGGAAATACTTGGGTGCGCCATCATCCATCTTCTAGATCCGTCTTTTCTGAATAATTATTTAATTACAAAATTCTCACAAATTTAAAATTAAATAACAATTTTAAGACAGAGATGATAGTCTGCCATCTAATTATATGAAAAACCTAGATACACATTCTAACCTCTAAGAAACCATAACTGTCATAAATTAATTAAATAATTAAATAACAATTTAATCAACCATAATTAATTAATGAACATTCACCATATAATCCAGACAACATATAATTATATAGAAACCTAGAGTGCCAACTCTATATAAAATTAAATTCAAGCATAGGAGAGATTAAGATCACAAAATTTATACATATAGTATGATCACAAACTTGTAAATTTATGTAAAAACCTATGGCTCTTATACTAATTGTTGGAAAAAAAACAGTATGAGGTACGCAGCGGGAATTTTTAAAAATTTTAACATCAGAGTATTTTTCTAAAACACAAGTTTGACATGCTATATGCATAAATTAAACAGATCTTACTAACCTTTGTATACCGAAGAACCTCTACAACCTGTGAAGAGAAGTAACGTTCCAGAAGAACCTCAACCAACTGGTCTTCTTTGCTATTCTCTATCCACAACCGGAGTGAGTGTGGGCTCACACGTATAGCTCTTCCACCAGTGACTCTCCTTCCATCCAATGGAGAGAACCCAAAGCTAGTGTTCGTGATTTGTGAACAAAAGCTCTCAGGGAGTTTTCAGATGCTCACCAGAAGAGTATCACTCTTAATCTCTCAATTGATCTAATTAACTCATGAGACTTACTCCCTTTATATAGCTATTGGTCCTAGGGTCAGTCCTTATCAGATTAGGTCTCAAAAACTCAAAACAGAATCAAGTTCGGGTCAATATCTGATAAGATCCACGTGAAAATGCGTAATCTTATCTCTCGCTGATCGGCAGGCCGAACTGCCGCGTAAATATCTCCACGAATCTTTTATTTTCTACCCGAGATTCTATAGGATAAAGTCTTAGTTTTGATTCAAATAACCCAATAGAGAAGTTATCTGATCAAAACAAACTTTATCAAGATAATCTTCAAGAAAATAACTCAATTCACAATAATTTTACAATTTTATCTTGATTTAATTTATCCAATTAAATCAACCGATAAACAGACAAGAATTATCCGATCTCAATAATTCAACAAGTTTATCTTAAATTAATTTTATTACAAAATTAATTCAACCAATAAGCAGACATGAATTATTTGATTCTTTCAAATTTTAAACCAATCCGATAAATCTGACATAAGTCACCAATTATTGAAAAAGCACGCCGTATCGTTACAGGATTTTATCAGCTAGCAAATGGGACCAAAATGGACCTATAAAGTTCAAGCTCTCGATAATAATGAAACCCAATATCCCAGATATACATTTCAAAATTATCAACTCCAACGCTACTCCACTAAAAGCTTGGAGCTGCACTCTCGAACTTTATAGAATTACGAAGCCCGTATGGCTAAGTCTCCATGACATATCATAGTGTATCGTATCCCTATATGATAATCCATAATTGGCTTAAGGACAAGTTCTGTCTTACCTTCCCGATTATTTATATCTTACGTTCCATTATCTCACTATTAGAAAACTTACCATCCAAAGATAGTATACCATTCGGTTACACCTATGTATCTAAATGGTTGAGCGCTCCAGTTTTTTAATTACAGGATAACGCATATAAGAGGATATCATTACTCCTAAAGAGGAGCTATGGATTCTATATCTATGAATAACAAGTCTACTCTATCAAGAGTCATACCTCCAACGTATAGGCATGCATACCACTATTGAGATGTGGGAGTCACCCTTTGGTACATCAAAAGACACAAGTCGAGACAACAGACCCACTATCCATCTCAAGATTAAGATACAATACAAATGATTGTCTAAAGTGAATCGATTTGCCAAGACAGAATTATTAATCCAAATCAATTCACTTTGTGTCCCGATCCAACACATCGTCACCTATGACATCGTGCCAATGTTTCTATTCACGGAGTCCAACTCCGATGGTCAAGACAAACCATCTCCCAATAGGGATATAGACAACATAACAATCTTTATATGAATAAAGCGCCCAACTTTATTCCCTCGATTGTGGATCTTATGATTTAGACCGTCACCTTAGGAATCGTGTCTTCCGTATAATCTATCTATCATATGACCAATTCTTAAAGGTTTAGACCAACAGTCTCAGACTTTTGTTTGATTAACAAACATTCAATAAATATAAATGTAAAGAGGACAAAATTTGGTATATAAATAATAAATAAATTCTTTATTGATAAAAATGTCTCCAAAAGCATATTGCATTTTTACTCCTTAGGGCATACATATCTAACACGACCACCGACATTCCAATTGTGGAAAAAGAATAACAAGGAAGACCAGCTGGTTGAGACTTGTAACGCCCCTATATGGGGGTTAACAGTTTTTAATGAGATAAAATAAAAATAAATAATAAAAGTAAAACCTTAAAAATAAAATTTACCCGGGACTTAAATGAAAACTCTCAACTCAAAAATAAAAATATAAACGATAAATAAACCACAGTTTAATGTAGCACCTTAAATTTAATAAAATAAACTGTTGTCATCATCATTTTAACCCTCAACACATTGTAATACAGTCACAGAAAGTAACAATTGATGCTTACATTATCATGAAGAACATTCTCAACAATTGAAGCAGTCCCAATGTAATATAGCTACATCACTTCCTCAACTATATTTCTCGTAGCCACCTCACACTTAGTGAGTCCTGAAAAGATAAAAATATAAGGGTATGAGCAACACTATGCTCAGTAGAGAAAGCCATTACTCACCTTTAGGTTTTTATCATTACCACATTAAAACCTGCATGGTTAATAAGTTACATCATATTCCAGATTATGAGGTTTATTATGATCACATCTTATGGATACCGTAGTTAATCATTACCAAGTGTCATAATTACACATTTATACAAATATTACCAATCATCATTGTTCCTAGGTATCCATGTTAAATTGAGTATCACTCAACTCATCGAAACCCAAATGGGCGCACTTGATCACCCTATAAACATTCCAAGGGTGTTCCGGTGAGGGGACATCAAGCCCCGAGTCCTCACCAAGTCGATTCCTGTACAGTGTGTTCTGGGACTTTCAACCCAAGGAAGCGTCATCGCCTTCCTCCTATTTTACCTTTTAGGGTATTCATGCCCAAGGACGTAACCGTCGCCCTCTTTATGTCTCACAATTTCTCTATATTGAATCATTATTAATAGAGTTAGTTTTCCTAACCATGCTTCTCAATTTATAACATGTGTCAATTCATTATGTTCCTCGCCGTACAATACAAGACGAGTCCATGTCATAGTTTCATATGTGATACTCATATAATATCAGTTCAACATAGATATAAATATATTGCGGCAAAACAATCAATTTTAATTCTATAAAAACCTCACAAAAGATGAGTAATAGAATCCCTACCTTTCAAGCTTATCAACAATCTTTTAATCCTGGAATCAATTAACGTTAGCTCCATACTCCCTTGATCCTAAGGCGTGCATAAGGACAATTAAAACTAAAGCACAACATACAACTACATTCATAAATAAATCATGTGTAAACCTATCTTACTAGTATGCCATTAAAACTTTTATATAAATCTCTTTTGAATACCACAGTAAACAATTTTTGTCTTAACACAATATAAAATGTGAACAAGTAATCTATATGTTTTAGTCCCTAATAAGATTCATCAATCACTTAGGATAATATTGGAAAGGTTGCAAGACATTAAAGAATTAGGTGGTGAGCAAAGATGGGTTCTTGGTTCAAGTTAGTAGTTGGTATACCATAACAAACTGGCAGATTTACTAGTTTCCAATACAAAAATTGAATAATTCTTAGAAAATAAAATACAACTCCGATTTAGGTTTATGATAGCTCGTTAGAAAGCCTAGGATGCTACTTTTCAAATATGCAAACCAATTCCTAAAATTCATTTTAATTTAATCTTAGAATTTCAAGAAATAACCACTGCCCATAGAGGTATTACAAAGTTTAACAATATAAATTTTCTGTCTAGGGCATATACACTTAGACTTCATACATATGCTCCAAAATAGCAACAAACATATACTTAGGTTTAAGAACGCAAATTTGAATAATCCTTTAGTATAAAAGAAAATTTATAAATGAAAGACTAAATTTGTTCATAAGATTCTAACCTCGGATTATGGTTAGTTGGAAGCTTGAAATGGCTTCAAAACAGGTTCCTTTACTTCGGTATGACTGAAATTCTTGCTCAAATGGAGGTGATGGTGGCTGATTTTTATGGCTGCCTTGAAGAAGTTCTCTAAGTATTTTGCTTCAGCAAAGAAATAAGAAGAAGAGTGTGGGAACCGTGGAAGAGAAAGGAAGAAAAGATGAAGTCTTTGAAGAGAAGTGATAGAAACAATTATAGAGGAGACATGTTGAAGCATGTCACAGAGGAAATAAAGAAAATGAGGGTCAAGAGTAGTTGGAAAAGATATCCTTATGTCTCATCTAAAGACTTTAACACACATAATGCCAATATGACATTTTTGAGATTTATTAGAAGTTCTAAGGCTTTTTAGTAATCATACTAAATAAATATAGGAGAATTTTAGAAAATTTAAAAATAGATAAAAATAAATATTATAAAATAAATTTAAATGAAGCAATTTTTTTTATACACTAAAAATTAATTTAATTACCTCAATACCCGTTAGGAGAATAACGGGTGTCACAGCTCTACCCCCCTTAAAGAAATTTCGTCCTCGAAATTTCAATTCTAGCAATACTAGTAAAAATTTTAATTCCATTATTATTCCAATTCCGAGTCTAAACCGTTAATGTTGTTTGTCCTCCAAATTTAAGTCATCGTATCTCCACTTATTTACTTGCATAATAAATCTTACTCTAAATTCTAAATCCCTCAATGAGAGTATTTCTGACAAGTTTCAACTTATAACACCGTATAATAGTCTAAGAATCTGATCAGGCATACATATTGACCATACCATGATTCCAGTCCTTCATTGTCCATGGACTGTGATTTACAATCACATTTAAGGAGATTACTAGAGAAATTTTATATACTTCATCTTTAGGTTCCTTTTCCTTTTTGAGTAAGGAAAAGTCAAATATATTTGATTTCATACCTCAACTAATAAACTAAAACATAATCATAAAACATATATCACAAACACTTCTATTCAAAACCATATATTAAACTTATTCATAGAGATATTAAACGGAATCTCAGAGTTGCAGACAAACCTGACATATTTTTCATTAAACAGCTATCCTCATGACACAAACATTCAACCCAAATAATATACTCATATTTCATATGGAATATCCCCATAACTGACTCTGGTACTTCCACATAATATTAACAGAATATTACACATTACAAACATGATACGGATACGTTTCGAGAGTACAAGGCACTCCGTATACCAGCTATCCATATCATGCATGCTTATAGGATACAAAAACATCGATAAACAAAAGGTCAGACCTTAAGAAGGATGCGTTTCGAGAGCATCAAGTACTCCGTATCCAGCCATCCCGGCATTAGGCTCAATGAATCTAAAAGATTGAACAACGACGTACCACAAGAAACACAGAATACAAGGTAAACGGTTATTCGTAACACACGAAATACGGACACACATGCCTATATGCCAAAGATAAAACAAAAAGATTACAGATGGAGATTCAAATCAATTGGCCGCTCCCGGCTTTCCCTTTCCCATTCAAGCTTGGATGTTGCAGTGTCGGATTCTGGATGTATGATTTGCATTTTATCTATCAATTCCTCAACTGTTGAAGCAGTAACAAAGATTTGTCTCTCCGATTCTGTAGTGATGTTTTCTTCCACAGCGTAATCTAGAAATTTCAAAAGACCGTCATGAAAACCATTTACATTCAGCAGTCCCAAAGGTTTGGAATAAAAGCCCAACAATTGCCCACAAGCAACTACAAATATTTCCTCAAGAGTACCTAGACCACCAGGTAATGCTATAAAAGCATCAGAATTATAGATTATGTCTTTAAAATTTCTAGGGATACTCCTGACTCCTTCTCCCTTACCTATGGCTTCCTTATAAAGGTTTCCTTCAACTGGAATATGAGGCCAAATTCTTACAACAGTAGCGTCGCTAGACCTAGCTGCTAGTGCTATATTTTCCATCATTTTTATACTACCACCCCCATAGATTATGTTAATCTTCTTGTGTGCTAGGACTTGCCCTAAGTGATTTGCAGCTTCTAAATAAGCTTTATCTTTTCCAAGGCTAGAACCACAAAGGACACAGACATTCTTTATTTTCTTCGTGGACTGGGAGGTAGACATATTTGGTTTATAGAAGTGGTTGCTTAATGTCTGCTCCACTTAGACTTCGGGTTCTACATGAGATTTTAAAGATGAGAAATATACAAACAGGGCTAAAGAGATAGACGAGTAGGTAATGAAAAGGTAATCCAAAGATTTAAACAAAATCTTGTGCGGATAAGAAAGTAAGATAAGGTGATTGATAGTTTACAGAAAATCTGATTCACTTTTTGAAAAAGATTAGACTCTAATTGTATAACTTTTGACAATTGAGAACAATTTGACAGAAGACCCTCATGACACAACTGTAGACTTTTTGACAAATATACACCAAGTCTAGAAATTTAATATAAACGACAAATACTGTAGAACTTTTGAAATTTGAGACACAAATCTTGAAATATCTGGATAAGCTTTTCAAAATTCAAACATATTACTGTACCGTATGTAACGTGTCTGATAAGATAATATATTTTATTATATATATATATTTAAGAAAATCATAAATTAAATAAGATATTAACACTTACTGTATCAATCTAATAATCACAATTATTTCAAACACAAAAGCAAATATTCTGAGTAAAAGAAAAACACAAACTGTTGAACATCAGCTAAAACTGCTTCAAATAAGTAAAGACTAAATAACCTTTATAGAGCGATGACTTATTCCCATCCAGTTTTCTTATGGCTTGGCAAACAGGATCTAGAAATACCATATTCCTGAGGCGTTGTCTTTCTGTATAAAATTTAGGCCAGAGTTTAAAAATAGCTCCTTGAACATATCCACTAGGGTGACCGTGGAGAGGAGGATGGATGCTATCCAAGTTCTCCTTTGAAAGTCCATCCCTACAAAACCTTATTTTATCCTCTCTATTCGTAGACATATAACCAGGTGAAGTACATTTACCGTTACAATTTTGTCTTCCACATTTGTTACAAGCGACCACGATGGCACGGGCTCTTCTTTTCATTGCACTACGACTGGTACCCGTTCCTGGTAAACCGACATCTTGACTAAAGTCACTCGGACGGATTTTCCCCTCTATCAACATTCTCACATCACAAGGGATGCCAAAATGCATAAGAATCCACAACCGAGTAATTCTAGCCTTGTATTTCTTTCTGAGAATCTTTTGGGAGAGTGATGGGAAATACTTTATCAGGTGTTGGTACTTTGGGTCCATGATGAGATGAAAGAAGAGTAAATAGAAAGGAAAAATTAAGATAGTAAATTACAGAATCCTAGAATTCCTTCTTCTTTTAGAGGAAAAGAAGAATTTTTAATGTAAAAGAAGAGGATTTGCGATTTAGAGAGAAAATAACAAATTAAGAGAGAAAAAGTGAACTCGGAGAAATAAGGTCTTACGCACAGTAAACATATATGTAAACAATAATTAAACCACTGTATATGACACGTATAGAGACCACGTGGGAGAGACAGTGTGAATCAAACTGATTTAGGATTTGAACTAGGCCCAAATGTTCTAAGTTGAAAATGGTCAGGTTGTTTCGGGCCTTAACACATTTGGAACGAGTTAAATAACAAACATAAAATTGAAAACCAATTCGTATGAATCTTAAACCCAATTCAAAGCCCACTATAGATAAAGTTAACTATAAACAACAAATCTAATTTAACGACAACAAGGATCTTCCTGAATGATCCAGCAACTCAAATAATTTTGTTTTAATCAAAACCTTATTGAACAATACATACACCCATATGTTATTCATAATACTCAACATCTATCAATGGATTCATCATCATTGCTACCAAGGGTTTAGAATGTGACTAACCTTGAAATCAATACGATTTACGTCTTCCAACATAGACCATATCAATGAACAAAGACACTTGATGTTACTACTTAAGAACATCTACAATCCCCACAATTCTACTTATACAATATATAATTTCCTCATATAACAAAACCTTAGGTAACCAAAAGATTCACATCTAAACATCTAAAACTTAAACATTTTATCGTAATTATCCAAAATTATTATAAGTGCCTTAAGTATTATGATTTACTTAAGGAAACTCCTATTGATCATTTTTCTATTGCATCTATATATAAAGATTCACTGATACACTTAAATACAATGTACGTAACAAAATATTCCAATTTTGAGATTCATGCATTCTAGACTTTACACAGCCTCAACAGACCAAAAGTCTAACATTTATCTCTCTCAAGATTCAATACCATGATTCCCAACTTATATCATATTCCTCAAATAAATAGAACTTTTAAGAAAAGATATTGACACTTATGTGCTCCATCGAATCCACACATAATCATTACTTAGGTTTGAATCAATTACAAAAAATTTGGCATATCTATGTCAAACTTTAAAATCAATAAATCAAGCCTTATATTTCTTATTGTTTTTCACGAGACAAAAGGCTTTTAAATCCTCTTATCTATACGAATTTCTCATCGTTTATACGAATTAGATATGCTTATAGATCCAAATATTATACGAATCTCTCATAAGCAATCTACTTATAAACTCATTCCATATAATTATCATTCCCTCATAACTATTAATACTTTCCTTCTATATAATTATTGTACTCATATAACTATTAATATTTTCATTCTATGGCCTTTCCATGTTACATCCTTCTAGACTGTATAAATCAATGTGAAGGTTCATTTTGATGATGACAATGAAAATTCAGCTTCAAAACCATCTTAAAAATATATTTTTTAAAAGTGGTGCTACACTCCCTAGGTTAACCGAACCTAGGCTCTGATACCAAAAATTCTGTAACGCCCCTATATGGGGGTTAACAGTTTTTAATGAGATAAAATAAAAATAAATAATAAAAGTAAAACCTTAAAAATAAAATTTGCCCGGGACTTAAATGAAAACTCTCAACTCAAAAATAAAAATATAAACGATAAATAAACCACAGTTTAATGTAGCACCTTAAATTTAATAAAATAAACTGTTGTCATCATCATTTTAACCCTCAACACATTGTAATACAGTCACAGAAAGTAACAATTGATGCTTACATTATCATGAAGAACATTCTCAACAATTGAAGCAGTCCCAATGTAATATAGTTACATCACTTCCTCAACTATATTTCTCGTAGCCACCTCACACTTAGTGAGTCCTGAAAAGATAAAAATATAAGGGTATGAGCAACACTATGCTCAGTAGAGAAAGCCATTACTCACCTTTAGGTTTTTATCATTACCACATTAAAACCTGCATGGTTAATAAGTTACATCATATTCCAGATTATGAGGTTTATTTGATCACATCTTATGGATACCGTAGTTAATCATTACCAAGTGTCATAATTACACATTTATACAAATATTACCAATCATCATTGTTCCTAGGTATCCATGTTAAATTGAGTATCACTCAACTCATCGAAACCCAAATGGGCGCACTTGATCACCCTATAAACATTCCAAGGGTGTTTCGGTGAGGGGACATCAAGCCCCGAGTCCTCACCAAGTCGATTCCTGTACAGTGTGTTCTGGGACTTTCAACCCAAGGAAGCGTCATCGCCTTCCCCCTATTTTACCTTTTAGGGTATTCATGCCCAAGGACGTAACCGTCGCCCTCTTTATGTCTCACAATTTCTCTATATTGAATCATTATTAATAGAGTTAGTTTTCCTAACCATGCTTCTCAATTTATAACATGTGTCAATTCATTATGTTCCTCGCCGTACAATACAAGACGAGTCCATGTCATAGTTTCATATGTGATACTCATATAATATCAGTTCAACATAGATATAAATATATTGCGGCAAAACAATCAATTTTAATTCTATAAAAACCTCACAAAAGATGAGTAATAGAATCCCTACCTTTCAAGCTTATCAACAATCTTTTAATCCTGGAATCAATTAACGTTAGCTCCATACTCCCTTGATCCTAAGGCGTGCATAAGGACAATTAAAACTAAAGCACAACATACAACTACATTCATAAATAAATCATGTGTAAACCTATCTTACTAGTATGCCATTAAAGCTTTTATATAAATCTCTTTTGAATACCACAGTAAACAATTTTTGTCTTAACACAATATAAAATGTGAACAAGTAATCTATATGTTTTAGTCCCTAATAAGATTCATCAATCACTTAGGATAATATTGGAAAGGTTGCAAGACATTAAAGAATTAGGTGGTGAGCAAAGATGGGTTCTTGGTTCAGGTTAGTAGTTGGTATACCATAACAAACTGGCAGATTTACTAGTTTCCAATACAAAAATTGAATAATTCTTAGAAAATAAAATACAACTCCGATTTAGGTTTATGATAGCTCGTTAGAAAGCCTAGGATGCTACTTTTCAAATATGCAAACCAATTCCTAAAATTCATTTTAATTTAATCTTAGAATTTCAAGAAATAACCACTGCCCATAGAGGTATTACAAAGTTTAACAATATAAATTTTCTGTCTAGGGCATATACACTTAGACTTCATACATATGCTCCAAAATAGCAACAAACATATACTTAGGTTTAAGAACGCAAATTTGAATAATCCTTTAGTATAAAAGAAAAATTTATAAATGAAAGACTAAATTTGTTCATAAGATTCTAACCTCGGATTATGGTTAGTTGGAAGCTTGAAATGGCTTCAAAACAGGTTCCTTTACTTCGGTATGACTGAAATTCTTGCTCAAATGGAGGTGATGGTGGCTGATTTTTATGGCTGCCTTGAAGAAGTTCTCTAAGTATTTTGCTTCAGCAAAGAAATAAGAAGAAGAGTGTGGGAACCGTGGAAGAGAAAGGAAGAAAAGATGAAGTCTTTGAAGAGAAGTGATAGAAACAATTATAGAGGAGACATGTTGAAGCATGTCACGGAGGAAATAAAGAAAATGAGGGTCAAGAGTAGTTGGAAAAGATATCCTTATGTCTCATCTAAAGACTTTAACACACATAATGCCAATATGACATTTTTGAGATTTATTAGAAGTTCTAAGGCTTTTTAGTAATCATACTAAATAAATATAGGAGAATTTTAGAAAATTTAAAAATAGATAAAAATAAATATTATAAAATAAATTTAAATGAAGCAATTTTTTTTATACACTAAAAATTAATTTAATTACCTCAATACCCGTTAGGAGAATAACGGGTGTCACAAGACTTTTCCAGAATGTTCTTTTCTAGTCGAAGTTTTAATAGTCTTCGGTCTAATAAAGATATATGTAAGATCTTTTATTAATTTATGTACTTAGCATATGAAACTTGTTATTTAAAAAACACTTTGATTTAAAAATTTTAAAATTATGTTGCATATCGTTTTCCAATAATTAGTATTAGAGACATGGTTTTACATTGATTTTATAGGTTTATGATCATGCTCTGTACATAAATTATGTGATCTTATTCTCTCTTATACTTGAATTAAATTTTTTAGAGCGTAGGCACTTTAGGGTTTCTATATAATTATATGTTGTCATGAGATTATATGGTGAACGTTTATAAATTAATTGTTGTTAATTAAATTTTTGTTTTAATTATATATTAATTAAATAATTTTGCAAGTTATGCTTCCTTAGAGGTTAAAATGTGTATCTAAGTTTTTCATATAATTAGATGGCGGTCTATCATCATCATCTAAGATGTATTATTTTAATTTTGGTTTGTAAAATTTAAATTAAAATAATTATTTGAAGTGAAGACGGATCTAAAAGATGGAGATGATTGTAGTTCTATGTTTTTTCTATATTTGTAATTTTTTTATGTTTTTGAATTGTTGAAAAATAAATTAAACACTACTTAAAAATTATTTTTTTACAAAAGTTTGGAAAAACACTAGTTCAACGTCGGTCAATAGGCTGGTTGCCCTATACCGATAGGCTGATAGTCGTAGATCGATAAGCCGGCAACAGCGGAACCGTTCTTTTAAAACAACACATTTTTCCAATGCAGTTTTTATTTTTGTTTTTTGAAACAATTATAAGAAACATGATATTTTATGATAACTAGAAAAATAAATTTCTGATCTATATGAGATTAAAAAATTGAAGACAACGCCACATGAAAAAGGATACAACGAGAAGATACCAGATAAGGAATCGATATATGTTTTGATTGATCTTTTATAATTTTAATTTTCTTTTCTCTAGGACAGAACCATAATATTACAACTGTTTATTATAAAGTCGTCCGAGTGGCAAAAGGATGAATAGAAGGGGCTACACACACATACTAAAAGGATTAAGAGTGGGACAAATTTAGCATTTGGATTGAAATTCTAAACATACAATGTGCTTGTAATTTTTTGAGAGCATTAAACTTTTGACACCTTTGATGCTTGAGTTTACCACAATAGAACACTTCTTACTTGGCACTCACTTTAAAAACTTTGGTGCTTTTAATTTCTCTTCTTTGTTCATTACTTTTCTTTTGCTCAAGGACTAGCAAAATTATAAGTTTAGAGGAGTTTGATAGAATAAGTTTATTAGTTTCCCTAGCTTATAGATTTTGTTAATTTTTAAGCAATTTAATTGTTTTTATGTTATGTTTTCATGTTTATTTAAATTTAAATAAAATTTAGTCAATACATTTTTTGTTATTTTTATTTTTCTCTTTATTTATTTTTATTTTTATTTCTATTTTATTTTGATGTTTTAGTAGGAAAAGAAGGCATTTTTGGAGACTTTGGATCAATATACATGCACCTCAACCCCTTCAAAGTCGTGCCCTAGCGCTAGGTTCCAGAGCATTAGTGCACTAGTGCTAATTGACTGTGTGAATTGGAACATCAGGCCTCTTAAAAGCAACGCGTGTAGCTGTGCCATTTCATTTCTCACAACTCTATGCATCTTTTCTCGCCCCAGACTTATTGTTTTCAAACATGCATGACCGCACCACTTAATCCCCGCCCCTGTGCGTGTAGCTCTTAATCCAAAGGAGTGTATTGATTAAGGTGGATTTTGGGGGAATATTCCTAAGTTTTTGGAGACATATAAATACCTATCTGTAAGGTTTTGGAAGAAATCTTTGGTAGCTAATTTTGGGGAACATAGCAATCACCTTGGGATTCCAAGAAAAGAAATAAGAGTTAGAGGAACATCCAAGCTCATCCAATTAGTTTATCTCTTCTCTCTTTTATTTCTTTTGAAATTCTTTATAAATTATTATAGATTCCATTTATATGTTTTGCTATGTAATTTTAGATTTATTCGAAATTATGCATAGCTAAATCTCTTTGTTTAACTGAACCCAAGTTAAAATTGTATTTTGATAATTGCCTTTAGATTATTGCAATTTAATTTCTAATTTTGTTTGTTTGTGTTTGCTTAATTTTGATGTCTCTAATTGATTTATCATCAATTAGTTGATTTTATATTTAAGGTTATTATTTAGGAAATAACGATTCTAAATTTAGGTTTAGGAAATACAACCTAGGGAATTGTAAAGTTGGAAGACTTATGATTCGTTTTGTGGCAAACTAATAGAACTTGCATTAAATGAGCCCTTAATAGTTGGTTCTAAATAGGGATAATGGAATTAATTAATTTGGGCATTTCTCAATTATGTACCTGGGAGAGGAAAGTTGAGATAAATGATTGTTCTAAGCTAATAAAATGGGAAAAGTGAATTGACAATGATCTAGGCACTGACTAAGCATAATGAAAACTTGGTGAAGTAGTTCCTCTAGATCCATTTCATTATCGGTTACTTAAGTTTAATTATTTTATTGATTTTAATTTTATTAAGTTCATTTTAATTGGTTCTAATTTCTTATTCTTAATTAAAATTGCCATTAAATTCAGATTATCTAGATAAAATTAAAAGTACATAACCATGATAGATAATAAAAATTTAATAATCCAATCCTTGTGAAAATCGACACTTTACTCTCACTTTATTGCTCACAACCCTATACATTTGCACGCAACCATTACTCTATTTATGATAATGTAAATTTCACTACAAAACTTATGGAGATAAATAAGTAAAAAATACTATATTTCAAGTTGCCAAATAAGGACAAAGGAACCATGCCTACCTCTATGCCATTCTTATGCCTACTTATGTAACTAGCTTCCTACCATATCCTTGAAAAAGAAAAAGTAATTTTCTATTGTAGCATTTGGGGAATTGGTAATAAGAAAAAAATCAAAAGTTCTTCAAGTCAAGTGCTTAACGATGATTTGACGGCTGTAAAATAAGTGCAACACTATTTCTATATACAAGGCAAATTGGATAAAAAACGTCACAAAATATAGGACAGAAAATAAGAATGTCCTTCTAAAAGAGCACTTTTCCCAAACTACCATTAAAAGCTCTTTTAAAACTACTCATTTAGTTAAAAAAAAAAAAAAGGTGATTTATTAAAAGTTGAAATTAACCTTCCTTCTTCAATTAGAAAAAGTGATTTAATAAAAGTCTAAATTACTATTCCTTGTCACTCTCTTATGTGGTAGATTACTTGGGTTACCGACAGGATGTCGAAGTGGAACTTGATATTTGCTGGAGTGAAATCTACAACATTATCTTAGTTTTTAATCAAAATAAAAAAACAACCGTCTTTGATTACCGGTACGGATCATCAGACTAGAATCTGGTAGATGCTAAAGTAGAATTTAAAGATTCTAAAGCATAATCTACCAAATTATTTCATTTTTTATTCAAAACAAAAAAAAAAACAACTGCATCCAGTCGCCGACGCGAGGTGCCAAAATGGAACCTGGTAGATGCTAGAGAGAAATCTACCAGATTATCTTATTTTTTTATTCAAAACAAAGGAACCCACCATCTCTGGTAACTGGCATAGGGTATTAGAGTGGAACCGATAGATGTCGAGGCAGAACCCACTAGGTGTAGGAGCAGATTCTGACAAATGAAAAACTTATTCATTTCAACCAGAAACAAAAACAAACCAAAAATAACTAGATTCAAAAATAGTGCATGATACTCAAAAAGCAAACCAAACAACTAGATTAAAAAACAAATCTCAATGATAATCAGATTTGCAAATCAAACAACTAGATCTAAAAGCAAATCTCATATCAAAACCAAAACAACAACAACAAAAAATAAAATACCTAAAAAAAATTACTCTCGGAAGAGACCAAATCAAGTAGATCTTGGAATAGGCGATTAAGCTTTATGAGGTTACAGATCTTAGACCAAATCACCTAGATGGAGTCTGACAACACAACTTCTTAGAACGTATGGTTGAACCTCGTGAGGTTGCAAATCTCACTGGAGATCCAAGCCTTTTCAGATGTTGTATGAAGTCCTCAACACATATCTAGTGTCAGCTATCACCAAAAATGTATTAGGTTGAAGCTTCTCAAAATGACATTGATTAAGGCCCACCACTTGATGAAGCAAGTGCAAAAGGAGCTTGATAAACTAATAAAGAAGCAGGAAAATTAGGTCTCCATCTTCGTCCCTAAGGTCACAAAGGCGTTCGACAGATCAACACTAACAGTGGTGATTGCCAAACTATAACAATGACAGCGGGGCGAGCGATAGGATAGAAGTTGGAAAATCAAGTCTTGATCCTCATCCCTCAAGGTCACGGAGACTCTTGACAAATCAATAGTAACTCCAACGACACCAAACTTTAGCAAAAACAATGGCGATTTGTGGCAGGGCGGAGAAAAGATGGAAAGGCGAGTAAAGAAGAGAGAGGAGCGAGAGGGGATGGAGTGAAAGAGAGAGGAGAAAGAAACAAAAACAAAATAAGATTAGGCTTTGTTTCTGATTTAGTTTTTAAACTGTAAAAAAGTCAATCAATAAATCAAATTTAAAAAAAATAAACTTTAAAGGGGGCAGCTTTGAAAGTCAAAAAGAGAGGACAATGTTGATATAAAGAATGTTCCTAAGAGGCATGCCATGTAATTTTCTCTAACATATAAATCCTATTTGGTATTGCCATTGGGCTATTTTTATTTTTAGATTAGATTCTTAAAAATGTGTAAAAGGTGAGGGTGGTGTTTGTAAACTTTGTATTTTCCCAATAGGTTTTAAAAACTAATACCTAGCTGTAGAATTTCAAAAGTAGATCACATGTTGCTTATATAAAAGAGAGAATGAGTTAATAGGCCAAAAAAATGAAGGGATAAAAATTAATAGCCAAAATTTAAGCATTGTTAATATACAGGCCCTTTTTTTTGCTAAACAAACAGGCCATTTAATTGAAAATCTTATTTATTAAATACAATAATGAATAAAAATGTCCTCTAATTTGTAATAACCTCTATCTCCTCCATGTTTTCCCCCTCTTCTCTCTCTCATCTACAACAAACTCCTCTCCCCTCTCATGTTCTCTCTCTCCTCCTACCTAAGCTTATTATCTCTCTCCCCCCACTCGTTCGCTTTTTTTTTCCTCCCACTCACACTCTTTCTTTTCTCATCAGAAACTTATGTGGATCTGCCCAAAACCAAGATGATCTCGTTGGCTAGAAAAAGTCTTTTTCTTCCTTCTTCTCTTGCTCTCCTTTTAGTCTAGATTGTAGATCTGAGACATGCCAGAATCTTGACAGAGAAAATAGTGAACAATGTCGAGATCGGATGGCAAGCACGAGGCTTGCATGTCACTAGATCCTCCCATCATCATCGATGAGATCTTTTGTCGTTCTTCGCATGTTGCTCATCATCGTTGTTCCTCGTCGTTGAGCCATTTTTGCTGTCAAATGCGAGAGAGATAGGAGAGTGAGAGACAAGATACAAAGTAAGGAAAAGAAAAATAAAGGAAAAAAATTTAAATTTGTTGTTTGGATAATTAGGAAAAGTTTGGGGCATTTTGGTCTATACAACAATTTAAAACTAAATATAGTACTTCTAATAATATTAATAATTGACCTATTTGTTGCAATTTTCCCATATATAATTACTTTTACTTCATTGTTTAATCTATTAAAATACCCTTGATAATGAACGATAATAAATTTAGTTATTTTATTTATGTAAGTGACAAATAAAAAATAACTTTTATAAATATTTGCTAAAAAATTACAAGCTCTTCTTTAGTTTCAAAAACTATTACATATTGCACATAGATGTTAGATTATCTCCTTAGATAAAAGAAATTTGTTTATTTTTAGCATTATTTGAGAAAATAAAACTAAAATTATATATTTTTTAATTTTTTGGTGTGAAAAATAATGACCTTTTGACATTAATATTCAAAATAAAATTCAAAACTATTTTCGGCGTTATATTTCTATTAATAAAAAAGTAAAGCATATCAATTTTAAGGATTACACATTTCACAACAATTTAATTCATGATTATTAAACACAAAGTTATTTTTCACCCTAACAATTTTTAGGAGCTCTTGGGGTAAAAGTGTTTATCTATCTATAGTGCATGATTTTAAACGTTAAATCCAATCAAAATCATATTAAAGTAAAATTTAACGGTAACAAATCTAAGACAAAATCTAACGACTTAAAATAAAACATATTAATAAGGCAAATATTTTTCATGTCTTACGATAAAATTATCCTTGCTTTTGACTAACACTAGAGTTTGTTAAAAAAACATGTTAAAATTTAAAGTTAAAACATAAACACGATAGCATACGAGAGCTTTACACTATAACATGTGAGAATTTATATTGTAATAAATTTTTACATTTTATTATAACTTTAGACTATAATAATTAAAATTTATTTTTCAAAAGTGTTTTCCAAAGAACTCAACATAATTAACAATAAAAATCTCAACGGCACAAATATTTTAGCCGCATAACAGTGCCAAACCAGGCCGAGAAGATTGAAAGAGAGTCAAATGCGTTTGACTTAAATTGACGGCAGGAACTGCAGGTACAACACTGTTTCTAAATTTCAAGGAAAATGGGATAAGGACCGCCTCTTAACACGGATTGTAAGTCTCATTCACCTGATCTCCCCAAGTGGGTCCCACTAAGTCCCGCATATTACACGTGGCATATGTTGGCCCTTCCGAGAGTCACCTGTCAAAGCAAAAACTAAAAAAAATAAAAAGAAATAAAAAGAAAAGGAAAAAACAACTGCTGAAACACCAAAAACAGATTCACTTGCGATTAAAAGTGGATCATCAGAGTTCCATTCCCATTTCCCACCATCGAAAAGCAGAAGAAGAAAGGTTCCTCACCTTTCTCTCTCCTCTCTTTCTCTCTCTACCAGACTTTATCACTTTAAAGCTCCCCAGACTTTCTCCGAATCTTATCGAATTCAGGTGAGATCGATTTCCAGTCAGAAAACAGTTTGCTCAAAATGTTTTTTTTTTCTTTTTTGTTTTTTAATTTATTTTGTATCGACAAATAACGTCTGCGTGTGTTGCGCCGCCTTGATTCTGCGTTTTTATGGATCTATTCATAGATTGGGGACAATTCTAGGGTTTTGTATTGGTAGCTTGTGTTTGAATTCAGTCTCGGAAAATTGATCAAACCATACCCAAGTTGTCAGTTTTGGTTTGAGAGAAGTATCGATGAATTTTCGGGATTCGTTTTGGCAGGCAAGATATTTGGTGAGGACGAGCTCGGTGATTGTGATATTTTCTTGTTTTCCATTTCCTGTGTTTTTCTGTTTTGTTTTTTTTTTTTTTTTTTTAATTCCCATCTATAGCAGAAAGTTTCATGATTTCGCACCTAGTTTTAGATTTTGCTATGCTGGGCAATCTTTTTTATTTTTTTTAATTTATGATGAGTTACTCCTGTAGAACTTGTTTTGATAAAGAATTGGTTTTCAATTTCTGGTATATATTACTTATTTGGTATTCCCAGATTGTTTTTTGACTTGTTTGAAGAGCTAATTCGGTTACATTTCTTCTTGTGAATTTTTCCAATCATGCAGATAAAAATATTAAGAGAGTGACTGTTTTTTCTTATGAAAGTGTTTATATAACTTAAAATCTCCAATTATGCCGGGTGGATCCGTAAGACGAGTTTCACGTCAAGATATACAACTGGTAAGCTTCTGTGCTTAGCTTTACCGTTGATGGGCTATGAGTGGTCAATAGATTATAATAGTTTGTGTTTATATTTTCTTAAAAGTAATATGGTCAAAGTTATGTTTTGATCAGTAATTTGGTGTACAATACCGTTTTGAGATATTTTCAAAGCCAATTCACATAGGGAAAAAAACAATAGGATATTGATTATCGTTCACTGCTGATTTTCTGAAACATGTGTATCTAATTGACCTTTAATTTCTGAATTTTAATGAAAGAAAGAAGAAAATAACTAACCTTTATTCGTGTCTTGTTAGCTTACTTATAAAAATTGTATTTCGCAATAGGATTCGTGTTTTGTTAACTAAAATCGACAAACAGAGAAATAACTTGAGCTTCTTTTGCCAGCATCTTTTGGAAATTTCTTATTAGCAACTGTACCTGTAACAAATTTGAGTTTTCCTTTGCCACGTCATAGCATTTATTTACACAATTTTCTTCTTTCATGACTAAACTCATCTAGTTTTATGGAAAAATCCAGGTGCAGAATCTTATTGAACGATGTCTGCAGCTGTATATGAACCAGAAGGAAGTTGTGGATACTTTATTATTTCAGGCAAAAATAGAGCCTGATTTCACATCGCTTGGTAACTATCTTGTCCTATTTGATTCTTTGAATCACTTGCTTTTAACATGTCCTGTAATTGCTTTGCCATATTTTCATTCACCTTTGGGATCTTTTTTTTTTTTTTTTTTTTTCCTTTTCCTTTTCTCCTGGCTTTGTTTGTTCCCTGCATCAACCTAATAAGGGAGTTGAATTTTCCTCAAAAAGATAATCATGATTTTTTCTCAACATTTATATAGTTTTGCGTGGAGCGTTGGTATGGGTAATTTTCCTTGGTAATTATGGAGCTATTGATGCCCCTTTGCACACACATGATTCATTACGTAATCCTAGATGTTGCTCTAATTGTCGATCCTTTTCTTTAATTGGTGCAACTTTGTGTGAAAAGAATAGAAAAGAAAAAGGAAAATAATAACAGTTGTGCTCCTTCAAAATTGAATTTCATCTTTAAAAATTTTTGTTCAATCAATCATCAAATTTTCATGTTAACGGGCAACCTCGATTACAGCAGAGTAGTCTCAAATCCTACGGCTTAATTCATGAACTAGTCTCTCAAGAGTCTCTGGAAAGGACCTGCATTGGATAGTTATTGTCTATTTCCTGACCCAAGCGGGTTATTTGGCGAGCATGGCAATAATGGCTTTGCTTATTATGGGGTCATATAAAACAAAGAAATATTCTGTATCTCATGTAGAGGCACCAATACATGTAGAGTCTGATTAGGCTATTTCAATGCTTGAAGACATTATTACACTTTGCAAAGTTGAGTTAAAGCTGCTTGTTTTATGGATGTTATCATTATCAATTCTTGGACGTGGTATTTGTATTTCTGCTGGTTTGCAGTTTGGCAGAAGCTTGAAGAAGAGAATCAAGAATTTTTCAAGGCTTATTATCTGAGGTTGATGGTGAAGCACCAAATAATTGAATTCAATAGGTTGCTTGATCAACAAGTGCGATTGATGCATCAAATGCACCCCAGTGGAGTTGCTTCGATAACTACTTCTAACGGGTCCCATATTCCTTCATGTAAGAATACTTTCTTTGGTTGGGTGTTTAAATAGGTTTAGTATACCTTGAGCTTCCTCCTTATGCATGGGACTTCAAGCACTTGTTATTAGGTTTAGATAATTGTTCAAACATCTTGGCACAAGAATGACGAACAATTTTCTACTCTTTTCAAAGCAAAATTGTGTTATGTAAAGCTATTACTTAAAAGACTTTTTTTTAGCGATGAACACGTGAAAAACTATGTAGACATGGTTTCTTGAACTTTCTACAGTCAACTGAAAGCTTTGCTCTTTTGGAACGGATATCTTAAGCATATTTTGTGTAGTATCAAGTTTATCCAAATTGTCTATTTCGTATACAAATATATGTATATGTACATAATGTATAGACAAATAGAATGTGTGTTTGATTCTAGTGGCTTCTTTCGACTTAATGAAGTTAACAATCAATATACTACTGTCTCTGACAGTGCGCCAGAACTCAGCATGCTACCCCTCGGAGCATGTAGGACCTGCTCTAAAGACAGAAAATATGCACCCTGCTGTTGGTTCCTGCTTACCAAATGCATTTACCAACGGTGGGTCTTCAATGCACGCTGGTATGCACGGTACTGTTGAGATGTCTGCTCATGCCGGCAGGCTTGAAGCCGCACAAAACATGCTCTCGACTCAGAACTCCAACATGGGACTGATGCACGGAATAAATGGTGGGATTATCAAACCAGAAGTTGGTGGTATGATCAAACCAGAAGTTGGCGGGGTCATCAAATCGGAAGTTGGATATTCAAGTACTCGTTATCTGTTTGGTGCTGATAACAATGTCCTGGAGGGACGGACAAATATTGGAGATTCGTCGGTTGCACATTTCAGTAGTGTAGATTCTAACTCACAACCCCTGAATGATTCTCTTCTTGATGCGGACACTTCTTCCTTTGGATTCTTAGGTCAAATTCCTCGAAATTTCAGCCTCTCAGATCTGACGGCTGATTTCTCTCAGAGTTCAGGTACATCCTATCTGTTTTTCTACCCGTGTGGGGAGGAGTGCGTGCATTTGCTTTTGTTATTAATAGTAGCTTTTAGTTCTTAATACAAATACATAAAGAAAGATATACAGTGCACAAGATCCTTGTACATTTTAGTCATTCACACTTTAAATTGCGTTCTCCCCCAGATGTTGGTTTTTCTTGTAATAAACTGAAAACTGACCACTTGATAAAACACATGCATGGTTTGACAAAATTGAACTGTCTTGAAGTTTGACACTCTGGACGTGTGAAAAGACAATATTTATTGTTTCAGATATACTGGAAAGCTATTCTAGATCGCCCTTCCTGCAACCAGATGCTGAAGACTTTCTCGATTCTCGTGAAAGAGGGGACCCTCAAGGTAAGACTTTGCCCTTATCTGTTATGTTTATCACGCTCGGAGGATAAAAATGTTGTTGTATTACCCTCACAGGAGACAGTAGAAGGTTGGACACCATATCAGAAGGTTTGAGTTATGAAGATTTTGGCAGTGAATAGTTAATAAAATTGCAAAGGTAATGATATTTACTTCTGCTATATTCTAGTGTATTAGTTTACTTTCCTGTCATTACAGTCTCTAGTTGTATGATTGGCCTAGCTGTTTTTTTCACGACATTTTGTCCCCCCCCATTCCCTCCTTTTTGGCTTTTTGGTGCATAAAAGCTATTATGATATTGATATGTGATAGGATCTAACACCATGCTTTAAGGCGACACTCAAAGTTATGCCTAGTCATTGCATCTTTTTGCGTGTTTATAAATCAAATATTGTGCTTTTCGGGAATTTGAGATGAATCTGTGGAGACTAATTGAAGTGCTGCTTCAAAATGGTCTTTGCAGTCTCAAATAACTTGTTCTCATTTTATTGTTGTCATCGTTTTTTCTCTATTTTTTTTTTTTTTTTTTGGGGGGGTTTCTCTCTTATAGCTTGTCTTGGGTTTTTCTCACTGCAGGTCTAATTTGGCCAGGGGATTTGCACGGTGTACATAACATAATGGGCTGTGATGCTTCAGCATCACAAATTTTAAACTCTCAGAAGGTAATGGTTGGTGTGTAAAATTTCGCTGACGTAGTGATGAGAATTGACATTAGAATGGTTCTTTGGAAGAGGGAAGGGAAAAAAAAAAAAAGGTTTTTCGTCTGGTCTTGAAACCATGTAATACATGGAGGTTATGCTGATAATGGTGTGGTGTTAAAAGTGTTTGTTTTAACGTTTATGTATGATATTGTGGCGTCAACTGTGTAAGTTATGCTTTGCTTATGCAATTAGAGGTTGTGACAATCGGTAGAGAAATCCGACTTGCATGTGGAAAACTTTTTAATATGTGGGATTGCATTTTGGTTCATTTAAGAATTTTAAAGGGGATGTGATTTGTAAAAGCATGGCCCTTTGTCATTGCTTATTGGGTTCTGCTTTCTACAATAAGACAGACCATGATATTTGAATTTTGCCATGTGGGGGTGAATTTATGTTGGAATAGTATGTCACATTTGTATGTCACACGAAACGAACAATATCCATTAATTCGATCAAGTAAAAACGTTATCTGATTTAAAAGGTCCATTAAAAAGTTCAAACTGTAGTTTTAAGAGAATTGCACCAGATAATACAGTTTTACAGGTTCAATTCTTAATAGGTTCAATTTTTAATGTAAATAAATAACTTATTTATAAAAATATTAAAGTACAGAATATTTTTTGAATCACATGTTATTTTTAAACATGAATTCTCAATTTTACTTTTTTTTCTTTTTCTTCTACTTATTTTTCTCTCTGCTTCTCTCTACCTCATATTATAAAAAATAACTTTTGTTTTAATTTATATAAATTATTTGCTAAACATGGTTATATTTTAGTTTATTTATGTTTATTCTCAGTTAATGGTCTGGTCTTCGTACACAAAATGGTCTTGTCTAATTTGTCTTTTTGTAACCTGTCAAAATGGTCAGGTCCTAACAATCTTGCAGTTTCTAGGATTTGATTGGACTGTGCACACCTTTACTGACTGGTAATTTATTTTCATTTCATTTGAAAAACCAAACAAAAAAATCGAAGTGAAACGACCCAAGTTTAATTATAATGGCAAAATCTAGGGGAAAAAAAAAAAAGAAGAAACATTTTGTCGAGTTTTTTTATAATAAATTTATAAACCGATTTCTCTCCGTGTCAATTTAATCATTTAACAAATCTACAACTCTTAAAAGCGCAAGTGTTGAAGGTTAAAATGTGGTGTATCCAGCCCCCATGAGGCCTGTAGGTTCCTCAAACCTTTCTTAAGAGGTTCTTATTTCTTTCATGAGTATCAATTGAGTTAGTCAACTAATACGTTTATAAACCCCATTTATAAACTTTCCTTCTTTTTTTTTCTTTTTACTTCACGTTTATAACCCCCAATTTAATCATAAATATATATATTAACATATATATATATATATCTAAATATATATAAACGTAATAATAAGATATATATATATAAACGCATTAATAATATATATATATATATAAACGTATTAGTATATATATGAGACGACTTATATACAAATATATTTTATTCACATAATTAAACTATAACGCAAATTCATCAAATTATCATAAACAAAAAGTCATAAATTTTGGCATGAATTTTGTTCTAGCACCCCGAGTCCTCGTCGCATCACCTGAAAAAAAAAAAAATCAATTCCATCCAGCAAACCTTCATCCTTCTATCTTCTTTTGTAAGCTTTTGTGTAACGCCCCTATATGGGGGTTAACAGTTTTTAATGAGATAAAATAAAAATAAATAATAAAAGTAAAACCTTAAAAATAAAATTTGCCCGGGACTTAAATGAAAACTCTCAACTCAAAAATAAAAATATAAACGACAAATAAACCACAGTTTTAATGTAGCACCTTAAATTTAATAATATAAACTGTTGTCATCATCATTTTAACCCTCAACACATTGTAATTACAGTCACAGAAAGTAACAATTGATGCTTACATTATCATGAAGAACATTCTTTACAATTAAGCAGTCCCAATGTAATAGAGTTACATCGCTTCCTCAACTATATTTCTCGTAGCCACCTCACACTTAGTGAGTCCTGAAAAGATATAAACATAAGGGAATGAGCGACACTATGCTCAGTAGAGAAAGCCATTACTCACCTTTAGGTTTTTATCATTACCACATTAAAAACTGCATTGTTAATAAGTTACATCATATTCCAGATTATGAGGTTTATTATGATCACATCTTATGGATACCGTAGTTAATCATTACCAAGTGTCATAATTACACATTTATACAAATATTACCAATCATCATTGTTCCTAGGTATCCATGTTAAATTGAGTATCACTCAACTCATCGAAACCCAAATGGGCGCACTTGATCACCCTATAAACATTCCAAGGGTGTTCCGGTGAGGGGACATCAAGCCCCGAGTCCTCACCAAATCGATTCCTGTACAGTGTGTTCTGGGACTTTCAACCCAAGGAAGCGTCATCGCCTTCCCCCTATTTTACCTTTTAGGGTATTCATGCCCAAGGACGTAACCGTCGCCCTCTTCATGTCTCACCATTTCTCTATATTAAATCATTATTAATATAGTCAGTTTTCCTAACCATGCTTCTCAATTTATAACATGTGTCAATTCATTATGTTCCTCGCCGTACAATACAAGACGAGTCCATGTCATAGTTTCATATGTGATACTCATATAATATCAGTTCAACATAGATATAGATATATTGCGGTAAAACAATCAATTTTAATTCTATAAAAACCTCACAAAAGATGAGTAATAGAATCCCTACCTTTCAAGCTTATCAACAATCTTTTAATCCTGGAATCAATTAACGTTAGCTCCATACTCCCTTGATCCTAAGGCGTGCATAAGGACAATTAAAACTAAAGCACAACATACAACTACATTCATAAATAAATCATGTGTAAACCTATCTTACTAGTATGCCATTAAAGCTTTTATATAAATCTCTTTTGAATACCACAGTAAACAATTTTTGTCTTAACACAATATAAAATGTGAACAAGTAATCTATATGTTTTAGTCCCTAATAAGATTCATCAATCACTTAGGATAATATTGGAAAGGTTGCAAGACATTAAAGAATTAGGTGGTGAGCAAAGATGGGTTCTTGGTTCAGGTTAGCAGCTGGTATACCATAACAAACTGGCAGATTTACTAGTTTCCAATACAAAAATTGAATAATTCTTAGAAAATAAAATACAACTCCGATTTAGGTTTATGATAGCTCGTTAGAAAGCCTAGGATGCTACTTTTTAAATATGCAAACTAATTCATAAAATTCATTTTAATTTAATCTTAGAATTTCAAGAAATAACCACTGCCCATAGAGGTATTACAAAGTTTAACAATATAAATTTTCTGTCTAGGGCATATACACTTAGACTTCATACATATGCTCCAAAATAGCAACAAACATATACTTAGGTTTAAGAACGCAAATTTGAATAATCCTTTAGTATAAAAGAAAATTTATAAATGAAAGACTAAATTTGTTCATAAGATTCTAACCTCGGATTATGGTTAGTTGGAAGCTTGAAATGGCTTCAAAACAGATTCCTTTACTTCGGTATGACTGAAATTCTTGCTCAAATGGAGGTGATGGTGGCTGATTTTTATGGCTGCCTTGAAGAAGTTCTCTAAGTATTTTGCTTCAGCAAAGAAATGAGAAGAAGAGTGTGGGAACCGTGGAAGAGAAAGGAAGAAAAGATGAAGTCTTTGAAAAGAAGTGATAGAAACAATTATAGAGGAGACATGCTTCAGCATGTCACGGAGGAAATAAAGAAAATGAGGGTCAAGAGTAGTTGGAAAAGATATCCTTATGTCTCATCTAAAGACTTTAACACACATAATGCCAATATGACATTTTTGAGATTTATTAGAAGTTCTAAGGCTTTTTAGTAATCATACTAAATAAATATAGGAGAATTTTAGAAAACTTAAAAATAGATAAAAATAAATATTATAAAATAAATTTAAATGAAGCAATTTTTTTTTTATACATTAAAATTAATTTAATTACCTCAATACCCGTTAGGAGAATAACGGGTGTCACATTTTGTTTCTTTCAAGTCATAATCAAAAGAACTTTAAGGTATGCTTTGTCTTTAATCTGTTATTTCATGAAAATTGGATGATTTTCTATTAGATTTGGTTGTGTTGTTTTGAAAGGATGTTTGATGATCTTATTGATTGATGTTTCAGAAGTATGTCTTGGAATTGTTTATTATGTTTATGTGATTTATGCTTATGGTTAGTGTTTATTTGATTTTTTTTATGAATATATTTTTTTAGAATTTTCGTCCCATAGTTGAAATTGGAAACTTTTCAGGTTTTATATTCAAAATTCAATACTCTGGTTGAAGGTCTAAATGGACTCCGTTTTTAATAAATTAGATATCATTAGAAAGCTCTGGATGTCTACTTTCTTTTAAAATTGGTTTCAGGCCATTTGGATTATTGTATTAATTGTTATAAATTTTTAAAGCAGTGAAGGTCTGGCTGTCAGTTTTTTTTAAAGTTTTGTTATTAGAATTCAAAACTATTTTTGAGTATCCAAATGAGCTTCATTTTTAACGAATTAGGTGTCAATAGAAAGCTCTAGATGTCTATTTTTATATGACACTAGTTTCAGGTCGTTTAGAATTGTGTGAATTGTTATGATTTTTGAAACATACAAAGGTCTGGTTGTCAGTTTTGTAAAGTCTTGTAATCTTATGTAATTGTTTGTTTTGTTTTGTGTTTTGATATTACATGGGGATGAAATCAGCTATTTAGGTGTTCTTTTAATGAGATGGATGTATTTGATAGATTATTATAACCTTTTGATAATTTTATTATATTATGGCATGAACGGTTCAAAAGGTGAGCACCCGAGACCTCAATCGCACGTCACTGTCAGAAAAGTTTATAAAGGTTAAGTAGGGCATTTTTGTAAGTACACTCTCACCTGCAACATGAATAAAAAAAATGATGAAGAGAATTATATGATTTTGATGTTGATGATGGTGTTATAATGTTTTAATATTTCTCTTATGATGATGTTTTGATGAAGAATATGTGTATATAAGTATGTATACATATATATATTTTATGTTTTAAATTGACGTTGTACACCCTTGATGTTGATGGTGATCGGTGAACGGTCTTTTGTCCGGTGAGCGGACTTTTTGTCACGGTAGGTTTAGGATTAGCTACCTCACTCTTTCTGTGACTAGCGCGCTATGATGGTACAACGTCGGGCCCACTATACGATGGTTTTTAAATATTAAAATGTTTTCAAGGATGTTTGTATTTATGATGATGTTTGTTATATGACCCAAAAAAAAAAAATAGTTATTTTGTGAGATACAAGTGTCTTACTAAGCTTTGCTTATATAAGTTAATTCATCTTGCAGATAAGGGAAAAGGAAAGATGTAAAAACGAAGAAGCTTGGAGCGGATGCAGGACGACGTGCGATATGAAAACGGGAATAATGATTCTGGAATGAAAATATATTTATTTTAAATAAATTTCAAGGCTATGTTTGATGGTGATTTTTGGAACTCATATGTATTTCGCAATATGGATTTTAGACTTTTATCAATTATTAAAATTATTTTTGTTCAAATAAAAATTAAAATTAATAATAAAAAGATAATAATAATGATGATGATAATATGAATATTAAAAAAAAAGATTCCTAAAATTTATCAAAGTTTAAAGAAAATCATTCCTGACAAATTACGAATATTATTTCAGAGTATTATTTTTCGCATTTTAACAAGATAGAAAGATAAGAACAATAAGTTTAACTGTAACGGTCTGTGAGGGGTCGTTACATAAAACGCTTGATATTATGTTTTACCGAACACTCCATTACTACATATTGGAGTTGATTCTTAAATGTAAAAACTTTTTTCTTTTCTTTGCTGGAATCTAAACGCTTAACAATTTCTTTACAAGCTGAAAAACACCAAACTAACCCTAAGTTGGGATTAACCGACAGCTTGTCAATCGGTAGGGGTTTAACAAACTGTCGTGTCAATTAATATTAAAATATAACATCTAGCAATGCAAAGACTACAACTCACCCTACATAAATTGATATATAATAATAATTAAATTAAAAAAAAAAAAGGAATCGCTAGCCGCTATAACTAATCAGTGGTGTTTCTCCCTAATTGGGTCATGTACGGTTGTTTGAAACCTTAAACTGCTTATAACACTATAGGTTTCAATCTATTATGTAATCTAATTTTTTAAAATGGACTTTATTATTTTATTAATAATAAAGTTATAATTCTATTATATATTAAACTAAAACTTACAATTTTATAAATAGTCAAATTATAACCTTATAAAATTAAATAAAATTATTCTAACCTTAAACTTGTGTGACAACTAATAGGTTTCCAAACTGAGAAATGGATTTACAATGGGCTGAAAAGGTGTTTCTGATGACAAAGAAATGGCATATAGCATTGTTCTATTTTCCTCCGCCAAACTTTGACTGATGGATTAACATGGCCACCGTATCAAGTGGCTGTCCGTTGATTGTTGGCAATTGTTTGTTGCTTTGTGCTTTAGTGGGTTGGCTTTTCCTACAGCCCCCAAAAGTTGCTTTATGTAAAATTCCCCCAAAAGTATGTTGCCATGTGTCGAGATGTTGTTGAAAGTTTTGAAGCTTTAAACGGGTTGTAACTGGTTTTGCAGACTCTACTTTTTGACAAGATGTTTGACGATTAGAATCAATTAATTGGTGAAAATGCTTAAGCATACTTAAAAATTAATAATGTCATTTATTTGAAGGACGTCGTTTTTTGGGGTTTTATTTTACAATATAAAGGTTTTTCTTTTACATTTGTTTTAGTTATTTTTTTTCAATTTCAATTTTTTTAGATAGAGTTGTTTGGTCAATGGTTGATGTGATCAAAAGTGTGACCACTGACCACATGGAAATTGCCCCCAAAACAATAAATATTGCATAGCATGGCACTATTTATTACATAAATAGAAAATGCGTCAAAGCAGTCAAACATGATTATTAAATTTCTTAAAATACAAAAAGATTAAAAATCTTAAGATTTAGGCGGTAGGTTTTTAGATGAAATACACTAAAAATAAACTAACATGTGTCGTAGTAGGTGATGATGGTGACGAAGATTGCTTGAAAGCGAAGAAGTCCATGATCTCCGAAACTATGTTAGAAGTTTATTAGCTAAGGTTGCAGGAGAAAACAAAGTAAGATGCATTAGTATATCTTAGAGAAAATTATGTGTTATGCCACAGTTTTAAAAGTTGTATTTATTTATACCATATTTAAAAAAATATACGTTATACTATCATTCATAATACATATTAAGTTGTGCCATAAATAAATATGTGTGATATTTATAAAAAAATAAATCCCTCAAAAATAAGGTTTATGAAAATTTCACAACATATTACATGTGGTCGATGGAGAATAGTAGACATTTGTTAAAATTTAATACCATCATTATGTTGATAGTATAAAAAGTAATGAGAAAAAACATAAAATTAGAGTAAATAGCTTGGTTGGTCTTCAATCTTTTTAAAAATGCACAATTTAATCCCCAATATTATCTTTATTTAATTAGATATAACATTTTAAAAAAGTACAGTTTAGTTCGTACCGTTTAATTTTGGATAGAAAAGTTTGCTTTGACTACTTAAGTGGGATATTGTAGTAAAATACCTAATATGTTTTTCTAAAAAATTAAAATTAAAATATAAAAAACAATTAAAAATAAAATATATATATATTATTCAAATCAGATTTTAAAAAAATCTAATTTAAAAAAAAATCAAATCAAAGCTTTTTTTCTCTCTCCTTAGTTTCTTTTTTTCTCTTTTCTTTTTCCTTTCACTTCTTCCTCCTTTGAGAGCTGGCACCGGGGGGTTGGTTGGGGGGCTGACCGGGAGGTCATCGGCTGGGGGGAGGCTAAGCGGGAGGTTGGGAGCTGCCGCCGAGGGGGGGATCGTCAGAAGGTCGCTGGCATCAATGGGGGGTGGTCGAGAGGTCGCCGTATAGGGGGGCTGGGCGGGAGATCGGGAGCTGGCCAAGGGGGGAGGGGCTGGGTTCGGGTGCTATGTTTGATTCACAGTAGAGAGAGAAAGAAAAGGGAGAGAGAGTGAGAGAAAGACAGAGAGAGAAAAAGAAATAAATAAATTGAAATAAATTTTTTAAACCTATTAGTTAGTTTGAACGAGTAGTATGGTAACTTTAAGTAAAAATAAAGCAAAACAAAATTTTTTGTCTAAAATTACACTATGAGGATTAAATTGTATTTTTTTTTAAAATGTTAAACCTATTTAAATAAAAAAAAATTAAAGATTAAATTGTATTTTTATAAAAAATTAGAACTAACCGAGCTATTTATTTTAGAAATTATTTATTAAACTGTCCTTTGTGTTAACTAATGCATATCCTTAAATTGTTGTCCTATATTTTTTCCCAAAGCATAGCAGTTTTATAAATTAGAAAAATATAATTATCAAACACTTTTTAATAATAATAATAATAATAATAATCCGCGCACAATGAGTTAAAATTAAAAAAATACTTTTAATGCCAATTATATTTTTGGAAAAAAAAAATACTACCTTCAGTTTGCCACCTCCTTATGATTAAAAAAATAAATTAAAAAAAAATCCTTCCTCGTATTGTTGTAAATTTTCCTTTCCAAAGCAATGCGGGTGAATTCAAATGTGAATGAGTTTGTCCTAATCTTATTTCTACTGCAAAAGTCTTATTTTTATATTTAAAATATGTTTGACTAGTATACACAAATCAATTAACAGCTCATAATTTTGTCAGTTAAATTTTGGTTAATATCCTATCAATGATTCCACGTTCGACTTTCTGATATACGAAATTGTCAAATATACTAAGAATATTTACTAATAAACTTAACTTTAGCTTATAATCTTATCAATGGCTCCAAATGTCAGAAATATTTACCAGAGTGTGTAACGTTAATTTATGAAATTTTATTTATTCGTCAAGAATTTAACTCATGATGTTATGAAGAAAACATTACATTTAGTTTATCATACTCATCTTAAGCAAGAATTTGAACTTCTTATTAAATATTTCTTGAAGGGACTTCAGCCAACTAAGATTCACTGCAACTATTTTTACAAAATCATTTTATATGTGGGTACAACTCAACAAATCATCTACGCCAGTAAACCTCCTTCCAACCATTCAAATCCAATAAATAAGTAATGGGAGACTATCATTTACTATCGCTCCAAAGCACTTAAGGCAGTCTTTCCACATGCCAACCATATGGATCTTTCTATGTCGAATTCGACCAATAATGCCCAAACACTGTACGAAACTCGGCCACATCATTGAGATACATTAAAAGACAGAAGTTACGAACATGGAGTCATTTTATGTAATACAAATTTAAGATCAACATTTAAATGATTATAAAGCGATGAATCAAATACACCGTAAATAACTTTGATCTAATATGTCCCACTAAAAATGTTTTTCTTTTGAATTTGCTCTAGTTAATTTTTTTTTTTTTACTAAACTAAAGTTTCAAGAAAATAAATAAAAAAACAAACTATAAATTTTTAAGAAATTTTCAGTCTTTGTAAAAAATAAAAAATAAAAAAAAGGAAAAAACATCTTACACAAAATATGCACGTGCATAGCGTGTGTTTCAATTAGGCATCATGTAAAACCTAGAAAAGGTGTTCTTTAGTGTTTCCAATAAATTTGAAATTCCTATTATTTCAATAATATTCAAGTTCATTACTCACCTCATATTGGTCAAATTTAGATGATTTTATACTAGTTGACTAATAATTACTATGACCAAGATCATTTGTCTAACTCAAAGCTAGTTTGGCTCAATAGTTTTTTTAGTTTGAACCAAAAAATTCATACGAGGTGATGCTTTGCAGCTAACTTTTAGACCCATTTTGAGCCACTGATTAATGTTATTGAGCAAAAATAAGTTATTGGCCCGGATAACCTCCCCTTTTTTTCATCATTTTGAACCAAAATGCTTAGTGTTTTTGACCCAGAACTCACACCTCATTTGAACCCCTTCGCTCATAGAAACCCATCTTTACAATCTACATGCAAGCACAAGTTTATATTTTATTTTCTTTTCAAACCACTCCTCAACTCATATCCAAGCAAAATTTCGAGCTGCAATTTCAAATCATATTTTTCAAACTTTCCATTTCAAATCACCCAAAAAAAAAAAAAACCGCCATGTTTTAAACCAACAAATCAAACGGACCATCGGTAACTTTTCTGTCAAATTGTCAATCTATCCAATTATTTAGAACACCACTTAATATTATTCACATTAAACGGGGGCGTTATTTCTCTCTTGATTTGAGATGCTTATCGTCGCTCTCCACCATTATAATCTCGACAAATTTCCCAGCATCTCTCTCGACCATTTGCACATTTCTATCTCGCTCGGACATCAGCATTGAAGCTGAACATGAAGCCACCAACGATGATGGTAGATTAAACGAGGATGTTGGAGACAAACCCAAATCATGGCTTTGTCATTTCTCTTTCCAGCTATAGGTCGTGGAAGCAATAACCTTCTCCGACATTGGCAACTTAAGGATGCCATAGAACTTGCACAGACCAAAACAACAAGGAAAAAAAAAATTGAGAAAAAAAAAAAGCATGCTTTTGCTTCGATTAATGTTTCTTTGGATTAAAATTTTCGATTAAGTAGAAATCTAAAAGATCATATTTGAAAATAAGAGAAATAGTTAGACATGGTTAATAACAGAGATGTTAGGGAGGTCCTCGTTATTCAAGCAAAAAGATGACTTACAATTTGTTTTGGCATCACCAAAAGAACCACAGAGATTGATTGTAACCCCGCTAACTTTTGCAGAAAAATGTAACCAATTTTATACGGTTGAGATCCGGTCATCAATTTTCTTTGCCCTTACTACTCTTAATTGCCCCTAATTAGTTTAAACTGTTGGATTGTTTTGCTGCCATTAATAAGTTCTATCTCACCACATCCAACGTACAGAAAAGGGGCAGACTATAGAAGAACCCTAGTGGATTATACGCAAAGTTTCAACAAAAGCAATAGTTATAACCCTATCGACATTTTCTCCAGACATCGATCCCGTACAGATCTAGAAAATTAAAACATTTTACACGCTTCAAAAAATTTATCAATTGATAAAGCGTGTGGGAATGTCACTGAAACCGCAAGTTAGAATAAAAAATACTATGTAATATATGAGAGAAAACATCGCAAAAAAGTTGTTTGGAACATTGTTTTCAAAGACCCCAATAGTCATTCTTGAAAAGCCTATAAATTTTATGCAAAATGAAATATTTCACTTTGGGAGGCTTGGCGTCTATTGTAAATTGCAATATCTGCATAAGCGTGTTGTGTCTATCATGCAGTTACATCCTATAAAAAGGCAGGTATGGAAATTACCGGTTTAGCCTCGTAAGAGTAGCACTACGTATTATCCCACAAATTGTCCTAATTATCATAATCACCAATTTCAGAACATTACATGATTTAAATTTCAAATATGAGTCTAATTAAAAAAAATTCTCAAAATCAGACCACGATATTCTTTTTTATTAAACAACATATATACAGCAGCAATAAACTCCATTCAAATTGAAATCTCACTCAAAAGTATCATTGTTGTCGGATGGGCTGCCCCAGAAATATAGTGATGAATGCCATCGCTCCATAATAAGGCTTGCCTCAGACTTGCAGCTTCGATCTATTCAAGCATACCTGCAAATGTGTTTTTGTAGCGGACAATTCGTCATACAACTGGTGAGATGAATTTTTGAACATCATCAAGCAGGTCCAGTTCTAAGGGCATCGTCCAAATCAGCAATCAGATCATTCACATCTTCAATTCCAACAGAGATTCGAACCAGATCTTCGGTTAGACCTCGGGCCTCACGCACTTCGGCAGGTATGCTTGCATGAGACATGAAGCAAGGCATGCTTATTAGGGACTTTACGCTCCCTGTTGACAGATGAAAGTTCACACGGTAAGCACCAATGACCAAAACTTTTTCTTGGAGAAACTTGCATGTTAACCTCGAATGAAAAACTTAATCTATTACAAGTCAGTTTTGCCAGAAGCTCAATAATTTGAACGTGGATGGATCTTCGAACCAAAGAGCTTTGTAGTTCTAGCTATATTAAGTACATTCCATGATTAGCAATAAAAGAGCTTCTAGTGTTCAAGTATTATAGTAAACATTCAAGACAAGGGCCACGGAATTTTTCCAGAGGTTTTGCCTTCTATGGATGAAGTATTCAAGAAAGAGTGGTATTAAAGATGGTACAGAATCCTTCATCTTATGCAACGGTGAATGATGCTTTTCTTTTAAAAACAATAAAAAATGTTTAGTGGTAAAAAATAAAATAATGGAAAGAAAAAAAATTACCAAAGCTGACAGTTATGCTGAAGTACTTGGTAGTCTCAACAATATGCTTTGATAGTGCCACTGAGCCTGTCAAGAAGCTCAACACAGCTCCTGCACCCTTTGCCTGAAAATGTTTTCACACAAACGTTGGACAAAATTTGATTGCTTAAAAAGGAATAAATAGACAATTATTTTCAGGTAATTGCAGCAACGGTCTAGGTTTCCATCTCATGGAGTACCTGAGAATAATGTAACGCACGTCCTGGATGATTAGGAAGACCTGCATAGTTAACTTTTTTGACTCGTGGATGGGAGGCAAGAAATTCAGCAATTTTTTGGGCATTATCCTGCCAAAAGATGAAAAAACATAAAAATAAATGAATAAAGTAAAAAATAAAAAATAAAAATAAAAACCAAACCCTCTCATATAACTCTGATCATTACAACTAAAACTAACAAAAAATTACAAATGGTACAAGAGAATTTCGCATCCAAAAAATCTCATGCCAAATTAGAAGTTTTGACCCTGTTGACTTGGGGGATTTGGAGATATCTGAAATGCGAATCGACAAGTTAAGTTGATATAATAGTGCTAAAACACAATATTTTCTTTGAATTAATTCCCCGTACACAAAGATATCAATTATCACTATAAATGGTACTATATACTTCAGTGGCGATGTAGAACTGAAGACTATTAATAAGGGCCTTTGTAGAATCTGATATTTGCATTTGTAACATACAGATTATACGAAAAGTATAAAGGTGGTGACTTAGGCAATGAAGTTGCACCTGTTGCTTCTCAACTCTTAAGGCCATCGTCTTGATTCCACGCAGACACAGCCAACAGTCAAATGGAGCTAAACCTGACCCTTCTGCATTTTGTAGAAAGTACAATTCTTTCGCCAAGCTGATAAAAGAAGAAGCCATAGTCATGCAATACAAAACTTTGAAATAAACTGTTGATTGCTTGGTTGGTTTTTTATAGAAAACAAATAACCGTGATAGGATACTAAGAATCCTCGGATATAAATTCTCTTTGGTGTGTTATGTCAAAAGTGGTGGGGAAACAATAGATCTAATGTTTTACCGTCATGTGGCTAGAATATTTTAGAATATACCGTTGATTGAAGCAGGTTTGCTTTGATCCCTTCCCTGCCTAATGTAAGCCTTTGCATAATTTTGGTACAAATAAGATGGAAGGGCTTTCTGTCGAAAAGTATGGTGATTTTGGACAATACGGAGACAGAAAAACTCAAGGGTAATTTTCAGCTTCGTTATGGGTTTCAACAGAGAATTTTCAAGGATTTTCTTTCATCTTTGATTTTTTTTAACTAGAGGTATGTTATTGGGGGCCAATTTCTTCTTGACATTAATTTTTAGCTTTCTTTCTGCTTCTCTTGCTATGTTTTTTCGAGTCTCCTGCTTTAAAGGATTCCTCATCCTCTTTTCTGTGTAATTGATTTATTTATCAAAGAAAGGAACTTTTTTTCATCAATTAAACATATATGACATAACAAAGCATGACGGCCGTAGCAAAAAGTGTACAATGTATAACCTTTCTCCTTTTACAGCCAGTACACCTGCCATCACATCACTGTGTCCAGCAATGAACTTAGTTGCGGAGTGCATAACAATGTCTGGTAGAAAAAGAAACAATCAGAATTGACACAACTAAAAAGGGGAGAGTTGTGAAGTCTAATTTTTAGAGCTTATATTTGGTACCAGCTCCAAGTTCCAAAGGCCGTGACAATACAGGGGACATTATACTGTTGTCCACCAACACGAGAGCACCATGAGCATGAGCTATTTCTGATATTTTCTGAAACACGAATTAAAAAAATTATTATTTTGCCATTCAAAATAGCGTCTTCTATTCTCACCATGCTTTCCTTGAATATCAAATAACCAAAAGCAACAATCAAATGACAATTTCGGGTTACAAAGAACTAAATAGCAAGTAGCAACTTAATCATTTAACTAATCAACCAAAAATTAGGTGCTATAACTTTCTGATAGCAAACATAATTCTCAGCCCGGTTTATTTACAACCTTCCAGAACATGCTTATTTTAAACATCCTTCCAGAACATGCATATCCCAGTACTTCTAGATCAACATTCTATAAAAGAATTTAGCCATATGTAGCATATAAAATATTCACTTGTCAGACCCGGGACATTGTATGAAAGATACAACATAACATCTTCTCCCTTCTTATTTGTTCCCTGGCTATAGAAGATAGATGAAAAGGAAATGAAAAATTGCTAAGATAATATGACAAGGTTTCTTACACGAATATCAGAAATTATTATACGAGGATTTGTGGGACTCTCAAGCCACACAAGCTTTGTCCGGGGGCTAATTGCAGAAGCAACCTCATCCAAGTCACATGTATTCACTCGTCTGCACATTGTGAATATTATGACTCAATATCCACTGTTCTAAGTTGGGTGAAGATAATTAAATAGAGAAACCATACTAACTTAACCACAACCCCTGTATTTGGAACTACTCTTGACAGTAGCCTATCAGAACCACCATAAATGTCATCTCCGGCAACGATCTCCTGACCTAAAACCACATTAGTGATTTTAAAAAAAAAACTAATCTGAATACATGGTAGGAAATATATGCAATTAGCAACAAAGAAAACAAAACCTAGTCTACTATAAAATCTACTCAATCTAGAAAATAACCTCTCCAATTTACAATTCATGAATCTAAAAAACCTCAAAGCAGCTCAGATGTTATAATTAGAATATATGCACTGTGTCCAATACCAATTAATTACATGGTTCATTGAGAAAACAACTAACCTATTAAAATACTCATAATGGCTTATGCTATCTCTAATCCCTAATGTTTTAAACAGTACATCATTATCATTCCAACATAATTATAATTTGTGTTAAAAAAAACTTAATAATGCAACTTAATACAAGAAACAAATAATACCCAAAATACCAAAGAACACGTACCAGTCCCAACAAGATGAGCTACAGCAGCCAAAGCAGCCATTCCACTAGTGAAGCAAAATGCACGATCTGCTTTATCAAGCTTTGCTAAAAGGCTAAAAATACAAATAAAAACAAAGTTCAGACTAACAGACTCCCAAACGGCAATTAAAAGAAAAAGTATTGACAATAAGAAGCTGCAACAACTGTAATTCATATAACATCAAATAGAATCAGACCTTTCCAAAACATCTCGTGTAGGATTCCCACTTCTGGTATAATCATATGGACCATTTTCTAGTGCTGAAGGCTGAAAATTTTGAAAGGGAGGGGGGAGGGACATAACCGACTTAAGAAGGCGAGAATTTTTCAAGAAAAAGAATGCAGATACCCTAAATAAAAAATTTCCCATTCTTTTCTTTCAGATATTACCTGCTTGAAGGTAGCTGTTTGGTACAGTGGAGTACTGACTGCTTCATAAGGATCAAACTTGTTCTCGAAATTCATCAGGATCGTTGATATGCAAGGCTCTTGCAGCTCAATATCTGTACGACCATACAACAAGTTAAAGTGAATGCACAAAACAAAAATATGTGAGACGGAACTATCACTCAACAACAACAAACCATTTTTGAAGTCCACAACACCCTCGGCCAAAGCTGAGGTGCTCAAATCCATCTCTCTACCAGTCAAACAATTCAATTTTAAGTTCTCCCAACGCAATAACCAGTTTCTCTTTAACTCCGAACTCCCAAATCTTGCCGAGAACCTCTTAGTTGTTAAACCCTTAGAACAATATCAAGCAAAAGCTGATATCAGAAAACCTCAAACTTCTGCATTACTCAGACAATAGATAAACTCTAATGAATCCCTCTTAGGATCAGTCAACCCCAAAGCTCTGAAGAATCAATCTTCAAAAAATAAATAAATAAAAAGCTTTTAAGGTTACAATCCCTAGTAAAAAAAAAAAAGCCAACATTCACTCCCAATGAAAGAAGAACAGCCTCACAGAAGACATTAACCTTAATTATCCCAGTGGACAAAAAGCCTCTCTTTATATATCATGTTACATAATAAAATACAAAAAACAGAAATCTTCTCAACGAATTCTAATCGACATAGCCAAACATCCAACAGAATATTAGGAGCACATAACCAACAAATTGTTTTCACTTGTCAAATATGATAATAATTAACAAAGAGATTCACATTTGCTTCAACAAATACTTTGTGGTAATCGAGGTTGAAACGAGAAAAGGCAAATCAAATAGGCATTTAAGACAAAGAAAAGAAAAATATATCCTTTTCACTTTCCCGCAGTTTCAAAGCAACCAAACAACAGGTAGTGACAACAAGAAAGGCCAAAAAAGCATACGACGTCGTTGAAATCAGAGGCGAGGAAGCCAAGGAATGGTTTGAGAGAGATGGAAGAAGAGGAGGCCATTGAGTGTAGGAAGACGAAAGCTAGGGCTTCGCTGCACCAGCTCGCTCACGCCAAGCAGAGCGGGCGATTTTGACTGGTCCCGTATCTACCGGCACTGAAATGAGTTTTTTTTTTTTTTTCTTCTTTTGGGTAATCGACACCATTGGTCAATGGACTCACTGCACTGAACTAGAGTTAACAATTTGGATACGACACGATGGTACGATACAAAAACAACACAAAATAAATAGGTTTGAGCCGTAAACTTATTAATTATGTCATAATTTGATTGGCACGAATAACACGAAAATAAACAGGCTGGATTCGAACTAATACACTAAACATGCCTTAATACGTTTAATTAAACGAGCCGTAAACGTGTTAACACGATACGATACGACCCGCTCATTTATAACACATTTAAACTTAAAAATAAAAATATTTTAAATATTTATAGTAGGTTAGTATTAATTAGATATTGTGTTTTTGTTAATTTTCTTTATTGGCTTTTAAAAAAAATTAAATTTTTTTAATTTTTTTTTTAATTTTTAGTTAATTGGGTCATAAACGTGTCATATGCGTATTGTTATCGTGTCAACCCGTTACGGCATGTTTAATAATTGTGTTAATCGTGTCATGTCGTGTTCGTGTTTGTATTTTTGGCACGTTTATTAATCGTGTCGTGTTCGTGTTTGGGCTAAAACGTGTCGTGCTGTAAACGTGCCGACACGAACACGGCATGAACACAATTATTGCCACCCTTACTCTAAACTTTAATAGCTGACGCATGACAATTTGTCATGTTTTAGGAAATTTGGGTTGACGTGTGGATTTGAAATGTTCTTTGTGTTTGATAAAAGTGATTTTTTTTCATTTTTTTTTGTTATAAATAGTATAAAATTCTCATATGTTATCGTAATAATAAAAAAATTGTTACACTGTAAAGCTCTCATATGCTACAATAAAAATAGTTCCAACCAACGGTTCCCAACACCTTTCCAAATACTGTAATCTTTCGTTTAAAATTTTATGGTTTTAACTATAAGATTTAAATTATGTGGCTTAAACGATGGTTTATAACTAACTTTTGGAAGTAAAGGTTAAAAACGAGAATAAAACATCATATTAAGTTTAAAATGAAAATTAGTGCTTGAAAAATT
This sequence comes from Artocarpus heterophyllus, assembly GCA_025403435.1. Lineage (NCBI taxonomy): Eukaryota > Viridiplantae > Streptophyta > Magnoliopsida > Rosales > Moraceae > Artocarpus > Artocarpus heterophyllus. The sequence continues at coordinate 19,967,670 of CM046352.1, read as the reverse complement.
ATAGTTTATGAAAAACAAAAAAACAAAAATGAGAACATTTTTTATTATAAAAACTGATTCAAACCGAATGAATTAGAAGGGTTAAAGTTTGGATTTGAGGAGTTTTGACAGATTTAAAACCGTCTCCATATTTTGAACTAGCTTCGGTTTTACTCTACTAAATACTAGTTTGAACCACCTTCGTGGCTAGTTTATATTGGCTTAAATGGTTTTAAACCTGTATATCAAATGGCATATTATATTGTCACTGACTGCCCATGTTTTCAATTCATTGGGTGTGACTTGGTCTAAAAGTATATAATCTAATAAAACCTCAAGTATAAGGTTCTCTCAAGTAAAAAATACTCAATGAATTTGAGGTCGAACTCATAGAGAAGGATTTTGTTTAGTTTCGATATATTTATTATATTAACTTTTATTTATTTAAAAGCTAAAAAATATGAGGATTAATATTTATTATTTACAATATATATTCACAATATTTACACATTTTTACAGCAATTTTTTCATATTCAAAATTTTGTTATTTTGGAACCTCAATAACAAAAAATGCAGCTAAAATTAAAATGCAACTTCAACAACAAGTGCAATTAATTTAAAATAACTTTAACATAATAACAACAAATTAAAAGCGGTAAAATAGTAATTATAAGAGACTTAAGGTTCAAAGGTTCCGTTTTGGCAATTATCTTAAACAAATTTTAGTTTTTTAATTATTTATTAATTGGTTTAAGAATACATTATGCCATCCTGTATAGACAATAAATCAAGCATTATCAAGCATTTACTTTGTCATTTCATGTCTATAATAAAGCAAAATTCAACTTAATAAACAAGCAGAATTCTAGTATAACTTAACTAAAATAACAACCAAAATAATAAGTTAAGCATTTACCAAGTCATTCTTTATCTACAACTAATCAAGATCTTCCCAAGTATTATCTATGCTAGTCTTTGTTATCAAAAAATCAAAACCAGAATTTTGGTAGAATTCTTGCTAAGAAAATATTAAAATCCTAAGTATTCTAGAAAATATTTTGGCATTATGACTGCTTAAAAAACTAAGAAAAGCTACAAATATTTAAAATGATTTTGCTAGAGTTTCCCCCTCTCACCTCAGCTAAAAATAAAAATTTAAAAGACATATTTAATAAAATGCTAGAAATATTATTAAGCATAATTTTTATAGCATTATCTGAAAAATATTTTACAAGAACTTAGACTAAAAACTAAAAATTAAAAACTAAACTAAAACTTTAAATAGTAATTTTATACTACAAGGGGCTTGAGAATCGAGGCCAAGGCCTCAGTATTTATAGGCATTAAAATGCCAGTATGTACTAATTTTTTAAATTTTTTTACTGTAGCTTTGTTGAAATTTCAGATCAATTTGAAATTTTTTTACAATTTTTTCTTCTTTTTCTTCTCTGTTTCAAGTCCTTAAGAAAGCGAATCTTCGATCGAGATTCTCTATGGCACGACAGCAGGAGGCACCGATGAGACATGATCTAGAGCATTTGTCTCAAGATCAATTTAGAACAATTCAGAACCGTTAGATTAAGTCAACCAATGGACGAGCTTGCACGTTGACCTAGCTCATATGAAATAGCAATAGCGAGTTCAAAGAACTTATGGATACGCTAACACGGTGGGACCCAGCTGTCTGGCGGCACAGTCAACTGCTGAAGCGTGGCATAGATAGAATAGCCCACAACAAATGGAGGCGCGATCCATGGGCTGCAGAGCTACCACGTGTCACATTTTTTTTCTAGAATTTGAATCCTTTGTGTTTTTTTGGGGCATTTGTTATCCGATTTTGCCTATTTTGGTGCCTTTTTGCTTCATTTTTATGCAAAAATTCAAATCTAAAAAGAAAGTTGAAACAAAATTAATTGTTTTACAAACATAATATTAAAAATATTTATTTTACATTAAAACACACTAAAAAAATAATTACAACCTTATCAAATTTTAGTCTTTTTTGGTTTTACATAGATATAATTTTTAAGACTTGAAAATATTTTTAAAAATTACTAGAAATATTATAGAGCATAATTACAAACTTAAAACACACTATCAAACACATTAAGACTCAAAATAAAATTATTACTAATTACTTTTACAATTTTGATTAATTTCAAACTAAAATAATATTTTACATATCGAAACGACTTTAAAACTTATCAAAATTATTATTAAACATAAAAGCACATTAAAAACACATTTTTAAACATATTTACACACTAAGACACTAAAACATTGTCTATCACTTAATAGCTATAATTAAAGAGTTTAACGAGAAATATTAATATAAAATAATTGATTTATTCAAGAATGAATTGGAGAAAACTTATGTTCATTATAACGTGTCTTTAGAAATTCTGTTATCCAGCCATTCTGATGATTTTTCATTAAAACAAAGAACATTTCTCAAATAAATTTTCAACAACTTTTTAAGACAGGAAAAACACATAAAAACAAAGAAAAACTTTACAGTACTTACTTTGAACTAGAGGGATCTAGAGTCTACTTCCTTTCTAACATTCTTGCAAACTAAGTAGTTGGGTCTTTTAATGTCAGATTCTTGAGACGTTCTTTTTTCATCATGAAATTGAGGATATACAGTTAGATGTGACTTAAGGGAGGCTTAGAGATCTTCCAAGTTCTCTTTCCTAAGACCATTTTTATAGAACTAAATCTTATATTCTCTGCTTATGGATGTATAATAAGGTGAAAGACACTTACCAAAACAGTTTTGATGAGAACACTTAGGACACTTTGATTCCATATAATGGGCTCTTCTTTTCCTAAGACACATACCCGTACCCATCCCAAGAAGACCTATATTATTTGCAGTACTAGAATGAACAAGACCTTTTATATATACTTTAATATCAATTGGAAGTTTAAAACAAGAAATTACCCAAAGACGAGTGATTCTGGTTTTGTACTTCTTTCTGATTTCTTTTTGAGAAAAGGAAAGAAAATATTTCTTAAGATACTAGTACTTAGGATCCATGATAAAAGAAAAAGAAAAATGAGATTCTTGAGAGTGAATTGAAAAACTGAGAAAATTTTGAGAGATTGGAAAGCTTTGAGTAGATTTAAAAATGTATTGAAAAGAATTTGTGGGAGTAAAAGAGAAAAGATTAAGGGATTTCTAGAAAATTTCTAGGAATTCTAGAGATTCGATAAAGAGAATTCAAGAGTTTAAAGACAGAATGAGAATTTAGAGAGAGAAAGAGCAAAGAGTTTTAAGCCTAGATACACAGTGAAAGGATATATAGACAAAAGGTAGGTTACTGTTTACAACGTATAATACTATTCTAAACACTATTAACTTTTATTAACAAACTAGCTTAAAATATTTTTATGATTTTTTATTTTTTAAAATTTTTATATGTTTTTAAAATTTTCAATTTTTTGTGTTTTTGATTAAAATAAAAAATTACAAAAGTCCAAAACTCAGAAAAATTCATTTATAACCATTTCATTAAAATGAGTTTATAGATGTCGTTAATACAAAAAATGCCAACTGATCAGACCTAACTATATCCTTCATAATCTCAGCCATTTTAACAAATTTTTCCAAAAATCATTTTTTTGAATTTTAAGAAAAATTACACACAAAATAAAAAAAAATTATACACTAAAAACAAAAAACAAAAGAAAATACTATTACTTTTTAATATTTACAGATTCTTCATCTGAGTCTGAATCTATATAAATAAAATCAACAGAGGGAGTTAAACCATCATTTGAAGTGGGTTTGCAAGAAAAACAAAGTCCTAAAAAACTCTCATCACTTAATGCTTCTTAGTATTGCTTATCAAAATCATTCACAGCACGATCAATCACCTCTGTTGGAACATAATTGGGTCAAGAATGACCAAGAGAAAATACATTCCATCAACCTATGTTACCTTACCTTTTAGAAATTCTTTTATAGAATCAAACTCTCTATTTTCAACAGGTTCATTTTCAGTAATAATTTCCTTTCCTCGATCAAGAATTTCCTTTCCTAAATTAGGTTTTCAATGTTGCTTTCTAGTACTATGGAATTTTTAACTTTATGTGTTTCATCAATTAAAGCAGTTATGGAACAAGTTTTAACTTTTGATGGATCATTAATTTCAAAAGAGTAGACCAAACCTGTTAATGGATCAAGCAGTCCAGTAGAGGTACTTCCTTCAACAAAGTTGACTTTACACAGTTTACTTACAAGTTATGACATGTTGAAAACATTGAATTCTGAAGTCATGTTTCCAAAAGACAACCATATCTACAATTAATCAAGGAATTTAGAGTTGCAAGGAACAGATGATCTAAAATAACAAGGACTTGAAAATTTGAAGTGAAAATAGGTTATGTATCCAACACAATAAAGTCTACTAGGAAGTAAAACTTATCAATTTGAACTAATATATCCTCAACTATTCCTTTTGGAATTTTCACAGAACGATCAGCTAGCTGAAGTATAACAGAAGTGGGCTTAAGTTCACCTAAACCTAATTGCTGATAAACATAATAAGATAAAAGATTGACACTAGCTCGAAGATCTAACAATGCATAGTCAATTTGAGTGTTTCCTATGATATAAGAAATTATAGGACTGCCTGGATCATTGTGCTTCAATGGTGAATCATGTTGAATGATGGAACTAACATTCTCGGCTACAAATGTAGTTTTAGCCAGATTATGCATCATTTTAATTGTACAACAATCTTTCAAAAATTTAGCATAAAGTGGAACTTCTTTAATTGCATTTAAAAGTAGAATGTTAATCTTAACTTACTAGAAAAATTCAAAAAATTCAGCATTCTTATCAAACTTCTCTTTTGAAAGCAAAGCTTGTGGAAAAGGAACTTTTAGAACAAATTTCAATTTAGAAACAACATGTTCTTTCAAAGAACTTCCTTCATTACTATTAACTAAATAATCACTTTTTAAAGTTGAATCAATAGTTTTATCAACAGTATTACTACTTTGAAGAGTTGAAACAAAATTAACAGTTCTTGTTGTGATGAATAACTTGAAGAGGCAATTATACAAGCAAAAGTATAATGTACAGGTTGAGCAAGAAGTTTACCTTTTTCTTTAATTGCAAGTGAAGAAGTGAGCTTAGAAATGGAGTCCTTAATCTCATGAATGTCTTGTGAAGTCAGAGTGTTAAGAACTTCCTGTTTTTGAATGAATGCTTTTTAAGCTTGCATGAATGATTGCAAAGTGACTTCAAGAGTTTTGACTCAAGAATAAAGATTTTCAGAAGGTGGAAAATTTTGAGGAAGCCTTTAAAAATTTTTGTGAATTTGATGAAAATTGTGAATCTTGAGGTTGTTGTAGAAATGGTTGATGATTTTGAGAATTTTAAGATGGATGTGGTGGTGGTTGTTATGGATGATCATTCCTCCAATTGAAATTGGGATGATTTTTCCACTGCAAATTAAATATGTCAGAATATGGAGATGGAAAAGGTTTCCTAAGTTGATCCATTTTATTTGTATAATTCACCTGTTCATGGGACTCTTCTTTAAAAATTGGATAGTCATAACTTGAGTGACCTAGAGTTTAGCAAACATTGCACAAAGTTTCAATCTTAGGTTCCTGAACATTCCAACATTCTATGGCTTCAATCTTTCTTGACAAATAGGCAATCCTAGTACTTAGATCATTCTCTTGAGTAAGTTAATGAACATCTCTTTGAGCATTAGCAAGATTAGACCTAATTGAGCTTTTAGAATTAACATGTTTCCAATAATGAGAGTTTTTAGCAAAGCTATCCAGAAAATCTAATGCTTCATCAGGTTCTTTATCAAGGAATTCTCCATTATATATTGTTTCAATGAATTGATGGGTTTAAACCTTCATAAAAGAAACTAATATAATGCCATTTTTCAAAACCATGATGTGGACAAGAGTTCAACAAATCCTTAAAACATTCTCAACACTGAAAATATACTTCATTTGCATTATGGGAAAAATTTTAAATTTGTTTCTTCAAAGCATTGGTTTTATGAGTTAGAAAGAATTTCTTTAAAAACTCAGTTTGTATTTCTTTCCATGTACTAATTGACCTAGGTTTTAAATATGTAAACTAAGTTTTAGCCTTGTCTTTCAAAGAAAAAGGGAAAAGCTTCATCCTAACAATTTCATTTTACTCATCTTGTCAGTGAAAGTAGCACAAACATTTTCAAACTCTCTAAGGTGCAAGTAAGGATTTTCATATTCTAAACCCTAAAAATTTGTAAGCAAATTGATCATTCCTAGTTTAAACCTAAAGTAATAGGCATTGAGAGGAAGAACCAAACATGATGGAGTGGATTCTCGAGGTGGTTGTAAATAATCTCGTATTGAACAAATAGGATTGATGATTTGTTGATTAACAATGTTTTCATTATGAAACACTTTCATCACCAGCATTTTAGGTGAATATGAAGACACACAGAGACTAAAAATGGTTTTAAACATTTTCTAATTAATCCATAAGTTTTAGAAACACGAGACCAAACCGCCACACAAATTATTTAAAATATTTACAAAATTTTATAGAAGAGATACTAAGCTTTTCTTTATTCAGAGAGAATAAAATAGTGAGTGAAAGCCATCCACCTTATTTATTTTGTAGATTTTGAGAATTATATTCTTTAAGAATGTTCCCAAGAAAGATTATAGGGCAACAGTTCCTTAAAAACTAACCTCCTAGTTAGAATAATGTTTCTAGAATAACTGGTGTTGGGAGAATCTCCAAAAGTAATTGGCTATGAGTAAAGGTTCCAAGTCAGTACTAGTCCCCAAATAGAATTTCCTTAAAGAATACTTTTTCAAAAAACACAATTTATTACTAAGTATTATGAAAAACCTAATTTGAAAGTTATGAAGTTTTATTTCTAAGTTAAAAACCTTAAACTAAAAATTAAATATATTACTAAGAAAAGAAAAGAAAATAAAACAAAACAAAATTTTTATGGTTTTTAGAATTTATTTTTTTATTTTTTATTTTTTTATTTTTTAAAATTATGAATAGTAAAATGAATGGTACTTGACGTGAAGAGCAACTATGTAAATAGTAACTTATAGAAAACAATACAGATTTACGTGAACAGTACTTAACTCCTACAATTGCTATTAAATATAGCTATGTTCTTGACATTTTATTTTTATTTTATTTACTTTTTTATTTTATTTTTATTTTGTTTAATTAGATATTTTTAATTTAATTTGATTCGAATTGATTTTAATTTCCTTTATTTTTTATTGTTATTTCTTTTATTTTATTTGTGTAGGTTGATTAGGTAAAATAAGTAATTTTGAGACAAAGTAAACAAAATTCAGATTTAGAAAAAGTTGCAAGTACACCACTGTGCAAAAAAGAAAAGAGTGCATTTCAATTTCCTACATGATCGTCAGATTGACCACTCAACCCATTAGCCATGCGCATGGGAACCAACCAAGACAAGGGCACATGAGACGCCATGTAATGCTCAAGGAAAATTTTTATTATTAAATCCAGTACTTATATGGATCTAATTGATAAATTTATCCTTATAGATCATATTTTTATAAATTACGATAACGTATATATGAACAATACAAACAGGAAATCTGTCTGTGAATTTTGTACAAATTAGGATATTGTTTTAATATACAAATTTTGTGAGCTTAAATACTTAAAAATTTGTGAATAATATCAAAATGAAATTTATATCACAATTAATTGTAATGTTGTGGCATAAATTAATAAAGGATTAAAGTGCTAAATAAAGTAGAAAAGTATGCTATAACCCAAAACAATATAAAAGGGGCATGATGCAGTGTAAGTACATTGTCTCAGTAAAAAATACAGATATATGAAATTTTATGTTGGGACTAGAAAAGTGAACTAAAGAGAAAGTTAGAAATTTTAGATTGTTTAAGTATGTATTTATCTGGTTTTACCCTAACAGTATAAGAAAAATATAATACTGTCTAATTACACTGTATAAAGTCGTGAGACCCACCAAGGGACACTAAAAAGGTGAAAATTAAACCACCACATCCCTTGATGTGGCCCAATCCCACCAAGCCAAGATTAAACCTATTTTTACCCTACATGATGGTTTAAGGGTGAGTAAGCATGGCGAGTCACAATTTTTTGGAAAAATCCAATCTTTTGCTCATAAAAACTTAGACAATAAGGAACCTAAATAAACACCATTTCATTTCTTTCCTCACATGCATGATAGCCCCTAACTTCATTCCCTCAAAATTTTTCTCAAAGCAAATTATTTATAAAATATCTTCCACGCAAGTTGTAAGTCAAGACTAAGTTTCAAGCTCAAGGCTTTCCAAACTTTGAAGGTAAAATCTAAACTTTTTTTTAAGTTTTTCTAGAGTTTTCTTTAGGATTGAAGGGGGATTTGATAAGAGTTTTTTTGCCATGGTTTTTGACTAGGAAGGTTGACAAAAAAAAAAAAGAATCAAGCTTGATGAAGATTCACAAGCTCATTAGTTTTGGTAAATGCCTAACTTTCCATTTCTAATTTTATGGTTGTTTGTTTTTTTTTTAAAGAATGGCATGTAATTATTTATGCTGTCATATGGTGTGTTTAAATAATTTTATAGTTTGTTATGGTGATGAATAGTTAGGAAACTAACGGTTGTAAGCTTGAAATTTAATTTGATTTAAAAACTAAGAAAATTTGCAAAGTTTAAGTGATTTTTAAGGAAATGAAATTTTGACGTGTTTAAACATGATTATTTGCTAAGGAATACCTAGATCTTGTTCAAACAGTGGGATGCACAATTTTTAAGAACAAATTTTTGTGAAAATAACAAAGGACTAAATTGAAAAGATTTATACAAACTCAACAGAATTGGAAAAGGGCAAAAAACTCTATTGTGAAATGTGAATTTCAGAAAAATTAAAATAAGAAAGTTATAGACTTCGTCAAAACTATTAAAAATTGAAGACGGTTTGTCAAAATTCTTAACGGTTTATGAAATATGAATTTTATGAAATTTTATCACAAAATTCAATAAAAGTTAAAGAACAAAAATGCTTTAAAATAAATAGAATTTGGGTAAGAAACTTTGGAAGAATTCAATCCTTGCAAAAAATCAAGGCTAACGGTACAACATGATCGTTTTTGGTCCTGGGGGAAAAATCGTCGAAATTTTCAATATCTAGGATAAAATCGTAAAGTTTTGTCAAATTTTGTTTTATTGCCAAACAAGAGAACCAACACCTTGATTTCTTGTTCCACTGCTAGTAAGTAACATTTTGTGTTAAATTAGCAAAATCGGGCCTAACAAGTTTAAAAAGGCCCATCAAGGGTAAAAACATCATTCTTTGTAAAATAGCCTGAACAAACTTTGAAACATCTAAAATAGGAAAAATGTCTTTAGAAGAATTTTTTCCTATTTTGTTAATAATGATAAGGTATTGTGAATTAGGAAGAGTAAGATCCATAGTAATCGGGTTTTTAAACCGAGTAACAACATGACTCAATAATTAACGTAAACATTTTATCGACATGTAGATCAATTGTGATAAGTTAGCTAATGGTGATACAATTGGCCAAATAGAACACTTAAACAATTAGCAAAGGAACCTAAAGTTGCTTAACACTGCAAGATTCCAAGTAAGTTCAAACTCCACCTATAGTATGGAATAGATGGTCTTTGGGAAATGTATATATACAAATGCATTTATGTATTTAATGCATTTAGAGAAATGTGGATGATGTGCACTTATTGTAAGTAAATGAATCATCATGCATGATATGTCAACCTAAGTTAACGGATTGCTAAATTGAATCACTAGACAAGGAAAAAAGTGTTGTCCTAGCTCCCAACTCAAGGGAGAGTCTTAAGTTATGTTTCGGTCTCTGTGTTATGATCACTGTTGTGTGCATATGGTACGAACACTTGGTTCATTCATACCAATAGGATATACATGTGACTATGTTTGAACTTGCTGAGCATTAGCTCATCTAGTTATTTTATGCTGCAGGAAACTCAACTAAAAGTTCAGAGTAGAGTTGTAGCCAAGGGACTATATATGCATATTACATATATTGAGACATGTTGTGAAGTATATACTAAGTATAAAGTGCGATGTAATATAAGGACAATTATGAAGACAAAACTCTTTTGGAAAAATATTATGTTAATTATATAAGGAAAAAAGTTTTATACATATATGTGTGCATAAAAAATTAAAAAAAATTACTATATTTTCAAAGTTATATAAGGAAGGAAAGTATTAAGGTATGACCAGAAAAATAACGAGTCGTCACAGTTGGTATCAGAGCTAGTATTTTGTCACCCTATTACACATTACCACATGTCTATTTGCCACAGCTCAAGTAAGATTGTTTAAATATATATATATATATATAATATAATATAAGAATATTAGATTATTTTCTTATATGGGAATATAATACTAACCAAGACAAATATATTTAATGGCAGCACCACCTAATGATCATCATGTAGACGCTGATCGAAGAGCTAGTGTGGCTTTTTAGGATATGATACCACCTTGTTATAATGGTAGCTGAAAACCAATGGTATTAGCACAATGGTTCAACGCTATGGAAGTGATCTTTGCCTCATGTTATACTCCACCCCATCTGCAAGTCCTATTGGCTTCAAGGAGATTACAGGGGGAGGCGTTAGCGTGGTGGATTGGGCTTGGACCAAAGGAACAGCGCCGTGATTGGGAAGGCTTCAAAGGACAAATCTCTAAAGAATTTACACCAACACCATCTCCACTTGTTAATGATATACCTGTTGGAAAAATTAGGTGCGCAGCGGAAATTTTTTTAAAAAATTAACATCAGAGTATTTGTCCAAAACACAAGTTTGACATGCTATATGTATAAATTAAACAGATCTTACTAACCTTTATGTGTCGAAGAACTTCCGCGACCCGTGAAGAGAAGTAACGTTCCAGAAAAGCCTCAATCAACTGATCTTCTTTGCTATTCTCTATCCACGATCGGAGTGAGTGTGGGCTCACACGTACAGCTCTTCCACCGGTGACTCTCCTTCCAACCAATCGAGAGAACCCAAAGCTCTTTACAGCTCTTCCACCGGTGACTCTCCTTCCAACCAATCGAGAGAACCCAAAGCTAGTGTTCGTGATTTGCGAACAAAAGCTCTCAGGGAGTTTTCAGATGCTCACCAGAAGAGTATCACTCTTAATCTCTCAATTAATCTGAGTAACTCATGAGACTTACTCCCTTTATATAGCGATTGGTCCTAGGGTCAGTCCTTATCAGATTAGGTCTCAAAAACTCGAAACAGAATCAAGTTCAGATCAATATCTGATAAGATCTGCGTAAAAATGCGTAATCTTATCTCTCGCTGATCGGCAGGCCGAACAGGCCCCATCGGTAGGCCGAACACGTAGATCGACAGGCCGAACTGTCGCGTAAATATCTCTGCGAATCTTTTATTTTCTACCTGAGATTTTATAGAATAAAGTCTCAGTTTTAATTCAAATAACCCAATAGAGAAGTTATCTGATCAAAAACAAACTTTATCAAGATAATCTCTAAGAAAATAAATCAATTCTCAATTATTCTACAAGTTTATCTTGATTTAATTTATCCAATTAAATCAACCGATAAACAGACAAGAATTATCCGATCCCAATAATTCAACAAGTTTATTTTAAATTAATTTTATTACAAAATTAATTTAACCAATAAATATATATGAATTATTTGATTCTTTTAAATTTTAAACCAATCTGATAAATCCGACATAAGTCATCAATTATTGAAAAAGCACGTCGTATCATTATAGGATTTTGTGAGCTAGCAAAGGGGACCAAAATGGACCTATAAAGTTCAAGCTCTCGATAATTATGAAACCCAATATCCTAGATATACATTTCACAATTATCAACTCCAACGCTACTCCACTAAAAGCTTGGAGCTGCACTCTCGAACTTTATAGAATTACAAAGCCCGTAAAGCTAAGTCTCCATGACATATCAAAGTGTATCGTATCCCCATATGATAATCCATAATCAGCTTAAGGACAAGTTCTGTCTTACCTTCCCGATTATTTTTATCTTACGTTCCATTATCTTACCATTAGAAAACTTACCATCCAAAGATAGTATACCATTCGGTTACACCTATGTATCCAAATAGTTGAGCGCTCCAGTTTTTCAATTACAAGATAACGCATATAAGAGGATATCATTACTCCTAAAGAGGAGCTATGGATTCCATATCTATGAATAACAAGTCTACGCTATCAAGAGTCATGCCTTCAACGTACCGACATGCATACCACTATTGAGATGTGGGAGTCACCCTTTGGTACATCAAAAGACATAAGTCGAGACAACGGGCCCACTATCCATCTCAGGATTAAGATACAATACAAATGATTGTCTAAAGTGAATCGATTTGCCAAGACAGAATTATTAATCCAAATCAATTCACTTTGTATTCCGATCCAACACATCGTCACCTATGACAACGTGCCAATGTCTCTATTCATGGAGTCCAACTTCAATGGTAAAGACAAACCATCTCCCAATAGGGATATAGACAACATAACAATCTTTGCATGAATAAAGTGCCTAACTTTATTCCCTCGATTCTGGATCATACGTTTTAGACCGTCACCTTAAGAATCACGTCTTCCACATAATCAGTCCATCGTATTTCCAATTCTAAAACATATGCCCAATAGGGATATAGACAACATAACAATCTTTGCATGAATAAAGTGCCCAACTTTATTCCCTCGATTCTGGATCATATGTTTTAGACGGTCACCTTAAGAATCACGTCTTTCACATAATCAGTCCATCGTATGCCCAATTCTTAAAGGTTTAGACTGACAGTCTCAGACTACTGTTTGCTTAACATACAATCAACAAATATGAACGTAAAGAGGACAAGATTTGGTACATATAAATGAATAAATTCTTTATTGATAAAAATGTCTCCAAAAACTTATTACATTTTTACTCCTTAGGGCATACATGTCTAACAATCTCCCACTTGCACTAAGTGAGTAAATACTACAAATCTCGCATCTCCATAGCTTCCACATGTTTCTCGAAGACTCTCCCTGTAAGTGTCTTCGTAAATGGATCAGCTAAATTATCCTTTGACGCTATCTTGCACACCGTGACATGCTCGCTCTCAACGAAGTCCTTTATCACATGATACTTTTGATCAATATGTTTACTTTTCTTATGAAATCTTGGTTCCTTAGCATTAGCTACCGCCGCACTATTATCACAGTACAGTGATATCACCTTTTCCATGCCAGGAACAACCTCAAGATCCCCAAGGAACTTGCGGAGCCACACTGCTTCTTTCGAAGCATCACTAGCTACCACATACTCAGCCTCCATCGTTGAATCCGAAGTGCAATCTTGTTTCGCACTTCTCCAACTGATGGCACCGCCACCCAGAGTAAACACAAACCCCGAAGTCGATTTCTTAGAATACAGACAGGATTGAAAATCCGAATCAGTATATCCTAGAGGAGTCAGGTCCTCACCCAAATATACAAGCATATACCCTCGAGTCCTTTGCAGGTACTTGAAAATATGCTTTACCGCAACCAAGTGGTTCGGTCCTAGGTCTGCCTGAAATCGACTTACAATCCCGATCGCATAGCTAATATCCGGTCGTGTGCAAAGCATGGCATACATGAGATTACCCACTGCTGAAGCATAAGACACCTTCTTCATGTATTCTCTTTCTTCATAAGACTTTGGAGAGTCTTTCTTAGAAAGAGTAATTTCAGACCTAGAGGGTTGCCCACCTTTTTTGGAATCCTGCATTGCAAACCTCCTGAGAATTTTATCTATGTAGCCAGCTTGTGACAAAGTTATCATTTTGTTCTTCCTATTCCAAAAGATCTGGATACCGAGAACAAAATTAGCCTCACCCAAGTCCTTCATGTCAAACTGCTTGGTCAACCATAATTTGACTGATGACAATGCCCCAACGTCATTGCCAATAAGTAGAATGTCATCTACATAGAGTAGTAGAAAAACCACCTTCCCATCCTTTATGTGTTTATAAACACATGGTTCATCCACATTTTGTGAGAACCCATAAGTCTTGATCACCTAATCAAATCTTATGTTTCAAGAACGAGAAGCCTGCTAAAGTCCATAAATTAACTTTAGCAGCTTACAAACCTTACCCTCTTGACCCGTGACCTTGAACCCATCTGGCTGTTCCATATAAATGGACTCATCAAGATAGCCATTTAGAAAAGCTGTCTTAACATCCATCTGTCAAATCTCATAGTCGAGAGCGGCAGCTATGGATAAGAGAATCCGGATGGACTTAAGCATGGCTACAGGCGAAAAGGTTTTCTCATAATCGATTCCTTCCTTTTGCGTATAATCCTTAGCTATCAGTCTAGCCTTAAAGGTTTCAACTTTTCCATCCACTCCTCTTTTTCTCTTGTAGGTCCACTTACACCCTATGGGTTTTACCCCTTCGGGAAGACCCACAAGCTCCCAGACCTGATTAGTCTCCATAGACTTCATCTCTATGTTTATGGCCTCTGTCCAGAGTTTTGAATCAACATCCTCCATAGCTTCTGCGTAAGTGTAAGGATCCCTGTCATGTTCATTTGGTTTAGCCAAGAAGACCTCCCCATTGAACATATACCTCTTAGGTTGACGCCCGATCCTCCCACTATGCCGAAGCCCCTAAGATTGTTGTTCAAGTTTGTTTGTTTTTTCTACACTGATCAGAACGGTTTCATTTGGAACCTATGGAGTGATTTGATCACTCCTTAACTCCTCAAGCATCACTTTGCTTTGAGGTTTAAAGTCATCCATGTAACTCTCCTCAAGGAGAGTTGCATTAGCAGAAACCACGACTTTATTTTCCTTTGGGTTATAAAAATAACCCCCTTTAGTCCCTTTTGGATATCCTACAAACACGTAAACTTCCAAACGTGCTTCCAACTTATTCAGATCCTCAAACAGGACATGAGCCAGACATCCCCATATGCGAATATGGTTTATGTCTTCCTTCTTGTCCACAACTCGTGAGGAGTTTTAGGGACCGATTTTGAAGGCACATTGTTCAAAAGATAACATGCAGTTTGTAGTGCATATCCCCAAAAAGATAAAGGTAATGATGAATAACTCATCATGGACCTAACCATGTCCAACAAAGTCCTATTTCTTCTCTCCGCTATGCCATTCTGCTGCGGAGTGCCCGGCGCAGTCAAATGGGATAAAAGGTCATTCTCTAACAAGTGTCCCAAGAACTCATCAGAAAGGTATTCTTCACCTCGATCGGATCGAAGTGCCTTTATGGGTCTACCCAATTGTTTTTCCACTTCAGCCCAAAACTCCCTGAACTTCTCAAAAGTTTCGCTTTTGTGGTGCATCAGGCACACATACCCTTATCTTGAGTAATCGTCAATAAAAGTGACGAAGTACTCATACCCTCCTTGTGCCCGGATGTTCATCGGTCCACAAACATCACCATGCACAAGTTCTAGAACCTCTTCGGTCCTATTGCCTTTAGACCTGTATGGTCTTTTGGTCATTTTACCCTCTAAACAAGATTCACATTAAGGTATAGATTTCACCTTTAAGTGACTTAAAGGTCCATCCCTTACCAACCTTTGAATCCTATTTAGGTTAATGTGACCAAGGCACAAATGCCAAAGATAAGTCTTATTAGAGTGAGAAGTTTTAAGTCTTTTAGAGTTATTATCATTCATCTTAGCATTAAGCAATAAGTCCATCTTTGGTTTGATAAAATATAGATTATTTTGCATCCAACCAGAACAGATAAAAGATTTATTTTTACGAATCACCACTTTTTCATTAAAAGATACCACGTAGGAGTCTTTAAATAAACAAGATACAGAAATTAAATTCCTTTTAAATTTAGGAACATAAAAACAATCTTGCAAAAATAAATTCCTATAGTTATCAAAGTAAAGATGGATGTCTCCCACTACTTCCGCTGAGACCAAGGATCCATCGCCCATCCGAAGCGTGAAGTCTTCATGTAGTAGACTTCTTGTTTCTTTGAACCCCTATAGAGAAACACAAACATGATTAGTTGCACCAGAATCTATGACCCAAATGTCACTGGATTCCTCAACCAAACAAGTTTCTAAATACAGAAGATCACACCTACCTCCTTTGGAAAGGAATTCCTTGCAATGCTTCTTAATATACCCGACCTTTCCATAGAAGAAGCACTTAAGCTTCTTTGGGTTCTTCTTCTTCTTCTTTCTTGCTCTTGGTGTTAGCAGGAACATAAAACTTCCCATTCTTGGCCCGTTGCTTCCTTCCATTCCCAGAGTTAGAATTGGAACCAGAAGCAGCTACCATGTTGGCCTCACCACCCGCAGGAGACTCCTTGATCAGTAGTTCAAACTCCTATAACTGTTTCATCAGTTCTGTCAAGGTCATATCCCGTCTATTGCTCAAATTAAATGTAGCTCTAAACGGAATTATTCCTTAGACAGAGTCTCAAAGACCATAGTCATCTGAGTTTCAGCATTGATGTCGGCTCCATTGGTTTAAGCCTCAGCGAGGTAACCCACGACCAACATCATATGCTCCTTTACAGATGTCCTCGATCTCTGTCTACAGTTAAGAAGTTTCCAAAGCGCCCCTTGCCGCTTTGTTATGGCCTGGCCTCCAAACATGTCCTCAAGATTATCCAAGATCTGCTTCGCAGTCTCATAATCTTGATGTTGAGCCTGCAACACATTATTCATGCTGGCCATAACATAACAGTGGGCCTGATCATTAGCATCTTTCCAGCGGGCCTGATCATTAGCATCTTTCCAGCGGGCATACGCTTGGAATTGCTCATTAGATGAGTCTCCCGTAGGCTCGGGAGGACAAGGGGTTGTCAAAACATATTTCAGTTTCTCAAAGGACAGGACGATATCCAGGTTCCATTTTCAATCATTGTAATTCTCAACGGTTAATTGGTTTTTGTCAAGTATCGATGATAAAACGTTTTTAGACATTTTTTAATCTACAATAAAGAATCATATACCAAACATAAGCAAACATATAATAATTTAGTAAGATAACACAATCATGTAAAAATCATACAAATATGTTTATGTGTCAAAAGCTTAAAAATATCACAACCTTACAACGATAATTCCCAACTCAAAATTCAACAAGCTCCTAGGGGAGTCATGCCAAATTCAATCAGGAACACGGATCCCCTCCTGATTAATATATGCCATCCAGGACTCGTATGATCCAGTATATATTAATAATCGTTTCTTTGGCCATTAATTTTATTACCAAAGCTCTTAGGGGAGGTTAATAATAAAATTAACGTGAGTGTATAACCATCGTTTCAATATTTTTTCCATGGTTTATAATCACCACCTAGGGGTGTGAACTATAAATCATGCTAAAATATCTTATCCTCTCAAAGATCCAATCTGGTACATGATAGAAATCCCTTCCTAGGGGTCGGGACCACCATGTTCTTCCTATGGACCAACAATGGAGGCCTTAGGTTCTCTCTTCGAAAACCTTCTCCCACTCAATCTTTTGAAGTCAAGGTTTTATTTTAAAATTATGCATGAACAATTTTAATATGAGCGGCACTTCCTATTCTATATGATATATTATCAATATACATGGCAAATCATATTATAATGCAGACAAGCAAAGCAATCAAGCAAAGCTACAAGCAAAATAATAATAACCGTAATATTATGGCTCTATCCTAGAGAATAGAAAACTAAGATTACAAAAGAATAATCGAGACATATATCGATTCTTCATCCTTGAATCCTCAAGTTGTATCTTTCTTCACATAATTCCCATCTTTAAGTCTTCAATCCCGTATGAATCAAATACTTCATATTTCTGGTCATATCCAATTTTAATGCTTCTCAGAATCGTCTCAAAAAAAATTAAAACTGCACATCTAAAATTTCACCTTTTATGGAAATTTTTTAGCTCTCGGTCGGCAGGCCGATCACCCAGATCGGCCTGCCGGTCATGCTTCATCGGCCCGTCGATCTAAAAGATCGGACTGTCGACCCATGAAAGTTTGGCCTGTTGGCAGAGCCAGCCTATTTTTGCCCCACTGTCGGCCTGCCCAACCACACGTCTGGCCTGCCGATCTGTGACCATCGGCCTGTCGAACTGAAGGTTCGACATGCCGATCGAGCAGAAATCTCCATTCTAGAAAATATAATTTTAATGCAATTCATCAATTTTATTTTTAACAATTCAAAAACATAAAATTAGAGACACAGGAAATACCTGGGTGCGCCATCATCGATCTTCTAGATCTGACTTCTCGATCTGTCTTCTCTGAATAATTATTTAATTATAAAATTCTTATAAATTTAAAATTAAATAACAATTCCTAGACAGAGATGATAGTCCACCATCTAATTACATGAAAAACCTAAATACACATTCTAACTTCTAAGGAACCATAACCGACATAAATTAATTAATTAATAAAGAATTAAATAACAATTTAATCAACCATAATTAATTAATGAACATTTGCCACATAATCCATGACAACATATAATAATATAGAAACCTAGAGTGCCAACTCTCTTTGTAAAATTAAATTCAAGCATAAGAGAGATTAAGATAACAACATATATACATATAGTATGATCACAAACTTGTAAATTTATGAAAAAACCATGTCTCTGATACCAATTGTTGGAAAAATTAGGTGCATAGTGGAAATTTTAAAAAATAAATTAACATCAGAGTATTTTTCTAAAACACAAGTTTGACATGCTATATGTATAAATTAAACAGATCTTACTAACCTTTATGTACCGAAGAACTTTCACGAGCTGTGAAGAGAAGTAACGTTCTAGAAGAGCCTCAACCAACTAGTCTTCTTTGCTATTCTCTATCCACGATTGGAGTAAGTGTGGGCTTATATGTACAGCTCTTCCACCGGTGACTCTCCTCTCAACCAATAGAGAAAACCCAAAGCTAGTGTTCGTGATTTGTGAATAAAAGCTCTCAGGGAGTTTTCAGATGCTCACCAGAAGTGTATCACTCTTAATCTCTCAATTGATCTGAGTAACTCATGAGACTTACTCCCTTTATATAGCGATTGGTCCTGAGGTCAGTCCTTATCAGATTAGGTCTCAAAAACTCGAAACATAATCAAGTTCGGATCAATATCTGATAAGATCTGCGTGAAAACGCGTAATCTTATCTCTCGCTGATCGGCATGCCAAACAAGACCCATCGGCAGGCCGAACACGTAGATCGGCAGGCCAAACTGCAGCGTAAATATCTCCGCGAATCTTTTATTTTCCACCTGAGATTCTATAGGGTAAAGTCTTAGTTTTGATTCAAATAACCCAATAGAGAAGTTATCTGATCAAAAACAAACTTTATCAAGGTAATCTCTAAGAAAATAAATAAATTCACAATTATTCTACAAGTTTATCTTGATTTAATTTATCCAATTAAATCAACCGATAAACAGACAAGAATTATCCGATCCCAATAATTCAACAAGTTTATCTTAAATTAATTTTATTACAAAATTAATTTAACCAATAAACAGACATGAATTATTTGATTCTTTCAAATTTTAAACCAATATGATAAATCCGACATAAGTCACCAATTATTGAAAAAGCACGCCGTATCGTTACAGGATTTTGCGAGCTAGCAAAGAGGACCAAAATGCACCTATAAAGTTCAAGCTCTCGATAATTATGAAACCCAATATCCCAGATATACATTTTACAATTATCAACTCCAACGCTACTCCACTAAAAGCTTGGAGCTGCACTCTCAAACTTTATAGAATTATGAAGCCCGTAAAGCTAAGTCTCCATGACATATCAAAGTGTATCGTATCCGCATATGATAATCCATAATCAGCTTAAGGATAAGTTCTGTCTTACCTTCCCTATTATTTTTATCTTACGTTCCATTATCTCACCATTAGAAAACTTACCATCCAAATATAGTATACCATTCAGTTACATCTATGTATCCAAATAGTTGAGCGCTCCAGTTTTTCAATTACAGGATAACGCATATAAGAGGATATCATTACTCCTAAAGAGGAGCTATAGATTCTATATCTATGAATAACAAGTCTACGCTATCAAGAGTCATGCCTCCAATGTACCAACATGCATACCACTATTGAGATGTGGGAGTCACCCTTTGGTACATCAAAAGACCTAAGTCGAGACAACGGGCCCACTATCCATCTCAAGATTAAGATACAATACAAATGATTGTCTAAAGTGAATCGATTTGCCAAGATAGAATTATTAATCCAAATCAATTCACTTTGTGTCCCGATCCAACACATTGTCACCTATGACAACGTGCCAATGTTTCTATTCACAGAGTCCAACTCCGATGGTCAAGACAAACCATCTCCCAATAGGGATATAGACAACATAACAATCTTTGCATGAATAAAGTGCCCAACTTTATTCCCTCGATTGCAGATCATATGTTTTAGACCGTCACCTTAAGAATCGCGTCTTCCGCATAATCTGTCCATCATATGCCTAATTCTTAAATGTTTAGACTGACAGTCTTAGACTACTATTTGCTTAACATACAATCAACAAATATGAACGTAAAGATGACAAAATTTAGTACATATAAATGAATAAATTCTTTATTGATAAAAATGTCTCCAAAAACGTATTATATTTTTACTCCTTAGGGCATACATGTCTAACAGTACCATTTCAAGTCAAGCCATTTAGTTGGGTTGATTGGCTATTGAATTTACACACACTTAGAAGCAATATGGAGAAGATATAGGGGTGAATCTGTAGAGCATTACCTCATGAGATTTCGTCGTACTATGGCACCAATAATCCTACCAGAGATACACTTACAACAAGTTTGTGAACTTGTATGGCGTGATCTTTTAGACGAAATACAACACCAGATCCAATGTTCATAGGATTTTCCCAATCTAGATGATGTTATTGCTGAAATACTACAAGCAGAGCAAAACATAGTAGCCCTACTAGATGATCTTCCTGTGGAAATGGATGAGGATAATGATGATGAGGAAGAGCCTAACTATGTCCCTAACCACCTAAACTTATTTACGCCAGTGACAATCAGCCTATCGACTCTAGTAAGGAGGAGAAAAAAGACTCGAAAATGGATCCAATAAATAGTGATATGACAAATGTCAATTCTGATTAGGAAAGATGGACCTTTTGATGAACTTTTTGTTTTAAGTTTGTATGTAACTATTTGACTAGCAAAATTTTGACTTTATTACCCTTGTATATGCATTCCCCTAGTAAGCAGTATCGTCTCTGACAATGGTGTTCATAGTGGGCAGTGAAGATGTCTAATTTCAAAAATGATATGAAAGTTTATGTATATAAGTTAACTAAGTATGACATATTAGCTACATATGTAATGTTTTGTTAACAAAAGGTGTAAAAGGTAAAATAATTCTATGTTTATATTACTGTCTACATCTTTTTTATACACTTGCGTGATTTGGAAAAAAAAATTTAAATTTTTACTAAGCCAATGATATATGTTAACGTAATATTTCTATGTTACGGTAGGACTTTAACTGTCAACAATGGCTAAAACCCTCGGAGGTCCCTTGAACCTAGACTTAATGATTCTAGTTACTGAGCTGCAACAAAAGGTCCGAGCTCAGGAGCAAGAGATGTAGGAATTACATGAACTACTGGCTCACTAAAACCCTATACACCTAGTACACTCCACCACAATACTGCTGGTAGCATAGGCAGAAGCAGTGGCCCCAGTAGCTCCTGTAGTTCCTGTCATTGATTTTTATGAAAGATTTCAATGAATGAAAGTCCCAGAATTGGATGATTTAACAAACGCCTTGGATGTAGTTGACTGGCTTACCGATATAAAGAGAGTTTTTTGGGACTCAATTATGGCGAAAAGGTTTTATGTGCCTCCTTTTCTCTCAATAGAGATGCAAGAAGATAGTAGGAATCAGTTGAACATAGGAGAAATGTAGATGAAATAACCTAGTCAGAATTCATAGAGGAATTCAAAAGAGCTATTTTAATGTTGAAACAATGGTAGCATAGTTGGAAGAATTCAACAACTTTCGACAAGGTAATTTATCAGCCACTAATGCTGTGAGGAGGTTTAACCAGTTGGCACGTCTTTGTCTCGAACTAGTGCCTATTGATCGGGAAAGGATAAAAAGGTTAATGAGGATGTTTCGTATCGATATTGCCCTGATTGTGGACAGTGAGGGACGAGCACCAAAGGATGTAGAAGATTATATTGAATGGGTATCTTAGCTGAATTTAGAATCTCCAGTGACAAAGAAGAAAGAGTAAAGATCTTTAAAATTCAAAGAGAGGAGAGGGCTTTGGCAAAGCAGAACCAGGCTTTGCAGGCAAAAGACATAATTGTAACCCAAGACAAGGACAGACTTAAAACAACCAACCTGGGTGCAGTCGCAATAGTAACAACAAGAGGAAGTGGAATGCAAGTAACCAAGGGAGTCACAAGAGTCAACCTTAGAAGAAGATAAACGAGGGAAAGAATAGTAATCCCTTATATGGGCAATACAGGAAAGGACATGCAAGGGAATGAAAAACTTATATTAATAAGTGTTTTATCTATGGAAAAGAAGGACACTATGCCAAGAATTGTTTCTTTAATCCTCTAAACCAGTCTAACCAGAACCAGTTTGACCAGAATCAACAAAGGTTTTAAGGAACCTAGCTTTATATAGTCCAAGCATAGATTGAAGATCCTAGCATTCGTCAGGTCCTAGAATTGTTCAGGGCCTACACTAAGAGTGAGGACGATGCTAGAACCTCAACGATGGTAACAAGTCAACTTTCTATCACCAAACTGATGCATATGTTTTATTTGATTCTAGAACAACATATTCGTTTACATCACCTAGATTTGCAAAATGCATGGGGTTTGAAGGAGATAGGATAGACTAGACCTTTGGGAATACATTCCCCTCTAGAGAAGTTTTAAGTTCTAATCATTGGTTACATCATCTATCAATCATCATTTCTAGTAGAGAATTGTTTATCGATTTAATAATAATTGATATTCAAGATTACGATGTTATCTTAGGGATCGATTTCATGGGAAAGTATACCGCTAAGATTAATTGTCGACATTACAAAGTTACATTTTGGCTGCCTAAAAGCGAGAAGCTTATATTTATTGGAAAAACTCTCAAGATTCCAAAAGCGCTAATATTTGCTTTGAAAGCAAAGAAGATGCTGAATAGTGGATGCATAGGTTATTGTATGAATTTGGTAAATAAAGATTAGCAAACTTAGTTAGGACTAGAGAATGTTTCGATAGTAAAAGAATTTATCGATGTGTTTCTGAATGCACTGCTAGGCTTACCTCTGGAACGAGAAATTTCATTTAAAATCGAATTAATGCTCGGTACTACCCCAATTTTGAAGACACCTTATTGTATAGCTCCATTAGAACTTAAAGAACTCCAAATTCAACTACATGAATTACTGAATAAAGGATTTATCCGACCAAGCCATTCTCCATAGGGAGCACTAGTGTTCTTCATTAAGAAGAAAGATGGAGCCTTATGAATGTGCATTGATTATCGAGTACTGAATAAATTCACGATCAAGATAAGTATCACCTGCTAAGAATTGATGACCTATTTCATCAATTGAAAGGAGTAGTGGTATTCTTGAAGATTGACTTGCGTTTTGGATATCACCAACTTCGAGTCAAGGAAGAAGATGTGCCAAAGACGGCATTTCGAACATGTTATAGGCATTACGAGTTCTATGTTATGCCATTTGGATTAACCACTACTCGAACAGCCTTTATGAACCTAATGAATCGAGTTTTTAAAGACTACCTTAACAAGTTCGTCATCTTTTTCATTGATGATATTTCGATTTATTCAAGAACTCCAAAAGAACATGAGGAGCATTTGAGGACTGTACTTCAACTATTATGGAAACATCAACTATTTGCCAAGTATTCAAAAGGTGAATTTTGGCTAGAAAAAGTTCAATTCTTAGGACATGTGGTATCATGAGATGGAGTCTTTGTTGATCTTATTAAAATTGAAGCGGTAAAAAAGTGGCCTGCACTGAGGAATGTTACCAAGATTAGGAGTTTTCTTAGATTAGTAAGATATTATCGACGTTTCGTAGAGAGATTTTCTAGACTTGCAGTTTTGGTCCTAGCCCTTACTCGGAAAGGAAAGATATACAAATGGACTAAGAAATATGCGGAAAGTTTTCAGAAGCTGAAGAGAAGACCTACAAGTGCACCTATATTAACCATACTTGATCCAAATTTGGGAAATTTTGTAATCTACTATGATGTGTCGAAAATAGGCTTAGGAGCAATACTTTTGTAGAATGGAAAAGTGATCACATATGTGTCTCGACAACTAAAAGATCATGAAAATAACTATCCAACCCACAATTTAGAGTAAGCAACGGTGGTGTTCACATTAAAGATCTGGCGCCACTACTAATACAAGACTAAGTATGAGATCTTTACCGACCATCAAAGCCTTAAGTACATTTTCACTCAAAAGGAACATAACATAAGGCAACGAAGACGGCTTGAATTAGTTAAAGATCATGACTGTGAAATTTTGTATCACCTTGGAAAAGCTAATGAATAGCCACGCATTCAGCTGAAGAGCCACATCTTCTTTTAAAGCAATACGACTGTTACCAAAACCTCTACAAAAATACGATAGAATTGGGAATTGAGATGAGCACATGAAGCTTAGTCGATTTATCATTCTAACTGATCATCTTGAAAAACCTAAGAGAACGACAAGAAGCAGATTCTCCATTACTTAGGCTTAAGAATAAAACTTTGAAGAATAAAACTTTGAAGAATAAGGGAGTAGAATTTAGCATCTCAGAAGATGGTATTCTCCATTATAAAGGTAGGTTATGTATTTCAAATGAGGAGGACTTAAAAAAACATATACTAGAAGAAGCTCATGAAACACCATATTCTATTCATCCAAATGCTACCAAAATGTATAGAGACTTAAGGGAGCATTACTGGTGGCATAGAATGAAGAATGATGTCGTCCGTTTTGTCAACAAATACCTTACATGCAAAAAAAAAAAGGCTAAACACCAGTGACATACTGGAAAATTATAGAAGATTGAGATTCCAAAATAGAAATAGGATCAAAATAACCATGGATCTTGTGACTGGATTACCAAAAACTATTTGAGGACATGATGCTATATAGGTAATTGTGGACAGATTAACTAAATCTGTACACTTTTTAAGAGTTATACTGATCGATGACGAATACCCTTAGAATTTCAAGTGGGAAACACGCTCTTTCTTAAGGTAATGGCAATGAAAGGGATAGTAAGGTTTGGAAAAAAGGAAAAACTCAGTCCAGGGTATATTGGACCATATACGATTCTAGAAAGGGTGAGCAATATTGCCTACAAATTAGCCTTACTTCCTGAAGTGGCATTAGTACATAATGTATTTCATTTGTCAATGCTAAAAAAAATTTACCGAATCCATCGCATGTACTTCAACATGAATCAATTGAAGTATAGGAAAACTTGTCTTATGAGGATAAGCCAGTTCGAATACTAACACACAAAGAGAAGGAATCAAGAAACAAGAAAATACCAATCATCAAGGTCTTATGGCATAACTAGTAGGTAGAAGAGGCAACCTAGGAAAGAGAGGATGAGATGAGGAAGAACTACCTTGAGTTATTCTAATTTTCGAGGACAAATTTTTTTTAAGAAAGGCAGATTGTAATACGAAAGGAAAAATTTATTATTTAATCCAGTACTTAAATGGATCTAATTAATGAATTTATCCTTATAAATCGTATTTTTATAAATTACGATAACGTATATATGAGCATTATTAATAAGAAACCTGTTTGTGAATTTTGTGCAAATTGGGATATTGTTTAAATACAAATTTTGTAAGCTTAAATACTCAAAAATTTGTGAATAATATCCTTACAATAAAATTTATATCACAATTAATTGCAGTGTTGTGGTACAAATTAATAAAGGATTAAAGTGCTAAACAAAGTAGAAAAATATGCTATAACCTAAAACAGTGTAAAAAGGGCATGATGTAGTGTAAATACACTGTCTAAGCAAAAACACATACTTATGAAATATTCTGTTGGGACTACAAAAGTGGACTAAAGAGCACGTTAGAATATTTTAGACTGTTTAAGTATATATTTATCTGGTTTTACCCTACCGATACAAGAAAATACAGTACGGTGTAAAATTATGTTGTGTAAAGTTGTGGGACCTACCAAGGGACGCTTAAATGGTGGAGATTAAGCCACCATATCCCTTGATGTGGCCAGTCCCACCAAGCCAAGATTAAACCTATTTTTACCCTAAATGATGGTTTCAGGGTGACTAAGCATGGTGAGTCACCATTTTTGTAGAAAAATCCATTTTTTACTCATGAAAACCTAGACAATAAGAAACCAAAAAAAAAAAAAATTTCATTTCTTTCCTCCCATGCATGGTAGCCCCTAGCTCCATTCCTTCAAATTTTTTCTCAAAGAAAATTCTTTACAATACATCTTCCAGGCAAGTTCTAAGTCAAGACTAAGTTTCAAGTTCAAGGCTTTTCAAACTTTGAAGGTAAAATATAAACTTTGTCTAAGTTTTTCTAGGGTTTTCTTTGGGATTGAAGGTGGATTTGACAAGAGTTTTCTTACCATGGCTTTTGATTAGGAAAGTTGACCAAAAAAAAAAAAAAGAACCAAGCTTGTTGAAGGGTCATAAGCTCATCAATTTTGGTAAAAAGCCTAACTTTCCATTTCTAATTTTATGGTTGTTTGTTTTAGTTCTTTTTTTCAAGAATGGTATTTAATTATTTAAGTTGTCCTATGGTGTGTTTAAATAATTTTATGGTATGTTATGTTGATGAAGGGTTAGGAAACTTAGGGTTATAAGCTTGAAATTTCATTTAGTTTAAAAACTAAGCAAATTTGCAAAGTTTAAGTGATTTTTAAGGAAATAAAATTTTGACATGTTTAAACATGATTATTTCCTAAGGAAGACCTAGAACCTATTCAAACAGTAGGATGCATAATTTTTAAGTTTGTGAAAATAATAAAGGACTAAATTCAAAAGATTGATACAAACTCGGTAGATTTGAAAAAGGGTAGAAAAATCTACTGTGCAGTGGGAATTTCAAAAAAGTTAAAACAAAAAGTTGCAGATCTCGATGAAAGTAGAAATCGTGGATGGTTGTCAAAATTCTCTACGTTTTATGAAATATGAATTTTATAAAATTTTATCACAAAATTTCAATAAAAGTTAAAGAACAAAAACGTTTTAAAATAAAAGGAATTTGGGTAAGAAACTGTGGAAGAATTTAATCCTTGCGAAAAATTGAGGCTAAAAGAACAAAATGATCGTTTTTGATCCCAAGGGCAAATTGGTCGAAATTTTCAATGTCCGGGATAGAATCGTAAAGTTTTGCCAAATTTGATTTTTAATGCAAAATAAGAGAATCAACATCTTGATTTCTTGTTCTGCTACTAATAAGCAAGACTTTGTATTGAATTAGCAAAATCGGGCCTAAAAAGTTCAAAAAGACTCATCGAGGGCAAAAACATCATTTTTCACAAAATAGCCCGAACGGACCCAGAAATGTCCAAAATAGGAAAAATGCCTTGAGAAGAATCTTTCCCTATTTAGTTAGTAACAATAAGGTATCTTGAATCAAGAAGACTAAGATCTGTGGTAATTGGGTTTTTAAACCGAGTAATAACCCAACTCAACAATTAAGGTACATATTTTATCGACATATAGATCAATAGTGATAAGTTAGCTAATAACGATACAATTAGCCAAGCAGGACACTTAGATGGTTAATAAAGGAACCAAAAGTTGGTTAACGCTGTAGCATTCCCAAGTAAGTTGAAACCCCACTCACAGTATGGAATAGAGGGTTTTTAGGAAATATATACACACACACACACACAAATGCATTTATGTATTCAATGTATTTAGAGAAATGTGTATGATGTGCACTTATTGTAAGCAAATGAATCATCATGCATGATATGTCAACCTAAGTTGATGGAATGGTAAATTGAATCACCAAATAAGGAAAAAAGTGTCGTACCAACTCCCGACTCAAGGGAAAGTCTTAAGTTATGTTTCATTCTCGGTGTTACGATGACCTTGTGCGCATATGGTATGAGCACTTGAGCCCTATTTAAGTTAGAGAAATGAAGTGAATAATAAATAGTCATAAACAAGTATAAATGGTTCATACATGCAAGTAGGATATACATGTGGCCTATATTTAGACTTGTTGAGCATTAGTTCACCTAGTTATTTTATGCTATAAGAAACTCAACTAAAAGTTCAGAATAAAATCACTGATAAGCTGGTAATAGTACATGAGCAATTGATAGCCAAAGATATGGATACTGCCACAAGAATGTTTTCGCTCTATATGTATATTAAATATATTGAGACGTGTTGTGAGGTAAACACTAAGTGTAAAGTGTGATGTAATATAAGGACAATTAGGAAGACAAAACTCTTTTGAAAAAATACTATGTTAATTATATAAGGAGAAAAAAGTTTTAAATATATATGTGTATAAAAAAATCAAAAAAACTATTTTATATTTTCATAGTCACGTAAGTAAGGAAGTATTAAGGCACCACTTGACAAATGACAGTATTGTCACACGTAAGATGCGGCCCCCATCTCGTCAATGCATGCAGTTTGTTGAGCAGCGAGCTCAATCCGGTGTGCTCAAGTCCAGGGATTCTTCTGTGCAACTCTCCTTCAACATCGCTTTGCCACATCGCCATGGGCCCCAACCCAGCTTCGCTTTGTGAATGACGAATCCCCACGTGGTCTGCTGCATTCAATCGTATTTATCTCTGATTGTTCTCTTTTGCCTTTTTTTAACAGTCTCCCTTTGCTTTTTTTAAAGAAAGAAACTGTTGCATTAATCAGAAGCAACGTCTGCTAGTCCATAAATGCCAACAAAATTTGGCGAAACACCAACCCAAATAAAGTTTGAATCATGGAACAAAACATAATTTGCTAGACAGTGGGCCAGAGGGTTTCCATGTTGGGAAGTGAAGCAAATTGAAACACCGTTTCCATAAGAAATAACTAATCGAATATCTTCAACAATTGAAGCTTCCATAACTCTCGACACCAGATTACGGATCGCCTAAAGAACATTAATCGCATCAATGCCTAAAGAACATTAATCGCATCAATCTCAATAATCTAATCCGTGAAACCTTCATCGACAGCAAACTGCGTCCCCCTTCGAAGAGCCAAACATTCAGCCATATGCAGAGTGAATTTACCCCTCATAGCTGCCGAGCCAGTGAAACCCGTCCAGATTCCTCCTTCACCACTGCATCGACTTTACCTCGATGACCCCTTAGTTTGGAGGATCCCACTTCTTCAGTAATGAACTTAGAACAATGATCTTCGGCTTCTCCAATTTCACAGTCGACTGAAATTCGCCCTACAATCTTCCCGCTGTATCCAAAGACTCCCTTGTGCTGCCCAGCAAGCCATTATGAACATACCTGTTTCTATTGAACCAAAGGCACCAAATAATCATACAAAACATCTCCAAATCTGCAGCCTTCCCTTGATTTGCAACATACAAGCAAAGATCTGTGACATGACCTCTTGGGAATTTATAAAGTAAAAACCAAAGAGAGCTTAGTTCATGTATGTCTTGTGACCTTGGACATTTCCACACAAAGTGTAGCACATCTTCCACTTCCTCTCAATAGACTTAACATGTTGGATTCACTCTTACACCCCTACTAGACAATTGGACAAAGGTGGACAGAGATTTTTATCCTATTTGGAATCCGAGCATTCCGTAACCTTGACCATTAATGGTACTCACCTCCATGTCCTAAGCAACCTTCATTTACCTTTGAATTTATTTAATATGGTAGCCCGTTTTAGCCGTGCATTCCCCCCGTTTCTTAAAATGCCAAATAAGATAATCGCTACATCTAGATGCATCAATTGGGATACTAGTAATTGCCTGGTAGTCAACAGGCCGAAAAGCTCCCAATCTTTCTCAAATTCTAACCCAATTCATCAAGTAGATCAATCACTTTCTGGTTCTCATTACCCCATCTTTAAAAACCCCCCCACATCACTATGGTTCCTGATCTACCAACGAACACCCTTCCTAAAAACATAAGATGGGTTATGTCCTGCTTCAGATGTCCAAAAATCCGAATTTGGGAAGTAGCTGGCCTTGAGCACCTTGGCGATGAGAGACATGGGATTAGTCAGAATTCTCCATGCCTGTTTTGCAAGAAGAGCCTTATTGAAGATTTCCAAATCCCTATCATATACCCCCAGTCAACTTTTGTCAAAATCTGCCCAGCTTCTCCCACCCAACCCAATGGATCTTTCGATCATCTACTCCACCGCCCCACCAAATCTATGCAACCATAGAGTGGAGCTCCGCACAAAGAGTGGAAGGAAATTTGAAAACACTTGTCGCATATGTAGTGTAACCTGGGCCAAAACCTTGATTAGAATTTCTCTACCAGGTAATCCAAGATAAAAGTCATGGGAACTATTATTAGGCAATCCCAATGTAGAAAAAAAATTACCTTGTCGCTCCTTATCAATATTGGGACTTAAAGAAATGACTGATTTTTAAGGATTAATAGCGTTCCCAGAAGCTCTCTCGTATTGCTGTAAAGCCTCCTTAATAGCACGGCAGCTCCCATCATTCACCTTGCCAAAACAGTGCTATCATCCGCAAATAAAAGGTGATTAATCTGACTCGCTTTCATATTTGCGTGTGAAAAAAAAAAAAAAAAAAGAAAGGCAATTGCCTTTAATAAAAAAATGAAGTCAGACTCGCATTCCCGTTCGGAGGCAAAGAACATGGTGCTTTGGTGCCACTCTGGGGCGCTGCAGCTCGTGCCATCAGCAAAATAATTCCGAAAAATTCCAAATTTTCATTAAGGGGGTGTTTAGTAGTGGTGAGAATGATTCAGTTTCCATCACAATTTTAGTTATAAACAGTATAAAACTTTTATATGCTACAATAACAAGAAAAAAATACGTTACAGTATAAAACTCTCACATGCTATGATAAAAATGGTTTCCATCACCTTTTCAAACACACTATAAATTTTCCACTTTGCTCATTTCTTATAAATGGGGACTTTTATAGAGACTTTTGGAGAGGCTTTCTAGCAACCTTATAGAGACTTTTTGGAGCTGGAGTGGAACTTCTGTAGGGAAGGCTTTCTGGCAACCTTCTGAAGACAAAAAAAGTCAGAAAGAATTTGTAAAGGAGAAGAGGACTGCGAAGTCAGCGATGGAAGCGTTCATCGTCTTCAAAACTAGTTTTTTTTCTCTCTTATTTCATGTTTAAGAAAATTATTTATGCTTTATTTTATTTTATCATGAACTAATTTTGTATTTCTAGAGGCTAGATGTAGCCTATATAAGATACTATGTCTTCCATTGTTTAATTTATTTTTAATATATTTTTCTTCTGTTTATTCATATTATTCTGTTCTTAATGCTTCTGATTTATTAGCCATGAATTAGATGATTTAGAATGATACTCTAGAGCGATAGTTGAAATAAATTAGAGTTCTCGGCTGATAAACTGGGAAAATTAGTTAGAAATAAATTGACAATAAAAAGGCATAGTTGATGATTAGGTGAAGCCGAAACCTCTAGAATTTAATACCATTGATTGTCTTACCATTTGCATCTTGATTTCTTTTTAATTTTAGAAAAGTTTTATTTTTATTTTTGAACTTTTATTATTATTTTGATTTTTTAGATAAAATAAAGATTATTTAAATTACAGTAATTAGTAAAATTCTATAGCAATCCCGGTGGTATGACAACCTTTCTTACTACTACTACTACTATAAAACTTGACACTGTACGCTTGCAAGATATTCATTAATAAGTTTTTGACGTTGTTGTTAAAGATTGTCTTATCCTATTTTTGCTATTATTGTTACCAATTAATCTTAATCTTAATCTATATTTTTTTATTATTGATTTTTATTTTCTTAATTTTTCTTTCTTTTTGTTTTTAAAGGTAATTTAGGTCATGGATGCAAAGAAGTAAATGCTTTGAGCTTGTTCTTTGCGATCCGAAAATCTAGAGAACACTTTGGGTAATAAGGGCAGCAAAAAAGACAGAAGAACAAAAACCAATGGCGGCTGAGAACAACCAGCAACAACGTGCAATCAGAGATTATTACAAGCCCATGGTTAATGAAAACTACTCGAGGATTAGGGGTCAAAGCATCAATGCCAATAATTTCTTCGAGCTAAAACTAGCTGTAATAAGTATGGTTCAACGGAATCAACTTGGAGGAGCCCCGCTTGAAGACCTAAACGTCCCCTTGGCAATGTGCTTAGTTATATGTGACACGGTGAAGATAAATGGTGTTATTGAGGACATCATAAGGCTCTGATTGTTCCCTAAGGCTAGAGGATGGTTGCAATATTTGCAAAAAACATCCTTGTAAAATTCTTCCCGTTTGCTAAGACAGCCCAATTGAGGATCGAAATTGGAACGTTCAAGGAACAAGATTTTGAGCCACTTTATGAGGCTTGAGAGCACTTTAAAGACTTACTTCATCAATACCCTCAACGTGGTTACCAAGATTGGCTTCAGATACAGTTGTTCTACAATGGATTAAATAGTCATATAAGGATTGTTGTAGATGCTACTGCAGGAGGCATTCTAATCTTAAGGACCACCGAACAAGCCCATAATCTTTTAGAGGAGATGGCCTCTAACAATTATCAATGGCCCAACGAGTACCCCATGATCGGAAAGCCGTTGGAATTCATGAGGCAGATTCAATTGCTGCACTAACAGCTCAAGTTTCAGCCTTATCTAACCCAATTGCAACCATGAATGTAAAAGGAGCTTTACCAAAGGTCTATCGTAGCTGTAAGCGTGTCATATCTATGTACTTAAACAATTACAAAATAGGTGCAATTTGTGAATAACCTGTCACGCCCAGGAGTATGGGAGGTGACGTGACGGATTATTTAAATTAATTAAAAGAGAGTTTAATTAAAAATCAGGAGTTTAGGGGCTAAATTAAATAATAAAATATAAAAGTTTCAAGAAAACCATTGCATGAAAAATAAATAATGAAATAATGAAGAATCGCGAGTATGGGTTCCACTGACCCACAACTTGTGCACACACATAGTACTGACAATATAATAATACAACCACAGTCCAAGTACAAATAAAGTTAAAACATTACATGCCTTGATTAAATATTACGAATAAATCTATTAGTGATTCTACTGCTCCTGAGTCCTGTCCGTTGAGTCCTCTCCAAACCTAAAGGGGAATCCACCTAGAGGGGAAGGGTTTAAAACAAATAAAAGGTGAGCGAAAGGCTCAGTAAGGCTATATTTCAATAAATTATTTAATTTAAAAGAAAATCTCATTATTGAAGGCATTATTTAAAAGAAACATTAAATAAATGAATGAAATTTGAATAAAACCGTTCTTACCCAAAACAGTTTACTCAAACAACCAGAAACTTCATTTTCTTTTCCTAGGCAAACCATAAGAATATCACCACCGTAGTGGCCCAGCTGCGTTTCGGGACCGGCCCCCAAGGTCGATCGCTACACGACCCGATCTCTGATATGGCATCATGCCTATGTGTTTATTTTCATCATCATTCCAAAACCCATCTACCGAGCATTGTCATTTACATTCATTATGAAGTTCATTTCAGTTCACGGTATATTAAAATATAGCCGATAAATTCATTTTCAAACAACCGTTGAAAACATTTTTATGGAAACCATTTTCAAAGCCAAATCATTTGAAACTAGGCTACCAAAGAATGGGTAGAAGTCCTACCTCGATACTCGTGCTGGTGCCCCACACCATAATCCCGGTCCGCTATATGTTAGCTCCACGGAACCACGAACGATCCTAGATACACACTAAGTCGATCAATATCTAGTTCGAGACATTCTATGTTACTAAACCATTTCATGATGTTCTAGTGTGCTATTTGTATCTTTAAAATCATTCTATAAGGTTGGAATTTAAATTGGGGTTCAAAACAGTGAAAACGGGTGAAAAATCACAAAATTTCCCATGCCCGGCCGCCCTACCGGACTCCCTGCTCTGGCCAGCCGAATTGTGTAGTTCGGCCTGTCGAAAACTAGGTCCGGTCGGCCGAACATTTCCCAGGTTCGGCCTGCCGGACAGATGAACTCCGGCCTGCCGAACATGTAGTTCTGCCTACCGAACTAGGAAAATCCAGAAATTCCAGTCACAGGTTTTCGATCCCCCAAAATCCAAATCTTGATTTTAACCTGTTTTTCTCAAATCTCAGGCATGGAAAACATTCATAGATGATAGAAAAACATACTAGAACACTTTTGAACTCATTTAAACAAGATTTAAACTCAAAAATATCAAAAATCCAAAAATGGGAAAATAAGGAGAAAAATGAAAAATCTTGAATCCAATCCATTTTTCTTCAATCTAAGCTTAGATTTTAGTTGTTTTAAGTTCATTTAACTCAAATCAAAGGTTTTCTAAGCTCAAACAAACTTAAATTTCAAAAATGCACAAAATTGAAAATTTTGGAAAAAGTTTAGAAATTTCAAAACTAACCTCGAATCGAAGCTTCAATCCGCGTTCTTGGTAGTCAAAACTCGTTCCCGAGCTTCTTCCTTGCTAACCCGAAGCTTGGATTCGACTTTTGATTCAAAAATTTCAAAGAAATTTGAGAGGAAAAGAGAGTAACCGAGAGGGAGTGCCACGGGAAGAGAGAGAGGAGAGAGAGTGAAGAGAAAAGGAGAAGAGAGAGAATAAATAGAGAGAAACGGTGGGCGATTTTTACTATACGAAAACCAAATGCCACCCACGGTTTTGTAAAACAAAATATTTTTAACATTTTACAAATTGTTGTGCTTTTTAAAACTCAAAACATCATTTTAAAACAACAAGAAATCATTTGAATTCATCAAATTAACAAAACAACCAAAAATTCAAAATTTAACCAAATGACCAAATTAATGTTGAAACATTAATTATGGCACACTAATTCATCATTTATATTACAATAACATTAAATAAATTCTAGGACGTTATAACTCTCCACCCCTAGAAGAAATTTTGCCCTCGAAATTTACAACTCAATTCAGAAACAAAACAAATGCGGATACAATTCCCGCATACTCGACTCTAGTTTCCAGGTGGCTTCATCAACCCCGTGATGCTGCCACACGACCTTTACCAACGGTATCTCACGATGACGCAAACTGGTTACTTTTCGATCGATGATCTAAATCGGCACTTCTTCGTACGTCGTATCTTCCTGAACCTGCACATCGCGAAATGAAACTATCTTACCCTGTTTAGGCGGACACTTCCTAAGCATCGACACATAAAACATATCGTGAACATGAGAAAGTTCGGGCGGAAGATCAAGCCAATAAGCAACCACACTAACACGCTGAGTGATCTCAAACGGCCCAATATACCTCGGTGCGAGCTTCCCACTCACTCCAAACCGCATAGTTCCCTTATGAGGCGATACCTTCAAGAGAACAAAATCTCCAACTGCGAACTCTAAGGGCCTACGTCTCCTATCCGCGTAACTCTTCTATCGACTCTGAGCTGCCCTCAATCGATCTCGAATCACAACGACCCTCTCATTGCTACCACGGATCTCATCTAGCCCAAGAATAACCCTGTCTTCTGGCTCGGCCCAACACACCGGTGATCGACACGGTCGCCCATACAATGCCTCAAACGGTGCCATACGAATACTCGCCTGATAGCTTTTGTTGTACGCAAGCTCCACCAAATGCAAATATTGCTTCCAATTCCTGCCGAAGTCTAACGGACAAGCACGCAACATATCCTCAAGAATCTGAATAACCCGCTCAGATTGCCCATCAGTCTGAGGATGAAACGCGGTACTGAAGTTCAAATCCGTACCCAAAACCTCCTGAAAACTCCTCCAGTACTTAGCATTAAACCTGGTGTCTTGATCAGAAGTGATGGACAAAGGAACTCCATGCAACCTCACTATGTTCTGCAGATACAAATCCCTAAGAATCTTCCTCGAACATGTCGACTTGAACGGAATGAAATGCGCCGATTTCGTCAACCTGTCGACCACGACCCAAACTGCATCATGTCGCTGCTCCATCCTTGGCAAACCTATGAGAAAATCCATCGTCACATACTTCTATTTCCACCCTGGAATAGGAAGCGGCTAAAGCTGACCTGTAGGCTTCTGATTCTCGGCTTTCACCTGAAGACACGTCGTACACTTGGCCATGTACTCTCGAACATCTTTCTTCATGCCTCTCCACCAATATTGCCTCTTCAAATCATGATACATCTTTGTGCTCCCTGGATGAATAGCGAACTGAGACCTATGAGCTTCGTCCAAAACAGCTTTTGTCACCTCGACGATAGCTGGAACTGCAAGACGCTCCTGAAAATACAACAATCCATCTGCATGCACACTCCACTCTTCGAACTGCTCCCCGTTCTGAATCAGCGACCAAATCCCCTGCAAATCCTGATCCTACCACTGACTTTGCTTCACCATCTGAACAAGAGTTGGGGTCGCCTTCACATGATATACCGAAACTTGATCATAGTCTTCATGATACTGTAGCCCATACTCGCTCACTGTCGCATCGCTGCTCCAGTCCTCAAAAGCCAAACAAGCGAGAATTCC
Organism: Artocarpus heterophyllus; assembly: GCA_025403435.1. Lineage (NCBI taxonomy): Eukaryota > Viridiplantae > Streptophyta > Magnoliopsida > Rosales > Moraceae > Artocarpus > Artocarpus heterophyllus. The sequence continues at coordinate 19,930,933 of CM046352.1, read as the reverse complement.
TGAAGACTTCCTACTAAGAACGTCCGCGACTACATTAGCTTTCTTGGGATGATACTGCAACGTAAAATCATAATCCTCCATATACTCTATCCATCTACGCTGCCTCAAATTAAGATCCCTTTGAGTAAACAGATACCTCAAACTCTTGTGCTCGGAGACGACTTGAAACGAAGCTCCATACAAATAACACCTTCAAATCTTCAGCGCGTGAATCACCGCCAAGAGCTCCAAGTCATGAGTAGGATAATTCTGCTCGTGAGGTCGTAACTGTCTCGATCCGTACGCAACCACGCATCCATGTTGCATCAACACGCACCCAAGTCCGCGTCTTGAAGCATCTACGTAAACCTCATATGGCTCGTCACTGCTAGGAATAACCAACACTGGAGCTGAAGTCAACCGGTTCTTCAATTCTTGAAAAGCAAGCTCATATTCTTCATTCCACTCAAACCTGACATTTTAATTGATCAATCTCGTCAACGGAGCTGCAATCTACGAAAAATCCTTTACAAATTTCCTGTAATAACCAGCAAGACCTAAGAAGCTGCGAATCTCCGCTACGTTCCTTGGTCGTTCCCACTCCACTATGGCTTCAATCTTGGACGGATCCATAGAAATACCATGCTCCGAGATGACATGACCCAGAAACTTGACCTCAGTCAACCAAAACTCGCACTTTTCCCTCTTAGCATACAACTGGTGCTTCCGTAGAGTCTGGAGCATGATCCGGAGATGCTGCTCATGCTCCTCCCAAGTCTTAGAATACACTAGAATGTCATCGATGAACACGATCACAAACTTATCTAGATACGGCCTAAATATCCTGTTCATCAAATCCATAAAAGTTGTCGGAGCATTCATCAACCCAAACGACATAACCAGAAACTCAAAGTGTCCATACCGAGTCCTAAAAGCTGTCTTGGGAATATCCTCTTCCTTAATCCTAAGTTGATGATAACCCGACCGCAAATCAATATTTGATAAGTACCGCAAACCTCCTAACTGATCAAACAACTCGTCGATCCTAGGCAATGGATACTTATTTTTTACTGTGACACGATTCAGCTGCCGATAATCTACACATAACCTGAGAGTCCCATCATGTTTCTTAGCAAACAAAACCGGTGCTCCCCACAGAGATGTGCTATTCTGAATATACCCTTTATCAGCAAGCTCCTGAAGTTGCTTTCTCAATTCTTTCATTTCTGCCAGCGCCATCCGATAAGGTGCTATAGAAATTGGTGCCGTCCCCGGAAACAACTCAATACCAAACTCGATTTCCCGATGCGGTGGTAATCCTGGCAACTCATCGAGGAAGACATCCTCGAACTCATCAACCACCGGAATCGTTACACTTCCTCTCAAAACATAGGGCTCGCAATCTAGATTCGCAAGAAAAGCACAACAAACTAGATTCCTTCGCCCTCCTAGACACGACTTCATGAGACGCTCACTCATTAACCAATCACCACCACCCTAGTAAGTGATCATCGTCCCCCTATCAGACACTAGGGTCACTTTCCCAAGTTGGCAGTCCACAACTGCATTATATCTGGACAACCAGTCCATCCCTAGAATTACATCATATGAGCTCATGGGGAGTATAATCAAATCACTTTTTAAAATCTCATCCCCAATCTTTATTTTACAAGATTTACACACACCCGCCCCAAGGGAGAAGTTATGACTAGGGGTTCATTAAACTCTTCTATATCTAATCCCGAAGCATGTACAAAAGAACTCGAAATGATAGAATGAGAGGCACCAGTATCAAATAAAGCGCGAGCTAAAGATCTAGAAACTAAGATCGTACCATCGACAACCGCATTACTAGTCTGAGAATCTGAACCTCCAGATGCCATTGCATGAACCTGCATCGGTGCCTTTCCTTTTCCTCTACCAACACTGCTGGGTCCTGGATTATTCTGCCGATGCTGCTAGGATAGAGACGACTGCACATTAGCTGTACTCGGCGCTCGATACTGAGGGACGCTACGCTGGAAATGTTGTGGCTGCTGCCCTCGTGCCGGATATGAAAACTGCTGGGGAGAGAACTGGGGATACTGTAACTGTGGGTACTGCTGAGGCGGAGGTAGGGTCTGAGGCTGAAACTAACGACTGGCATCCTCCCTGGTCTGATATCCAAGATGGGCACTCTTGATCGGGCAATTCTTCTTGATGTGTTAAGGCTGCTGACAGAAATGACAATGAAAGCTATAGGGATTGCTGCGCCCGCTACCAGATGAACTGTTGCTACCACTGTTCGCGCCACCCTGCTTGCTCTTTCCCAGAGTTGGACGGCTACTGGTGCTCTTCCTACCGCTCCTCTGTGATCCTCCAGAAGTCTTTGCTCGATCCTCACAATACTGCGCATAATCATTTTCCACTGATATTGCTGACGACACAAGCTCTCCAAAACTCCTAAGTCGCAGAGCAACCAACTATCGCTGAATAGGAGCCTTGAGCCCTTCCTGAAACTTAATGCAGTTCTTACGCTCCGATGCCACAGCTGATGGAGCAAACCTGGCCAACTAATTAAACCTTGCCTCATATTCCTGAACTGACATATCACCTTGCTGCAACCTGTAGAACTCAGCTGCCTTATCTCTATACCCCTGCGAAAAGTATCGATCATAGAACAGCTCCTCGAATCTATCCTAACTGATATCACCACTGCGTTTCAAACGCTTAGCTTGTTTCCACCAAGTGTTAGCACCACCCTCAAGCTTATATGCAACGAACTCCACATGATACTCATCAGGCACACCAAGAGTATCCAAATGCTTCACGATTGAGTCTAGCCAATACTCTGCCAACTACTGATCCCTATTACCATCAAAAGTCAAAATAGACGCACGCCAAAATTCCTTAAAATACGTATGCCGATGACCAACATCAGAATCCTCCAGTCTAGTCCTGGCTACCATCTGTCGAAAAGCCACAAACATAGACCTCATCATGCGTTCATCATTTCCGAACTCGGCGTCAGCTGTCGAACGACGTCTAGGTGCCATTCTCTCACTTCTTAAAATAAAATTTGGACTGTCATAGGTATTTCATTGTCATACCTATGTGTGCACAATTCTCAAGGTTCATAACCTTGAGCTCTGATATCATTCTTTCATGCCCCGGAGTACGGGAGGTGACGGGCAGATTATTTAAATTGATTAAAAGAGAGTTTAATTAAAAATCAAGAGTTTAGGGGCTAAATTAAATAATAAAATATAAAAGTTTCAAGAAAACTATTGCATAAAAAATAAATAACGAAATAATGAAGAACCGCGAGTATAGGTCCCACTGACCCACAACTTATGCACACATATAGTACTGACAATATAATAATACAATCACAGTCCAAGTACAAATAAAGTTAAGACATTACATGCCTTGATTAAATATTACAAATAAATCTATTAGTCCTTCTACTGCTCCTGAGTCCTGTCCGTTGAGTCCTTTTCAAACCTAAAGGGAATCCACCTAGAGGGGGAAGGGTTTAAAACAAATAAAACGTGAGCGAAAGGCTCAGTAGGACTATATTTCAATAAATTGTTTAATTTAAAGGAAAATCTCATTATTGAAGGCATTATTTAAAAGAAACATTAAATAAATGAATGAAATTTGAATAAAACCGTTCTTACCCAAAACAGTTTACTCAGACAACCAGTAACATCATTTTCTTTTCCTAGGCAAATCATAAGAATATCACCACCGTAGTGGCCTAGCTGGGTTTCGAGACCTGCCCCCAAGGTCGATCGTTACACGACCCGATCTCTGATATAGCATCATGCCTATGTGTTTATTTTTATCATCATTCCACAACCCATTTACCGAGTATTGTCATTTACATTCATTATGAAGTTCATTTTAGTTCACGGTATATTAAAATATAGCCGATAAATTCATTTTCAAACAACCGTTGAAAACATTTTTATGAAAACCATTTTCAAAGCCAAATCATTTGAAACTAGGCTACCAAAGAATGGGGTAGAAGTCCTACCTCGATACTTGTGTCGGTGCCCCACACCGTAATCCCAGTCCGCTATACGTTAGCTCTACAGAACCACGAACGATCCTAGATACACACTAAGTCCATCAATATCTAGTTCGAGACATTCTATGTTAGTAAACCATTTCATGATGTCCTAGTGTGCCATTTGTATCTTTAAAATCATTCTATAAGGTTGAAATTTAAATCGGGGTTCAAAACAGTGAAAACGGGTGAAAAATCACAAAATTTCCCATGCCCGTCAGGCTTGCCGGACTCCCTGCTTTGGCCGGCCGAACTGTGCAGTTCGGCTTGCCGGAAACTAGGTCCGGTTGGCCGGACATTTCCCAAGTTCGGCCTGCCGGACAGATGAACTCCGGCCTGCCGAACACGTAGTTTGGCCTACCAAACTGGAAAAACCCAAAAATTTCAACCACGGGTTTTCGATCCCCCAAAATCCAAATCTTGATTTTAACCTATTTTTCTCAAATCTCAGGCATGGAAAACATTCATAGATAATAGAAAAACATACTAGAACACTTTTGAACTCATTTAAGCAAGATTTAAACTCAAAAATCTCAAAAATCCAAAAATGGGAAAATGAGGAGAAAAATGAAAAATCTTGAATCCAATCTGTTTTTCTTCAATCTAAGCTTAGATTCTAGTTGTTTTTAATTCATTTAACTCAAATCAAAGGTTTTCTAAGCTCAAACGAACTTAAATTTCAAAAATGCATAAAATTGAAAATTTTGGAAAAAGTTTAGAAATTTCAAAACTAACCTCGAATCAAAGCTTCAATCCGTGTTCTTGATAGCCAAAACTCGTTCCTGAGCTTCCTCCTTGCTAACCCGAAGCTTGGATTCAACTTTTGATTCAAAAATTTCAAAGAAATTTGAGAGGGAAAGAGAGTAACCGAGAGGGAGTGCCACGGGAAGAGAGAGAGGAGAGAGAGAGTGAGCAGAGAGAGTGAAGAGAGAGGGAGAAGAGAGAGAATAAATAGAGAGAAACGGTGGGCGGTTTTTACTGTACGAAAACCAAATGCCACCCACGATTTTGTAAAACGAAATACTTTTAACATTTTACAAATTGTTGTGCTTTTTAAAACTCAAAACATCATTTTAAAACAATAAGAAATCATTTGAATTCATCATATTAACAAAACAACCAAAAAATCAAAATTTAACCAAATGATCAAATTAATGTTGAAACATTAATTATGACACACTAATTCATCATTTATATTACAATAACATTAAATAAATTATGGGGCGTTACATAACCAAAACTTTAATTGTTGAGGTAACTCTTTGCCACCTTATTATCATCCGAGGCTTAGCAACCATTCTTATGTAATAATCAAAATATGTTGCAACCTCCTCCTAGTTTTGAAATTCAATCAAAAGAGAAGAAGCCTTCTTTGGAAGATCTTATAAGAACCTTCATTGTTGAGACAAAGGCACAATTTAAGAAAAATGAAGCGCGGTTAGATAACCTTGAAACATAATTATGAAGCCCCTTGAAGTACAAATGTGGCAATTGGCTACTACCATAAATTCTCAACAAAGGAGGAAATTTGCAAGCAACACCAAGGTCAACCTAAAAGAGCAATGAAATGCAATTACACTTCAGAGCAGGAAAGAAATTGGCATGCCAAGGCCAAAAGCCCTCGAAGCACCTCCATCCTCAAAAAAGCCATCTCAAGGTCAACAAAAAGAAGAGCAAGCAGAACGACAACAAAGGAGCTAAAAAGCCTTTCACTATTTCCTTCCTCGACAATCCTCTAGTTCTTACTACACCACTTCTATATCCTCAACAATCTACAAGAAAAAGCTAGATGAACAATTTGCAAAGTATCTTGATGTTTTTAAGAAGGTGCACATTAACATTACTTTTGCAAGCACAAATTCCTAGCTATCGCAAGTTCATGAAGTGAGTGCTCTCCAATAAGATGAAATTGAAAGAGCATGAGACAATTACACTTATTGAGGAGTGTAGTGCTACCTTGCACATGAAGCTTCCACCCAAAATAAAAGATTCAAGGAGTTTTCATATACCTTGCACTATTGGTTCTTAAAATTGTTACAAAACTTTATGTGAGTGTGACTTCAATGCCATTCGCTATGTGTCGAAATGTTGGGTTGGGGGAAGTTAAGCACACTACCATGTCACTTCAACTAGCTGATTGTTCCATTTGGTATCTAAGTGATGCATTGGAAGATGTGCTTGTCAAGTTTGGTAATTTGATCTATCAGGCGGATTTCTTGGTATTGGGCATGGGGAGGATCATGAGATTTCTTTAGTTCTCGGGCGACCATTCTTAGCCACCAAGAATGTTGTGATCAACGTACCAAAGGGGAACTAAGTTTGGGTGTGAAGAATGAAAAGTGACTTTTGGAGTTTTCAAGGCACCCAATGATCCATAAGAACCCACTCATGCCATCAAAATGAAAAAGAAGATCAAGATGTAGTGGAGAACGAGGTAAAGTCTATCTTAAGACCCAAGGAACTGGATAAAGGAAGGAATACTAAGATCAAAGACTTAGGAGATTGAATCATCAAGACCAACATGAACTCAATTTCACCAATTGAAACCTACCAGATTCTAACATATTATCTTTAAAATAAAGAAGCATCGACCACCTTTGGTTGTTGAGTGGGGTGCCGGATTGTAACGAAGTAGGTTCCAAAGTTGGAACCTATCAGAATTTCAACATGTTTTCTTTAAAACAAAAAAGCCTCAACCACTTTGGGTTGCCGGCGCAAGGCACCGGATTGTAAACTAGTAGGTTTCAAAGTTAGAACCTACTAGATTCTAATATTTTTTCATTGCAATAAATAAGCACTAACCGCCTCCGCGCGGGATCTGTAACATGGTAGGTTCCAACTTCCAACATATTTTTTTTTTAAAGAAAAAAGCAATGACCACCTTCGATCGTCAGTGCAAGGTGTCGAATAGAGCATGGCAGGTTCCAAAGTGGAATCTACCGCGCACGCACACACACACACATAAATTTTGCAAACTGATCACAAATCCAAAAAGCTATCATAAAACTCAGATCAACTTAACAGGAACTATCACATTATGGAATTTAGATCCATCATAATGCCCAGAACACCATTAGCACATGTAATAACCAAACCAAAAAAAAAAAAAAAAATCCAACTTTACTTAAACATTAAAGAATGAACAACACATTTGGAATTTATTCATCTGATTGAAAATGGAATTTAATAGCCCAACGATCTCAACAATGATTGCGACAACAAATAATAGAAAAATAGGCCAAAGTTGAAAAAAAAAATATTTATATATCATAATAGAATAGCTAACCAAAATCATCCATAGAAGTCAACTTATTCGCTACAAAATCAGTGTTCGCCAGGCTTAGCGCATCGATGTCCTCAGTGGCGTCGAGTTCACGCCAGATAAGAAGACTAGATGCTGTCGTGAGGAAACCAGAGTTCGTCGAGTTGTTTTGTCTTCGACAGCGACGCGACACTAACAAGGTTTCCAAGCTCCATTGCTGTTTGTGAGCAAAATTCACCCATCCAGAAAAGGTAGCGCATCGATCTCCTCCCGAGTTGCCGCCAGAGAGGAAGACCAGATGTCGTCGAGAGGAAACCAAATGGCATCGAGTTCTCTCTCTATCGTCCAATCTCGTCGAGCCACTCAATCTGCCGCACCAATCTTGACTATCTCTGTTGCCATCATGGATCCACCACTTGAGGGGAGTTCAACATAGACAACACGAATGTAAGAAGAGCGATGGCGGTCTCAGCTTAGATTGAAGCAAGCTTTCTTCAGGGGAGTTCAACACTTGCGGCGTGACTTTCTTGAGAAGATCGACGGTGATCTCTGCCACTGAGGAGTTGGGGCCGTGCCGATCTGATCTTCGTGCAACAATGGCGGCCTTGTCATAATCACCAAAATGAGAGGGAGAGAGAGAGGATGGTGAGGACAGAGTGCATTGGAGAGGAGAGAGAGGAATGAGATTAAAAGAGATATAGGGTTTGAATAATTTTGAGGAGAGAGAGAGAGACCAAATCAGGTTTGGATTAAGGATTAATCTTATACTGTCCATGCTTTCCGAGGCGCTGCCTGTGACTCAGCATGGGAGAAGGGGCCGAAACTGCACACTTTCGTGTTCAGAGCATTGTCTGAGTGAATAGGTAGCGCCTACAAGCAAAGCTTTCTTGAACTTGAAGAGGCTGGCAAAATAGTAAATATATAATTATTATTTATAAAATTAAAAAAAAGAGCAGTTATGAAAAGACAAAATAGATAGGGTAGTTTTAATAAATGGTGTCATTTTGGTGCACTCTATGTAAATTTTTCAAAAAAAAATCTGTCGTTAAACCCAAAAAGTTCCAAGTACACCAATACAAAAAAAAAAAAAAAAAATCAGAAAATAATCAAAAATAAATTGTTAGGTACTTCATCCTTCAAAAGTTTTTTTTTTTTTCTTTTTTCACTAATTTTTTCTTGCATCGGAGATTAAGTGTATGAGTGAAACATACATATTGATGGGCAAACAATAAATGGTAAAGGAATAATACTAATAACATGAAGATTTAAGAGTGGTCTACCTTAATTAGAGGTTACATCCATTAAGGTTTTTTTTGAAGAAAAGGGACTTTATTGTGAAAAACAAAAAAACGAAAAAAAGAGAACAACAACAACAGCAGCTACAACAACAACTTAATTAAGTATGCCAAGCATTGGATTTAGGGTTGCCTCACATACTAGCCCTCTATTTATAGCTTCTTTAAGTCAGTTGTTTCCTGATCACAAATTAGTAACTTGAATCATAAATAATACAAAATCGTTCTTTTGTTTTGAATGGTTTCTCAATCTTGATAAGATATTCCAGTTGGCTAGTAACTCTTTGACGCTTGCATGTATCATGACCTTGAAAATCTTGCAATTTAAAAATTGGAATGTGGTTTCCTTCTTGGACCTTCTTGATCATCATCTGGAATACAAGGTTTTGGAGACTCGCCTAGGCAAAATAGGCTGAGGTCATTCTCGGGCTTTTCTAGACCCGATAGCAGACTTGGGCCTTCTCGGTGGCTAGCAAAAAAAATACGTAACACTAACCATCCAAGAATGGTCATTTTCTTTCACAAGATTTTGAGTTTGAGTCAGTTTTATTGGTCTAATTGTGGGTTCTGACATATAAAGGCAATCCATTTTGTGAAAGATTTATATAGCACACAAAAAATTACCTCCCTGAATTGTCTGGCCCGCGATGCTAAGCCGTTGTAACCGTTTCTTTCACAAACTCGTAAACCAAGAGGAAAAAAATGTAACACGTAAAAGCAAAGTCCAGAATCTTAACCCTCGTGTTTGGCATATTGAAAATTGCTTGGACTTGTATAAATAAAAGCGACGTTTAGCAAGTATAAAATTGTATATGAATCTTTAAGTAATTGAACTGGACAACCATTTCCAGTCCACTGTACACGCACACAATATTTTCTTATGTAACCATTTCAACGTGATTTGATTTCTTTATTTTGTTACATTATCATGTAACGGATAATAAATGTCAGAATATAGAGTAGGTATCTTATATTGTGTTGACTATAATAATAATAATAATGTTTTTCCAACAAATTGTCTTTATTGATCATATATCTCTTCTTCTCTTATTGATTTGACCTTAAAATTCATGTATTACAATTTTCTTGACAATTTTACTAATATCTAGCATCTTAACATATTTGATTCCATACCATTTGATAAACTCAAAATTTCATGTCATCGTTTAATGGCTACATTTATAGGAAAAAAATTAGAGGTATTTATATATATATATATATATATAAATATTTGCACGTTAATTATTGGCTACGTTAATCAATATGTGTGTACGTATTCATATTTTTTTTATTAACTATTTTATTTCCAAACTATACCGTTTAGCAAGGTTGTCTAAACATTAAACTAAGTTCCTCTAAAAAAAAAAAAAAATTAACTAAGCATGTGCGTACAACGATGCAAAGAGAAATAAACAGGGGGAGTTTCACCAAAAAAAAAAAACAAAAAACAAAAAAAACAAAAACAAAAAACAAAAAGGGTTAAGACGCTATAAACAACCCATTTCTTTTTTCCCGTTCTATTATTTTATTATAATTGAACAACCCATTGCTTTATGCCGACGAAAAGCGCGTTTGTATCTGATCATGTAAAAGTTATAAACTAGTTTTAGCCCCTAACGTTATGTTTTTTTCAAGCCCTATTTTGAGTCTTGAAACATGCATAGCTTCAAAAAAGTGAGGAAAGAAATCATTCTTCAAGGACTCAATATTGCCCTTACCAGCAAATAAAAGGCACATTTAACAGATAACGCCAATTAAGGAAACTAAATTTTTCTGCCTCCACATAGCTTTTGGCTTTGCTTCAAATTAGCAATCATACAATGAAAAAAAAAAAAAAATATATATATATATATATATATATATATATGATCAGCATATTAGTAATTTTCTAAAACTGGAACTGCTCTTTTGTCCGAATTTTTTTAAGGATGTTTAGGAGAGAGGTTGAAACTGTGTAGTTAGAACCGCATACTGTAACATGTGAGAGTTTTATACTGTAACAAACTTTTACTTTATACTATAACATATGAAAGTTTTGTGATGTATATAGTTAAAACTGTATTGTTAGAACCACTCTTCTAAATACCACAAAATTTATCTTTATATCTGTGATCAAAGAATTCATAAAAATTATGTGCATGCATGTGAAAGCTTTCAAAAATAGAAAGGACATATAACATGTTAAGATCATTTCCAATATAAATGTTTAGAAAGTACGGTTTGAACGAATTTTAACTAAAAACAATGTAACATGTAAAAACTGTACACTGTAACAATTAAGTTTTAGTTGAAATTACATATTGTCAAACGCACTCGTAGTATTTTCAATTTTATGCCAAGGCTTTAGGCACTTCAAATATTGTATTTACTTTTTATTATAAGCATTAAGCATTAAAAGTCATAAAAATAAACTTCTAATATTAAAATAATCTAAAAAATATCAATATTATAATGAGTAAATAAAAAACACATTATACAATAACAATGTCAAAGTTCAGCATATGCCATGCTAGGTGGTATTAAACACTTAGAATAACACTGAATTGGAGACAGGTTCTTTTATAATAGAGTGATTTTCTTACTCAAATACTAAAATTTTGTCATTCACATAATAACTTGATATGCATTGAAGATGCACTGACGCTATTAAAGAACAGGACTTTCTGACTCAAAATTAGCTTTTGTCTGTGGCTAATTCTCAAATCTATTGCTCTACAGTATCCAATAATCACATTTCACATACATGTTATTTTTTTTTTCCCTTTTTTTGTAATTAGCACAACAAAATTTTTGAATGAAAGATTTCCATGTAAACTGTATACATGAGAAAGCTCTCTTTCTCTACAACTCCTATTCAGCCAGTAGTATTACCAGCAGTAATATAAGGAGAAAAAAAGAAAAGAAAGAAAACGAAACGTCATGAAAATTACAATATTCAAATGAAAAGGGGAAATTTCAAAAGGCCATCATCAAACAACAGTGGCAACTCCATTGCTGTATCTTGGTCTGGTTCTATCAGGTGAAAGGCTCTCTTCAATGGCCTTTCTCTTGTTATTATTATTGGCCATTTGTTGCTGTTGTTGCTGCTGCTGTTGCAATTTCTCTGATTGAAACTCTGGTTTGTCTAATTTCTCTTCTGGGTTTTCTTGATTCTCTTCTTTCTTCTCAATTTGTTGATCCTTCAATTTGGTTTTCATCATATGGGGTCTAAGCCTTTTCAAGTCTGCTAATTGTACTGGCTTCAAGAAAAATTCTTCAGCCCCTTCTTCCAAGCATCTGTATTAAAATCAATATTTATTTATCAACATAAAATCATGCTAAAAAAAAAAAGAGGAAATACAAATTGCCCACAATTGCAAAATCCAAAAGTTTATTATTATTATTATTATTATTTGGATGATTACCTTGTTATTCTTGAAGGCACATTCTCAGATGACATGATCACTACTGGTATGTTTCTCAGAGATGAGGATTCCTGCGATATCAGAAAAGAATCCAATAAACATCTTTGAGGTGAAATTAAAATTTTCATTTCAAATATGGAAAAGAAATTGCTAGAGCCTAATTTTTTTGGGTAGAAAGTTGGTTAGGAAAAGATTCCAAAGAGATTTTGTTAGATATTTAAAACCAAGTGGTTGTTAGACAAGTACCCAATAACAAAAGGACAAAAAAGAAAATATATTTCGATTTTCAACCGCCCACTAATTCAGATATGCAAAATTTTCAACCTGGGAACTGGAAGAATGATCTCAATAGGGAAAGATTAACAAAGGGTAAAGCGAATATAATCAGAGAAGAGAACAAATAAGAAAGGAAAAAACAAAAGAAAACAAAGCATATATACCTTGATTTTCTTTAGCAGATCGTAGCCTGTCATGCCTGGCATACAGTAATCTGTAATAATAAGATTCACTTCCACTTCCTGTAAAACCAGAAAAAAACAAAACATGTCTCAGAAACCCAGAAAAGAAAATGATGCAGAAAGTGGAAAGAAAAAGAAAAAAAGTTGGGGGGAAAAAAGAAGAAGAAATCACAGTACCTGATGATTATTTGGGGAAGTAGAAGGAGAATCCGGATTGATTTGGTCATCCTCATGAAATCCCAGAAACTCAAGAGCCTTACTGCCAGAATCAACTGTAGTAACTGCCATGAACAAAGAACAGAACCCATTTGCAAATTTTAAAGACCCATTAATAAAAAGAAAAAGCAAAAAAAAGGAGGCCCATTGAACTAGAATTGAATTTTCCTGAAATAAAAGTTTCTTTCTTGGCAAACAAAGGACGTACCTTGATAAGATGAGGTCTTCAAGAGCCTCTCAATAAGCTTTCTATCAAGAAGGCTATCATCAACAGCCAAAACATGAAATTGTGACTCTCTAGCAGCCATTCCCATTGCACCAAAATGAAAATCCAATCTCAAGGAAATTAGAAGAAGAGATTCCGAGTGGCTAAGAAACAAGTTTTTCCTTGTTGGGTTTTTTATTAATCGTATTTATCTTTGGTTTTGGTTTGTGTGTTGTAATCTCCCGTATGGCTATGGGAAGGAAAAGGAGAAGAAAAAGAGAGGAGCTTTGTATTGAAATAAAAGACCCAACAAAATCCACACCCTCCACAAAGCAAGATCCGACCAGATTTCCTCCCAAATCTTGCAAATTTTCCAAGTTGATTTTGAATTAAGGGACAAGCAATGCAATAATAAAAAGGAAGAAAAAAAAAAAAAAAAAGAACCCACCACTCTAGAGCAACTAACTAAAAATGAATAAAATAGACATTTTTTTTGCTGACCAATAAAATAGGCAAGATTAAATCTCCATGAATATATATATATATATATAGATGTTTTTGGGGTTGATGGGTGTGGTGGTGGATATAATTTATATATTTATGCAAAAGACTATATCCTAAGAATAGTAGAGGAGAGAGAGAGGTTAGAGAGATACAGAAAATCTGAAAAATAAATAGAAAGTCTTGGATGAAAGCAAAAGGGCAAAAGTGGGGAAGCAAGAGAGAGATGTGGGATCCACCAAAATCCCCGGAAGAGATACAGGTGATGTCAGCAGTGGTGCCTTTTTCCCACGGGGTGTGGAAATCATGTGGCGCTTACCATATCTTGAGCAGGTGGGGGAGTGGTGGGCAAAGGAGAGGGCAATTTCTTTTGATTCCCTTTTAAGATTTGCTTCCCATGCATGCCCATCTTCCCTCTTATACACAATACAATACACCCACCCATTTGTTATCCATCAATCCTTTTTATTAATCTCATTCCCATTCCTATTACAACCCCCCATTGATTGAGCTGGCAATGGAGCAAATCTTTCAACCTTGTGATAATTTCATTCAAACCCCCTAAATTTGGATTTACCCATTGAGTGTTATCAAAGTTACTGTATTTTTTTTTAATTTTCATTGTTCTTTTTTTTTATGCCATTTGTCATTTTATGTAGAGTTTACAATATAGGCTATGATACAATGACACGACACAATTTTTTACGCTTCAGCGTTAAAAAATTAAGATATAGGTTATTGCCATGTCAACCCAAAATTGATATGTCTAAAAATGGATAGTTTTTATATCAACTTATTTGAAACTAAATTGACCCATAACTTATTAGTCTATTATTCTTTTATAAAAATTCTGCCCTATTATATAATATCAATAAATTAATACAAATTAGATGTGTTTATTTGTATGAAAGTGATTTTATTTTCAAAAAAAAAAATTTATGCTACTTTTATTTAATTTTGATGTATAAATTATAAATTTAAAGTTATAAAATGTCACGAGTTGATTTTAGGTTATGAGTAAATTTCAAATTGTATGTTGATTGAGAGTCACGTATTACTTATGTTATAGGTTAAGGAAGGTCATACTCATATCAACCTGTATCAAGGTGGGTCGCGTTAGTACCAAGATTTCTCAACCTATTCGTATTATGAGTCATTTTAATGTTGATATATTTTCAGCATGTTTAACCCAACTCGATTTGCCACCCGTTTTATGTGATTGTTGATAAACCTACAATGACATAAATTGGTCTTGGATTAAAAGTTATGGTAACCCAAAAAAAATATGTATCATTAGATTATGTTGCGGATTAATTCATGTTTCCAACCATAATCCTCGGTCATTTTCATTTACAATTTCGGCGCTCATTCCTTTTACCTTCTTAGTACAAATGCGGGTAATTCTTCCAGCTAATCAAATTGATAAAAATTATTCCAAAAAAAAATCAAATTGATGAAATCACGTGCCGTTAAGCTTAAAGTCGTGTGAGATGATGGCTAAGAGATAATTACATTCTCATCTTAGAAGATAGTAAGAGAGAATTACTTCCTTTGTGTATATAACCTACCAATTTTTCCCTAGGAAAAAAAAAAAAAAAAAAACCCCATACAATTACAAGAGAGAGAGAGAGTATGAACACCAATATTTATGATTGACGAATCATTTGTTTCCACAATAAATATTTAAAATAATTAGAATAACATTAATTCCAAAAACAAGGTTTGGTAGACAAAAATAAATATTTGACGTATTTACAATTACAGTACTGAAAATGTTTGTTGTATTGAAAATATTCGAGTAAAATGAGGTTTAGCATTTATTAAAAAAATTTAAAATAATATTTTAGTATTTTTAATGAAATATTAAAAATTATTTTTTTATTTGTAACAAAGACAGATAAAATAGGTCCATTCATAATTTTTCGACTCAATCCATTGATAATTTAAATTTATTATTAAGGATATTTTATAAATTTGAACAATGATAGCGGATTAACTGTGTAAAAAGAATCATTAATTTACTTTTTAAATTTTACTGGTGGGCAAGGAGAGGGTGAAAGGAGAGAGGTAGAGCGAGAGATCGAATTTCTTGGTTGGTTGGAGGGCAGTGGAGTAAGAGGAGAGAAGGAAAGATGATACTGCACTCATCGAAACTGCTCGTTCCAATGATAAAGAGATATATTAAATTTACCATATTTAATTTAAAAAGACTATTTTACCCTTACAAAAATTACTAATTGGAAGATTTTGATGAAAGGGATCAAAAAAAATTTAAATTAGGTAAAAGTTCTTTTTTTTTTAACAAAAAAAACACGTTTTTTTGTGCAGGTAAATTGTCTCAGTTTGTTTCAACAAAATAAGAAAAATGACTGTAACAGAATAAGGAACCTCAACATGATGAAAAAAAAAAAAACTAAAACCGTTTTGATGTCTAAAAAACTTTTTTGGTGTCAAAAACTGTTCAAAAAAAAGTGGTCTATTTGCCAAAAAAATTTTTGGCCGGAGGCCCTTTCTCAAAATGCCCCTAACTAATTAGTTAACAAAATTGACCATATAACAATTATAAAAATAACTATTATTTATCTTTTTACCTCTTCTCGTCTCTTACTGAATAATGTGAAGAATTGTTTTAATCCTCTTCATTAATCTTCACATTGCAATTTCTCCAATTCTCTTTATTCTAACTATTCTCTGTCCTTCCAACCAAACAGAACCTAACGGCAGAAGATATACAGATCATCACTGCAAAGGGCAGCCAACGATCTGTTTAAGAGCGACCACTTTTATTAAAACCTTTGTTTGTCTTTTTACTTTTTTTTCACTTTTTTCTTTTCTTTTTTTGTTTTTTCCTTTTCAAATGTAGCAAGTGTTTCCTTTTCAATTATGCCTTGTAAGTTGAATTGAGTTTTGCAAGTTTTAAAACCCAAAAATTACAGCTTTATTTGAAGAACATCATGGTAGAATTAGGATTATATTTTCGAACAATAAGGATCTACTTGAAGCCTATATACTAGTAAGTGAGTGCAACTGAAATTTTTAGAAAACAATTACACATAAACTCCCAAATGATAAAACTTCAGTGGGTAAAATGAAAATCCAATTAAAATTTTTATTTATATTTGAAAAGTTAAAAAGTACTATGAAATTATACTGTAAATATTTTTGCCGTTGGAAATTTTCAATAAAGTGTCTGAGAAGTTTAGTTAAAATTAAAAATTATAGCATGTAAAAATTTTACACTGTAGTTTATTTTTTTATTACTGTAATATCTTAAAGATTTAATAGTACAACAACCGAATATTTTATTAAAATTAATTTTATCAAATACCCTTTAAAAATATAAAGGATTTGATTGAAACATTTACTTCAACGGTAAAACTTAAAAAAATGAAAGACTTCAGCGTGGTATGCGCCCTATTGACTTAGCGTGATTCTGCAGTCTACCACCACCAACTGCGTAGTGCATGGGGCGGAAAATCAATAACCCACCTAATACTCTCATGAGATCATGATAAAACGACATCCCAATCTCTTTAAACTAGTAGTATCAATTTTTTTTAATAATAAATTGCCCTCCATTTGGCAGAGTTTAATAAGGTGCTTGGTATGATAGTAAAAACTATTGATTAAAACGAATTTTATTGTAATATATGAAAGTTTTATACTATTTATAATTAAAATAATAATTAAAGCCGTCTCTCATCAAATAGCATTTAAATTAATAACATATTGTTACAAATTATTAGCAACTTCAACATTTTAAACCAAAAAATAGTTTACACTATTCTCCCCATATTCACTGTACTTATAAAAAAGAGACATATCTAGATATAGAAAGAAAGAGAAAAAGAAAGAAGATGACGTAAATAAACAAACAAATATTCCTTGAAGTTTCACCTCCACCTACTTGATTTGATATTCAAACCATATGGGCGAGATTTTTAGGCAAGAAAAATTCAAAATTTGATGAAAACTCAAAAATTGATTGTGTTTTACTTTCGTCCCCTATTGTTATGAAGTTTCTTCAAAATTGCCATCGGAAGCTGTGAGACCTTAGCCCAAGTCGAAACTGACCCTCTAGAAGAAATTCTACTAAAACCCAATTTATGCTTCTGTCTTCTAATGTCAAAATATCATTACTTGAAGATTTTCCCAATCTTCCCATATAGACTTATGGACACGATTTTGAAGAAAATCAAGCACATGGGAAAAAGATTGAATAAAAAGCAAAAGGAGGAAAATAAAAAGGCACAAATTTTGTGGGCCAATTTGGACTAGCCAAAATCTTGTAAATTTCTTCCGCTTTTCCTTTTTCCCTTGATTGAATGGCAGGGCCCATAATTGTATAAGATGCGCAAAGATGGGCACTACTTTTTTTCTTTTTTTAATCATGACAAATAGTTTCTTGGCAGAGGGTGTGCAGTTAGAATCATATATTTTCTTGAATTTGGTTATTCAGAAGTTGCATTTGGTTGTTTAGTCCTTATATTTGTTGTGGACCCAAAATTTCAAAATATGTTTCCTCATAAGAAATTGCACAATGGCACTTTCAATGACCAAACACTTCTTTCTAATTTTCATTTTCCCTTGCTCTGTTCTTGTTTTTGTTCTGCTAACATACCTTTTTTTAAAACAGCTAACGTATCTTTTTCATGATTATATTTTGAATTGCCCATTCATGATTATATTTTGAATTGCCTACTTGTGCTATTGATCCAACTTTTTATTAAGTTAGACCTTTCATGTTAGTATGTGCTACAACAAGACTGGTACAATATTCTTGAGTAGATTTGAAGGATAACGGCATTAGATTTGCTGACTTTTTTTTTTTTTTTTTAATACAACGCAAGATCAAACTGTACCTTATATTTGTTATTATGCATAAATAAAACTGTACCCTACACTTGTTATTCTCTTTTTACCATCATCATCATCATCATTGCTACACTAGACCTCCGTTTGATTGATATTTGCTCTTTTTTTTTTTTTTTTTTATAAATCTCTAAGCGGTAATTTTGTTTCAATTTTCACTTCAATTTTTGGTAAAATTGCATTTAATTATATAGAAGCTACAACATCCTCATCTAAGTATTTTCTCTGACAATCAACATTTATGATTGGTCTATTCAATTTGAATTTCAATTTCAAGTCATTTTCCCTAAAATTAAATGGCATAAATTAAGATATTTGTAAAATAAATTATTTGTAGTGACTAACATTTGAAAGTTTAAATTTTTGTGAGAGAAAATACTGTAGCAAAATGATTCGAACCGTAATTCAAGTATCGAAACAAACGGCCCTTAAATATCTTGAACTTGTAGCTACTAATATTTTATTCACCGACAATATTTATATTACGTTAAAAAAAATGATTACTTAACAACAATTCAGTTGCTAAAGGTTTGTTAGGAAACTTTCTTGCCGCAATTGCTAGTGGTTGAAGGTATTTTCTGTGGTGAGGAAGAAAAATTGGATGCCCTTGTAAACTAATTTTGGTGCCTTCCATTACGTTAAGCACCTAATTTGAGATCGATTTGCCTTTACAATTTAGTCGCAAAAGATTTTCTACGACCACAACCAATTTACAATTTAGTCGCAAAAGATTTTCTACGATCACAACCAATTTTCAATGACCAAGAGGCGACTAAATATTTTTTTTCAGTTGCTAAAGTTCGTCTTTTACTAAATTCAAACTTTTGTGACTAAAATTTTAATCCATTAAGGTGAAATTTTTTGTTGTGATCATCTTTTACTCTATATTTCCTTTTTATTTAAGATCAAGTCCTATGCTGCACTCAACTAATTGTTTTACTGCGTGCGTTGGTTTTTGAAAATACAAATAATAGTGCTTGGCTAATACAAATTAATAGTTCTTGGTTTTATTTTGATTGATGATAAGAAAACTAAATTGGGTACACACCATTTGCTTTTATTTTTTCATAAATAGAAAGATTCAACATCAGCACGTATTGAATATATTCCATGAAAGTGATGTGAATGGCGATTTTTTTTTTCAGAAAAAAAAGGATATAGTCATTATTAGCTCATATATCAATAAAATAAATCGAATCTCTCCCAAGTGGGTTGGATAGTTAGGCCATCTTAATGCAATATTTTCCTTATCAATTGTATCATGGGGCTGAACTAGGTTGGATTTTATGCACAGAATAAATAGAAATGCTAATCAAAAGCTAAAAGTTTGGCATTCCAATTTTACCAAAGTATTCATAACTTTTAATGCATTATAAGTGATAAAATAAGAAAATTTATTATGCTAATTAAATATATTTTTTGAACTTGAAATGTTTTGTTTCTTACCCTTTAATGAAAAAAAAAAAGAAAGTAAAACGTGATTTTAAATCCAAAATGCAATAAAAAATTATGCATGTAATTATGAAATAAACTTATTTAATAAAAGATTTAACTAAGGCAAAAGAAATTAGCTTTATTTTTTCTTACTAAACTTGTGAAGGCAGTTACTTGGCAATTGCAGGCTCTAATTGTTTTCATGTTTTAGAGGGGTTTTTTTGTAAAAAAATATAATAATTATAAAAAATTTTTGACATTGTTTATTTATTAATTTGTTTATCAATGAATTAACACACAAAAAAAGAGCACTTACTGAAAAAACGCAGGGAGAGAAGAGGAAGACGGTTCTGTTCTAAAAGTGCAACACAAAATTGGGTGAGGCCCTAACATGCAACAGATAATCTGGCAGTCATTGTTTTTATTTTCGGTAGAAAAGATTCCCCGACACACTTTTATTCGCTGTACAACCTGTCACACATAATCCACACTTGTAAGATTACAGAGCCGACACTTTGTGGGTCCCTCTCACCTTGTAGGAGCCATTCCCCATCTGGACGGTGATCTCCTGCCACGCACCTCTATCTTTTATTGTAGACCGTAGCGTTCAAACCCGTAGGATTTTTCTTCGGTGATGTTTATTTTGTTTTAACAATCGGATAAGGGTAGTTTTATATAGCCCCATCGGGCTAGGACCCGGGCCCCTCACATGGTGTGGGCCCCACCATGTGGGTCACACATGCTGGGTCCCACCCCATGTGAGGGGTCCTAGCTAGAGCCGAAGGGGCTAGAAAAAGTTTTTCATCGAATAATATATCCAAAGCTTGAAGAATTTGAGTGTTTAGAGAGAATATTGGTCTTGAATTTCTAGAAATAAAAAGAGTGTTTGAGGCATGTATAAAATGTTTTTATTAAAAATTTTATTTGCTCTCACTTATTCAAGTTTGCTAAAGAGTTTAATGACAAATTACTATCAAGATACAACAAATACTTGAACACAATATCTAGCAATAATATTATGTTTCATAACAAGATATGAAATATGTAGATTTTTTGGAGTTTATATAGATACATATGTGTCATTTCAAGAATAAACACAACTGGTTCAAACCAAGAACCCTTTACATAAAGGTACATTTTCATTCGTAAAGGTATCTAATCATCAATCAACACATGTCTTACAATGAATATGTCTGTTTCTAATAGGTGTTTAGGTTTTGTACAAAAGCATACATTCAGTGAATAAGCCGGTTTGAAAGAACTCAAAAGATACAAAACTTCATCACATATCAACTTGGACGGGCGTTGACTTAAAAATCATCAAAATCTCACTCACACAATAGTGGGTACTATAGTGCCCAGAATCTGGCAATGCAGTGTCAGAGCAACCTCGGCCAAGCGCCAAGGCATTGGGCTCTCTGTCCCATTTTTGTTGCTTATGTTCCTTAGCGCCGCAGCGTTATGCGTTAATGCTTAATACGCTAAAATATGTGTATTTTCATATTATTTAATATATCTAATGATCTTATAACATATAAGAGACATATTACAATCTCTCTAACAAGCATCCATTGTGTTTACAATATCAAACTCAAAATACCTCATAAAAAGTTAATTTTTTTTAAAATGACAAGATTATCCTTTTTAACCTTTATTAAATACAACTTTAAACATTACTAAGCCAAAATGTTAAATAATATCACTTTAAAACAAGAGTGTTGTGAGTACCCTTGGTGATGTTTATTTCGTTTAATAATTAGATAACATCCAAAGAACATATTATGTTTACAAAATCATATTCAAAATGTCCCATCATTGCTAGAATTATAGGTTCCACAATGGTTAAAATTAAAAACTGTTGTGGAAAGTTATCACGATGGTTAAAAAACCATCGCAGTATCTTAGAGATTCCATGACATTTTTTAATCGTTGTGGTAACTATGCTTTCTATGACAGTATCAAACTATAGTAGAACATGGAACTTTTGTAGGATTTTTAGCCCCTATGAAAGTTTCCACAATGGCTGTAACAAAAAACAATTGTGTAAAAAATTTAATTACTTTGAAAGGTATTTTAAGATTGGTTTTATAAACCAAGGGGTGGTTAGAGCATTATAAACAAGATTTTACCAATTTACAAACCAATTCCCAATTAAAAATAAAAGTTAAAGTCCATATTGAATCTATGAATCCATTTAATTCAATCCGGTCCAATCAAGCCACCTGAGCCAACTTGTTGTCCCTCTTCTTCAGCTCATCCTCGACCTTAGAACTTTTCTTAGAGGACTTGAAGGCCCTCTCCATGTGGACTTTGACCTGCTGTTTGGCCTTAAGGTTGACGATCTTATTTCAACATAGGCCTGTAAGATCCGAGGTCAGTGGGACTTCTAAAAAATAATGACAAAGAAGGGAGAAGAAGAGAAAGTAGAACCATACCCAGATCATATGCTTGAAGGTTGAGTCGAAGCATGCTCGATAAGGCTGATGTTGGACCAAGCTGAAGAAGTCCTTCGGGGAAGTCAGGTCACTAAAGCACTCCATAATTAATTGACAAAGGGGGTTTTAGGTCATCTTCGATAGGTCAGCTAGAAGGACTATTAGGGGAGGCAGAGGAGGTGTAGTGTGACACCCGTTATTCCCCTAAGGGTATTAAGGTAATTAGATTAATTTTTAGTATATATATAAAAAACAATCAGAAAATCTCTCATAATTCGAAACTCTCTCTCTCTCTACTTTCTCTCTCTAAAAAAATTCTCTCTCTCTCCTCAAAGATCGTTTGAGATTTCGGCATCCGTTTTCGACACCTCCCGCACCAATGGAAAGCTCTCGACGAGCTGAGTCCAACGAGGTGCCGCGCCGCCCAAAACGCCGCCGGAGGAGACCACACGCGCCGCCCAAAGTGGCGGCAAAACCCATTTCTTTTCGACGAGATATCTTCGCCGTCCGACGTCCGATCGACGTGATTCTTGTTCCTACACGACCACCGTGGTGAGAGGAACAAAACCCACCCTTGGTGGCAGCTCAACAACCTCCGGATTGCTCCGCCCGTCTATTGCCGCCGTGCACCGCCGCCCCCATGGTGGAACTCCGCCTTGCCGGAGGAGGTGACTGACACCACCCCTCCCAATGAGTTCAGAGGATCAAGGGGAGTAAAACCCCTCGATCAATTGCACGAAAGGAGCCGGTTTCGCCGGAGAACGGCCAACGCCGCCGTCAACCGCCGCGGGAGCCTCCGTTTTGGCTCTTCCCAGCCACGTTTCTTCAAATTGGATGAGGGGAAATGCTCATAGGAGGATGGGTAGCAAAAGCCCTCAGCCAATTTCAGGTTTCCATCGTCGGAAAATCAAGATCGGAGCTCATCCATTTCTACCGACGTTGTACTTCACGACCCGCTATGTTAGAGGTAGAATTGGGTGAAATTGACCCCGCCATTGGACTCAGAAGGGTCGATTTAGGGGGGGTAGACCCGAGCCCAGCTGCCAACGGACCCCGATTGACGCCGATCAACGACGGTCAAAGTCGGTCAACGCCGGTCAACGGTGGTCAACGCCGGTCAACGGCCAGTCAAAGGCTAAATTGGAATTTTGTGATCCGGACCTCCGATCGAAGATCCGAGACTGCCTCCTGACTCGTTTCGATGCTCTGGATGCAATGGTGACCTCCATTCGAGCAAATTCCACTCTGATGAAAATCATCTGGTACCGACTGCACGTGAATCGAGGCGATTCAAACAGCAGTATCGGAGTCCAGAATGACGTTTTCAAGAATGTATGATCTCCAGGAAGCATTCCTAGCCATTCATAGTCGCTCGAGGAGCACTACAGAGGATGCTTCGTAGATACAACGAGATACAACTGGATCTGCTTTGCTTGGAGTTCAAGATCAAGGGAGTATGGAGCTAACGTTAATTGATTCCAGGATTAAGAGACTGTTGATAAGCTTGAAAGGTAGGGATTCTATTACTCATCTTTTGTGAGGTTTTTATAGAATTAAAATTGATTGTTTTGCCGCAATATATATATATCTATGTTGAACTGATATTATGTGTGTATCACCTATGAAACTATGACATGGACTCGTCTTGTATTGTACGGCGAGGAACATAATGAATTGACACATGTTATAAATTGAGAAGCATGGTTAGAAAAATTAACTCTATTAATAATGATTTAATATAGAGAAATTGTGAGACATGAAAAGGGCGACGGTTGCGTCCTTGGGCATGAATACCCTAAAAGGTAAAATAGGGGGAAGGTGATGACGCTTCCTTGGGTTGAAAGTCCCAGAACACACTGTACAGGAATTGATTTGGTGAGGACTCGGGGCTTGATGTCCCCTCACCGGAACACCCTTGGAATGTTTATAGGGTGATCAAGTGCGCCCATTTGGGTTTCGATGAGTTGAGTGATACTCAATTTAACATGGATACCTAGGAACAATGATGATTGGTAATATTTGTATAAATGTGTAATTATGACACTTGGTAATGATTAACTACGGTATCCATAAGATGTGATCATAATAAACCTCATAATCTGGAATATGATGTGACTTACTGACCATGCAGGTTTTAATGTGGTAATGATAAAAACCTAAAGGTGAGTAATGGCTTTCTCTACTGAGCATAGTGTTGCTCATTCCCTTATGTTTATATCTTTTCAGGACTCACTAAGTGTGAGGTGGCTACGAGAAATATAGTTGAGGAAGTGATGTAACTATATTACATTGGGACTGCTTCAATCGTTGAGAATGTTCTTCATGATAATGTAAGCATCAATTGTTACTTTCTGTGACTGTATTATAATGTGTTGAGGGTTAAAATGATGATGACAACAGTTTATTTTATTAAATTTAAGGTGCTACATTTAAAACTGTGGTTTATTTATCGTTTATATTTTTATTTTTGAGTTGAGAGTTTTCATTTAAGTCCCGGGCAAATTTTATTTTTAAGGTTTTACTTTTATTATTTATTTTTATTTTATCTCATTAAAAATTGTTAACCCCCATATAGGGGCGTTACAGAATTTTTGGTATCAGAGCCTAGGTTCGGTTAACCTAGGGAGTGTAGCACCACTTTAAAAAAATATATTTTTGAGATGGTTTTGAAGCTGAATTTTTATTGTCATCATCAAAATGAACCTTCACATTGATTTATACAGTCTAGAAGGATGTAACATGGAAAGGCCATAGAATGAAAATATCAATAGTTATATGAGTACAATAATTATATAGAATGAAAGTATTAATAGTTATAAGGGAATGATAATTATATGGAATGAGTTTATAAGTAGATTGCTTATGAGAGATTCGTATAATATTTGGATCTATAAGCATATCTAATTCGTATAAACGATGAGAAATTCGTGTAGATACGAGGATTTAATAGCCTTTTGTCTCGTGAAAAACAATAAGAAATATAAGGCTTGATTTATTGATTTTAAAGTTTGGCATAGATATGCCAAATTTTTCGTAATTGATTCAAACCTAAGTAATGATTATGTGTGGATTCGATGGAGCACATAAGTGTCAATATCTTTTCTTAAAAGTTCTATATATTTGAGGAATATGATATAAGTTGGGAATCATGGTATTGAATCTTGAGAGAGATAAATGTTAGACTTTTGGTCTGTTGAGACTGTGTAAAGTCTAGAATGCATGAATCTCAAAATTGGAATATTTTGTTACGTACATTGTATTTAAGTGTATCAGTGAATCTTTTGGTTACCTAAGGTTTTGTTATATGAGGAAATTATATATTGTATAAGTAGAATTGTGGCGATTGTAGATGTTCTTAAGTAGTAACATCAAGTGTCTTTGTTCGTTGATATGGTCTACGTTGAAAGACGTAAATCGTATTGATTTCAAGGTTAGTCACATTCTAAACCCTTGGTAGTAATGATGATGAATCCATTGATAGATGTTAAGTATTATGAATAACATATGGGTGTATGCATTGTTCAATAAGGTTTTGATTAAAACAAAATTATTTGAGTTGCTGGATCATTCAGGAAGATCCTTGTTGTCGTTAAATTAGATTTGTTGTTTATAGTTAACTTTATCTATAGTGGACTTTGAATTGGGTTTAAGATTTATACAAATTGGTTTTCAATTTTATGTTTGTTATTTAACTCGTTCTAAATGTGTTAAGGCCCGAAACAACCTGACCATTTTCAACTAAGAACATTTGGGCCTAGTTCAAATCCTAAATCAGTTTGATGCACACTGTCTCTCCCACGTGGTCTCTATACGTGTCATATACAGTGGTTTAATCATTGTTTACATATACGTTTACTGTGCATAGGAGCTTATTTCTCCGAGTTCACTTTTTCTCTCTTAATTTGTTACTTTCTCTCTAAATCGCAAATCCTCTTCTTTTTCATTAGAAATTCTTCTTTTCCTCTAAAAGAAGAAGGAATTCTAGGATTCTGCAATTTACTATCTTAATTTTTCCTTTCTATTTACTCTTCTTTCATCTCATCATGGACCCAAAATACCAACACCTGAGAAAGTATTTCCCATCACTCTCCCAAAAGATTCTTAGAAAGAAATACAAGGCTAGAATTACTCGGTTGTGGATTCTTATGCGTTTTGGTATCCCTTGTGATGTGAGAATGTTGATAGAGGGGAAAATCCGTCCGAGTGACTTTAGTCAAGATGTCGGTTTACCAGGAACAGGTACCAGTCGTAGTGCAATGAAAAGAAGAGCTCGTGCCATCGTGGTCACTTGTAACAAATGTGGAAGACAAAATTGTAACGGTAAATGTACTTCACCTGGTTATATGTCTACGAATAGAGAGGATAAAATAAGGTTTTGTAGGGATGGACTTTCAAAGGAGAACTTGGATAGCATCCATCCTCCTCTCCACGGTCACCCTAGTGGATATGTTCAAGGAGCTATTTTTAAACTCTGGCCCAAATTTTATGCAGAAAGACAACGCCTCAGGAATATGGTATTTCTAGATCCTGTTTGCCAAGCCATAAGAGAACTGGATGGGGAATAAGTCATCGCTCTATAAATGTTATTTAGTCTTTACTTATTTGAAGCAGTTTTAGCTGATGTTCAACAGTTTGTGTTTTTCTTTTACTCAGAATATTTGCTTTTGTGTTTGAAATAATTGTGATTATTAGATTGATACAGTAAGTGTTAATATCTTATTTAATTTATGATTTTCTTAAATATATATATAATAAAATATATTATCTTATCAGACACGTCACATACGGTACAGTAATATGTTTGAATTTTGAAAAGCTTATCCAGATATTTCAAGATTGTGTCTCAAATTTCAAAAGTTCTACAGTATTTGTCGTTTATATTAAATTTCTAGACTTGGTGTATATTTGTCAAAAAGTCTACAGTTGTGTCATGAGGGTCTTCTGTCGAATTGTTCTCAATTGTCAAAAGTTATACAATTAGAGTCTAATCTTTTTCAAAAAGTGAATCAGATTTTCTGTAAACTATCAATCACCTTATCTTACTTTCTTATCCGCACAAGATTATGTTTAAATCTTTGGATTACCTTTTCATTACCTACTCGTCTATCTCTTTAGCCCTTTTTGTGTATTTCTCATCTTTAAAAACTCATGTAGAACCCGAAGTCTAAGTGGAGCAGACATTAAGCAACCACTTCTATAAACCAAATATGTCTACCTCCCAGTCCACGAAGAAAATAAAGAATGTCTGTGTCTTTTGTGGTTCCAGCCTTGGAAAAGATAAAGCTTATTTAGAAGCTGCAAATCACTTAGGGCAAGTCCTAGCACGCAAGAAGATTAACATAATCTATGGGGGTGGTAGTATAAAAATGATGGTAAATATGGCACTAGCAGCTAGGTCTAGTGACGCTACTGATGTAAGAATTTGGCCTCATATTCCAGTTGAAGGAAACCTTTGTAAGGAAGCCATAGGTAAGGGAGAAGGAGTCAGGAGTATCCCTAAAAATTTTAAAGACATAATCTATAATTCTGATGCTTTTATAGCATTACCTGGTGGTCTAGGTACTCTTGAGGAAATATTTATAGTTGCTTGTGGGCAATTGTTGGGCTTTTTTTCCAAACCTTTGGGACTGCTGAACGTAAAGGGTTTTTATGACGGTCTTTTGAAATTTCTAGATTACGCTGTGGAAGAAAACATCACTACAGAATCGGAGAGACAAATCTTTGTCACTACTTCAACAGCTGAGGAATTGATAGATAAAATGCAAATAATACATCCAGAATCCGACACTGCAACATCCAAGCTTGAATGGGAAAGGGAAAGCCGGGAGCGGCCAATTGATTTGAATCTCCATCTGTAATCTTTTTGTTTTATCTTTGGCATATAGGCATGTGTGTCCGTATTTCGTGTGTTACGAATAACCGTTTGCCTTGTATTCTGTGTTTCTTGTGGTACGTTGTTGTTCAATCTTTTAGATTCATTGAGCCTAATGCCGGGATGGCTGGATACGGAGTACTTGATGCTCTCGAAACGCATCCTTCTTAAGGTCCGATCTTTTGTTTATCTATGTTTTTGTATTCTATAAGCATGCATGATATGGATAGCTGGTATACGGAGTGCCTTGTACTCTCGAAACGTATCCGTATTATGTTTGTAATGTGTAATATTCTGTTAATATTATGTGGAAGTACCAGAGTCAGTTATGGGGATATTCCATATGAAATATGAATATATTATTTGGGTTGAATGTTTGTGTCATGATGATAGCTGTTTAATGAAAAATATGTCGGGTTTGTCTGCAACTCTGAGATTCCGTTTAATATCTCTATGAGTAAGTTTAATGTATAGTTTTGAATAAAAGTGTTTGTGATATATGTTTTATGATTATGTTTTAGTTTATTAGTTGAGGTATGAAATCAAATATATTTGACTTTTCCTTACTCAAAAAGGAAAAGGAACCTAAAGATGAAGTATATAAAATTTCTCTGGCAATCTCCTTAAATGTGATTGTAAATCACAGTCCATGGACAATGAAGGACTGGAATCATGGTATGGTCAATATGTATGCCTGATCAGATTCTTAGACTATTATACGGTGTTACAAGTTGAAACTTGTCAGAAATACTCTCATTGAGGGATTTAGGAGTAAGATTTATTATGCAAGTAAATGAGTGGAGATACGATAACTTAAATTTGGAGGACAAACAACATTAACGGTTTAGACTCAGATTTGGAATCATAATTTTTACTAGTATTACTAGAATTGAAATTTCGAGGACGAAATTTCTTTAAGGGGGGTAGAGCTGTGACACCCGTTATTCCCCTAAGGGTATTAAGGTAATTAGATTAATTTTTAGTATATATATAAAAAAAATCAGAAAATCTCTCATAATTCGAAACTCTCTCTCTCTCTACTTTCTCTCTCTAAAAAAATTCTCTCTCTCTCCTCAAAGATCGTTTGAGATTTCGGCATCCGTTTTCGACACCTCCCGCACCAATGGAAAGCTCTCGACGAGCTGAGTCCAACGAGGTGCCGCGCCGCCCAAAACGCCGCCGGAGGAGACCACACGCGCCGCCAAAAGTGGCGGCAAAACCCATTTCTTTCCGACGAGATATCTTCGCCGTCCGACGTCCGATCGACGTGATTCTTGTTCCTACACGACCACCGTGGTGAGAGGAACAAAACCCACCCTTGGTGGCAGCTCAACAACCTCCGGATTGCTCCGCCCGTCTATTGCCGCCGTGCACCGCCGCCCCCATGGTGGAACTCCGCCTTGCCGGAGGAGGTGACTGACACCACCCCTCCCAATGAGTTCAGAGGATCAAGGGGAGTAAAACCCCTCGATCAATTGCACGGAAGGAGCCGGTTTCGCCGGAGAACGGCCAACGCCGCCGTCAACCGCCGCGGGAGCCTTCGTTTTGGCTCTTCCCAGCCACGTTTCTTCAAATTGGATGAGGGGAAATGCTCATAGGAGGATGGGTAGCAAAAGCCCTCAGCCAATTTCAGGTTTCCATCGTCGGAGAATCAAGATCGGAGCTCATCCATTTCTACCGACGTTGTACTTCACGACCCGCTATGTTAGAGGTAGAATTGGGTGAAATTGACCCCGCCATTGGACTCAGAAGGGTCGATTTAGGGGGGGTAGACCCGAGCCCAGCTGCCAACGGACCCCGATTGACGCCGGTCAACGACGGTCAAAGTCGGTCAACGCCGGTCAACGGTGGTCAACGCCGGTCAACGGCCAGTCAAAGGCTAAATTGGAATTTTGTGATCCGGACCTCCGATCGAAGATCCGAGACCGCCTCCTGACTCGTTTCGATGCTCTGGATGCAATGGTGACCTCCGTTCGAGCAAATTCCACTCTGATGAAAATCATCTGGTACCGACTGCACGTGAATCGAGGCGATTCAAACAGCAGTATCGGAGTCCAGAATGACGTTTTCAAGAATGTATGATCTCCAGGAAGCATTCCTAGCCATTCATAGTCGCTCGAGGAGCACTACAGAGGATGCTTCGTAGATACAGCGAGATACAACTGGATCTGCTTTGCTTGGAGTTCAAGATCAAGGGAGTATGGAGCTAACGTTAATTGATTCCAGGATTAAGAGACTGTTGATAAGCTTGAAAGGTAGGGATTCTATTACTCATCTTTTGTGAGGTTTTTATAGAATTAAAATTGATTGTTTTGCCGCAATATATATATATCTATGTTGAACTGATATTATGTGTGTATCACCTATGAAACTATGACATGGACTCGTCTTGTATTGTACGGCGAGGAACATAATGAATTGACACATGTTATAAATTGAGAAGCATGGTTAGAAAAATTAACTCTATTAATAATGATTTAATATAGAGAAATTGTGAGACATGAAAAGGGCGACGGTTGCGTCCTTGGGCATGAATACCCTAAAAGGTAAAATAGGGGGAAGGTGATGACGCTTCCTTGGGTTGAAAGTCCCAGAACACACTGTACAGGAATTGATTTGGTGAGGACTCGGGGCTTGATGTCCCCTTACCGGAACATCCTTGGAATGTTTATAGGGTGATCAAGTGCGCCCATTTGGGTTTCGATGAGTTGAGTGATACTCAATTTAACATGGATACCTAGGAACAATGATGATTGGTAATATTTGTATAAATGTGTAATTATGACACTTGGTAATGATTAACTACGGTATCCATAAGATGTGATCATAATAAACCTCATAATCTGGAATATGATGTGACTTACTGACCATGCAGGTTTTAATGTGGTAATGATAAAAACCTAAAGGTGAGTAATGGCTTTCTCTACTGAGCATGGTGTTGCTCATTCCCTTATGTTTATATCTTTTCAGGACTCACTAAGTGTGAGGTGGCTACGAGAAATATAGTTGAGGAAGTGATGTAACTATATTACATTGGGACTGCTTCAATCGTTGAGAATGTTCTTCATGATAATGTAAGCATCAATTGTTACTTTCTGTGACTGTATTATAATGTGTTGAGGGTTAAAATGATGATGACAACAGTTTATTTTATTAAATTTAAGGTGCTACATTTAAAACTGTGGTTTATTTATCGTTTATATTTTTATTTTTGAGTTGAGAGTTTTCATTTAAGTCCCGGGCAAATTTTATTTTTAAGGTTTTACTTTTATTATTTATTTTTATTTTATCTCATTAAAAACTGTTAACCCCCATATAGGGGCGTTACATGTAGGGATCGTCAGATTGGATGAGCGCGTATGCTGGGAGTCTAACCTGACCTACTGTGAACTCTCGGGGGCATTAATAGAGGTCTACCTGGATTATTCAGACCTCTTCCTTTTGCTGCCAACCTTGTCCTTGTCCTTGCCCTTGCCTTGGTCTTGGAGGACCATCATTTTGAAAAGCCTCTCCTCCTAAGACAGTTGGTTGGAAGATATATCTGTCAAGCGAAACAAACAAGTCAAAAAATTCTTGATAAAGCTCAAATATAAACGAAAGA
The DNA here is from genome assembly GCA_025403435.1 of Artocarpus heterophyllus. NCBI lineage: Eukaryota > Viridiplantae > Streptophyta > Magnoliopsida > Rosales > Moraceae > Artocarpus > Artocarpus heterophyllus. Next base: position 19,899,348 of record CM046352.1, on the reverse strand, counting down.
ATGTCGTCAAGTCAAACCTCTAATTCGGAGTGACCTTTGTAGGTAGATGTGCTTGATCACATTCCCGAGGTCCTCGTTGGCAATAGGCAACCCTAAATCGGTGACGCTATCAAGAGAGTCCTTGGAACTAGACATGGATGGCACTCCCGCCAGTCGACCGGGTTGGGAAGCATTTGACTCGAGTACAACCACAACCCCTCAACATGTAATAATGACTTGCTCAGACGACCAAGCAATTGAGACATCATCATGTTTGGGGTTTGCTGAACTGAAACCCTTAAACCAGTCATAGTTAGCTAAGTTTGTTTTATTTAGCAAAAAGGATTGTTGCAAAACAGAATCGACCTTGTTCATGAGGTCTTTAACAACCTTTCTGATCAACCCCAACACCCATTGCCACTTTGACCATACATGGCTTTGCTTGAAGCCTATCGACACTACCTGATCGAGGGCAACTTCTTCTCCTGGTCAATTCAACCACCCCCCATCAGCGTAGAACCATTCGTACTTTTATAGCTTGTTTGAGACATGGTTTATAAGGATGAACTCCTTATAGAAGCTGGTGAAATAGTACCATCTAACCTGGCATGGGAGCTTTATCATCTTGAACATTTGTTTGAAAGCCTTCTACAGCATCTCGAAAGCATAACTATACATCCACAGTATGTACATACCAATCATTGAATGTCAATAGTTTAGATTTAGCTAGGGGGCTTATATGTTCAGGCTATTTAATGCTCGATATAGAAGGGATGCGTCTACAAGTAAGATGCTGCTCAAAAGAACTCTACGTACAAGGTGATACACCTTTGGGGGGGGGGCGCTGTCCTGAGAGTCCCTAAGTGCAAGCAGGAACAAAGCATGTAGCTAGGAATCTTATATTCTCAACGAAGGGCATTTAGCTGGCCTAATCATAGTCGAGGTAAACTCAGTTGTGAAGGTTAGCCCGGGGTGGCTTACTTGGTAAACTGCCATTCCCTAGACCCTTGTCTTCGGAGGAGGGGATGCTTCTGCTTCATCTTGGGCCCCATCCTTTGCTTGTTGTCTCTCCTTAACTTCATTCTCCTCCTCCATAAGAACTCCGCCCATACCTAAGCCCTATCAGTATTACCTTGATGGGATGAGCTGGGCTTACTTGTAGTGGCCATCAAGCCAGCTCACTCTTGCTCGATTACCTAGGAGGTGCCCATGGCAACTAGTCCAAAGTAAAGACTTTCCCCTTGACATAGTCGGGTTAAGATGGTCCCTTCTAAAAGATCCTAAAACTTCTACTTGGGAGGAGTTCCTTGTTTAAAGCTTAAGATTTGGGCTAACCAGCAACCCCTTCAAAATGGGTAGATTGGATTATGGCTATCAATCAAGACATGCTCAAAGGATTCCCATCATTATGGCCTTGTTTTGTATTGTTTTGAAAATTTTTAAAAATGTTTTTGTACGTTTTTAAGGCAAAATTTTCAAAAATACTCTCAACACAATTCCCAAAAAATTCTCATCTTCTAAAACAAAGCCATTTTCACCTATTTTGAAAGCACTACTAAACAAACCCTATGTATGGACTTTTTTATTGTCATCAGGGCAACGTTATATCTGGTGTAGTGCCCTTGTCCGTGGTTCATCACACTTCAAGAATAAGGATAAAGAATAACCTTTGTATTTTACATAAATAAGATAGACATCTTCTTGACCGATACTAATTATATTGACACCTTCTTGAGTTAATTCTGCAAGTTGTAATATAAAATGACAAAAATACTTAGTTTAATCTCAGTCATTGATTTAATATAACTTTTAATTTGAATTATTGATCTAAAAAAAATAACTACAAACCACACAAGCCCAACACCCCCACAAGAATAGCACGTCCCCTCCCTTCGACGTTTCCCTTGGCCACCAACTGCCCTTGGTCTCCCACCCCTTCTCCTCCCAACCCTCCCTCACCATCCCTTGGCCTTCCACACATCTTCCCCTACCCTCCTTGCCTTTCCCTGACTATCCCATAGCTCTCCATACTGTCCAACCAAGGCTCCATGAACTCTATACCATCCAACCCACCCCGTCACCACCCAAAGAGGGAGAATAAAGAAATGGAGAGGGAGAGAGATAGGTGGAGAGAATTTTCAACATTTTTTAGTTTTATTTTAAAACTTTTAACATTTTATTTTTGAGGAAATTTTAATTTATTTAATTTACGACAAGGTTAATATATGTTTTTTCTATTAAGTTTAAATTTTTTTAATAATTTGCATTTTTTGATCTTTTATGAAAAAATAATATTAAGGTGAGAACTCTTTAATTTAATAAGCTTTAATTAATCATGAAATACTTAGAGTTATTAATGTCTAAGGAAAAAACACATTTTAATTTGTTGAAAATTTGAAAATAAAAATTCAAGCCAAAAATTCTTTCTAGGAAAGTGAAAATTATTGTCAAAAGTGTGTAAAAATCAATTGAACTTATTTTTTTTAACATAAAATAACAATAAAAACCTCATTTCAAACAACATATATTGCTAAAAATGTTTTTTAAGACAGGAAGGATTTTTTGGCATATTAAAAAATTTAACGGTCAAAGTTTGGTCAACATTGATAGTTAACTAATAGAGGGGGTACATGTATTTGTAATTTTCTTATAGAATCAGGGGTGTTGACGTAATTAGATTTGGTCAAGAGGGTGTCTTTATTTTTATAGCAAAACACAAAAGGTATCAGTGTTATTAACCAATGAAATAATATAATAGTATTTTCACATGCATGCCAAGCCAATTATTATTAATATATATCATGATTTTTTTGTCTATCAATAGTTGTATGCATCGCATGAACAAGAAAAGATATAAATATGGAAACTTCTCCGCCATTTGGATCAGAGAATTTATAGAGAAAATGGGGTTTTAAAATTTTCAAAAACCACATGATATACAATATTAAGCAAAATTACGTTTTGCTACCCTGAATTTTAATACCTCAGTGCATTGGTAATAATAATAACAAATAGATACGTCTAACTTTTTTACATACCATTTGCAACCTACCACTTGCAAAATTTTTAAAAGGAAGTTTGAAACTTAGTTCTACCCAATCAGCCACAACTGTAAACAGTGTAAAGCTCTCAATAGCTGCAGTAAAAAAATTAAAAAAATATATAATATAAAGCTCTCATATACTACAATTATTAAACTTAAAATATCAGTTACAACTGATATTGTAAATGGAAGCTAAAATGCCCATCACCTTTATTCATGACTCAAAAACTACTTTAAAGAAGGCTAAAGAGTATTATTTATTATTTTGTCATCCATTTGGTGCTTGAATAATTAACTACTACTTTTTTAAACATTTTAAATTAATTTTTAAATGATTAGTAGAAGTAATAAAAATTTCATGAAGAAAAGTTTCAGAAAATGTACTTGGATACGTACTCGGATGATATTAAATATGCATACAGAGAGAGATACTAACCCACCATTTCGATAAAACATATATGGGTATTGAGATTGTAATGACCAGGAAAATTTATTAATAAAACCTATTACTTAATCGGGTATAATTAATGAATTTACCCTTAAAAAATTATAATTTTTGTAAAATTATGATAATATAAATAATAAGCCATATTAAATGAAATTTCACTATAATATGATGTAATGTTGGATATTTCTAATACAGATTTTATGAGTTTAATTACTCAAAAATTTGTAAATAATATCCATAAAATGAATTTTATATCACAATTAATTGTAAACTTGTGATACAAATACATGGGTACTTAGAATACAAGTATGATATAGAGTCCACCGAGACCTAAACCAGTGTATGAAAGAGGCCGATGCAATATAAGTATAGTGCTAAGTGAAAACGTAGATATGAAAAAAGTTACGTTTGCCCTCTAAAAAAGAATCGAAGGTAAGAAAAATAGTTTACACAGTCTAAGGATATGAGATGGCACTGATTTGACTATGACAGTATAGGAAAAATACTGTGTGGTGAAAAATTATACAGTATAAATTTTTAATTCCACAAAGTGGACACGCCTTGGTTTTCTATTGGGCCACATGTCTAGAAAGGTGATTGGCCCAATCACCTTGTGCCACCTAGGGGTATACTCATGGATTACCATGAGTCAACAAAAAGAGATGAGGAAGCATTAAATGTGATTTTATCCAAAAAAATCTCTTCCTTCTTCCACCTCTAGTTCCTGCAGCCATCAGGGGAGATCTCCAAAATTTTCCTCAAGCCCAAAACCTTGCAAAAACAGCCCCACTTAAGTTCAAGAGGCAAAAATCCAAGAAAGTTTAACAAATTTTAAGGTAAAATCTAACTTTTTTTCAAGATTTCAAGGGATTTTTCATGGGTTAAGAAAGAAAATTAACCCAAGGTATTTTTGCATGAAAATGACATCTAGGAAGGAGTTTCAAAGAGCTTTAGAAAGCTAGAAATCAAAAGGTGTTATTAGGGGTAAGTTTTGATTTTAAAGTTTTGAACTTTTATGATTTTTGTTTTTGATTTCTATTTTCTCAAAAGCATATGGGTTCTTCAATTAGTTTTGGTTGAAACCCATGGAAATATGAATTATGGCACGTTGTGAACGTGAAAATTGAGGTTTAAATGTTGAAAATTATAGTTTGTGTTAAAAGTGTTATTTTTGCAATTTTATTGCTTGTTTTTCAAAAGTGTTGCTTGATGTGGTAAATGATTCCAACAAAGGCTGAAATTGTTTATTCAAGGGTAGATTTACAGTTGTAAAACAAATTTTCATCAAAATGCCCTAAGGACTAAATTGAAAGAAAAAGTTTTCACTCCGTAGATTTGAAAAACGCCCAAAAACACCCATGTATAGTGAGATTTTGAGAAAATTTAAAACACGAAAGTGGTAGATCTCAACGAAATTGTTAGGAATTGTAGACGGTTCATCGAAAAACTCAACCGTTTGTGAGTTTTTGATTTTTCAAGAATTTATCAAAAGTGAAAAAAATTTAAAATGGTAAAAATATTATTCTTCAAAATGATTTAAAGTATGGTACTTTAAGTAAAAATGTTCCTTATGAAAAATAGGACGTTTTGATGTAAAGAGATAAATTTTAGTCTCGGGGACAAAATCGTCAAAATTTTCAATTCAGGGACTAAACCGTAAAGTTTTATGGAAATAGGGCATAAATGAGAAATAAAGAGATTTGACCCACAAGAGTGTTATTTTAAAATTAGTATGTGGTTATTTTTGTGAGAATAACAAAATCGAGCTCGAGTAGGTTAGTGAACCCATAGAGGGTAAAATTGTCATTTTTGCCCAAATAACCCGAACCGCTCCGAAACGTTTCAAATGGAAAAAGATGGTTAAAAAGGTTCTCGCCCTTCATTAGAAACGATAGGATAAAGTTAGAAATAAGAAAACCAGTGGTTCTTAGAGTTATATATAGTAATGCAACTCAATTTATTAACTAACGGATGTTTTGTATCGAAACATAGTGGAATTTGGCTAATGGCTTTGTAATTGGCCAACAGGATCCCAGGAGTCTAGGAGAAGGGAAATCGAGGTTAAGTTGCCCGACATTCGCATCAAGTAAGTACCCGATCCTACCTACAGTATGAAATTGTAGGCGCAGAGTGCGAAATGTGTATATGTATACCTGTGTGTATATCAAGGTGTATACTTGTATCTATGCAATGGCATGAGTATTTATAAATATGAAGGTGTATACTTGTGAGTATATGGAATAGATACCTGAGTGTATATTATGACACGTACTTGAGTGTATATGATGATGTGTACCTATGTGTATATTATGTTATGTACCTGTGAGTACATTATGGCATATATCTGTGCGTATATTAATGTGAATCAGTGTGTATATAAAGTATGTATCTGTGTGTACTATGTGGTATAAGAGCATTTATGTTATGTATAACATGTGATCATCACTTCATGCATGGTATGATAACCATAATAAGTGAATTGGTAAGCAAATCACCAAAAGTTAAGAAAAGTATTGTACCAACTCCTAACTCAAGGGGAGTTTAAGGATTACTGTATAGTCACGGTGTTACGTAGACCTAAGTGCGCAATGGTACGAATACTTGAGCCCTAGTTAAAGATAAGAAATGATAAAGATAAGGAAGGATTATAAGAAAGCATAATGAGGTCATGCATTTTATTGAATGTGCATGTGGGTTTATATAGGACTTACTAGGCGTAAGCTCACTAAATATTTCATGCTGTAGGTATCCCGACGAAAAGGTCAAAGTAATTGTATTGATGAGCTGGCGGAGGGATGATTAGTGTGCAGACTGGGTATGGTTTCCGCCGCAGTATGTTTCCGCTGTATTGTATTTTAAGATATTTTGAAAGTAATGTTTGATAAATTATATTGCAAAGGAAATGTGGTTATGTAAATACAAATATATGTTTGAATTTCAAAGGTTGTTAGCCTAGTATATATAAAGTATTTATAAAAAAAAAAAAATTCCTAAATTTTTACCTATAAGTAAGTAAGAAAAAGGTTTATCACAGCCCGAAAAATGCGGGTTGTGACAGGGATATAAAAAATTTAGCTAAATTACATAATTATATCTTATAGTATTAACTATTTCTTAATATATCATTCTGTTTTTAGAAATTACAAGAATTTAAAAAACTTATTTCAATTCCATCCCTATAAATAGAAAAAATAGACAAAACAACATAATTACTTTTAAACAGTTATAAAAATATCTTATAGATTTAAAAACATAAAAACTCTTTAAACAAAGTGTCACATTTCAAAAAAGAAAAAGATGTTAAGTTTTATGGCTTTTTAAATTTTAAAATATTTTTTAAAAATTTTTCTCAAGAAGAAAAATATATTTTTTAAAAAAGGTCTAATTAAAAGTATTTTTATCTTATTTTTATATTTTTTTTGTCCAAAAAATTATACAAGGGATAAACTTGAAAAAAGAGAATAAATTGAAAAATAATTAAAACTAGAAGACAAATTTATGTAAGTAACCCTAGTATCTCCTCAACCCCTAGGTAGCATAAGCAATTGCTTAAACCCCCATATTTTTAGGCATTGATTAAGGCCCCACTTTATAAAAGTTATAATAACAATAGCTTACTTTTTAGGTATTAATAGAATGATTTTGTTAAAAAAATTAAGATAACTAACAAATCTTTAATTATGCATTGAAAATCCTTTGATATATTAATGTGACAACATAAATCAGTCAATAAAAATCGAGCACTTATTATTATTATTGTTGTTGTTGTTGTTATTATTATTAGAAATCACTCTTCAAATGTTTTTAAATTTCAAATCATATTTTTTAATATCAAACTACTTTTTTTCACAAGAAAATAATGATTTCTTCCTTAAACAAAATAATGATAAAAGGATCTTATTAACATATTTCAAATAAACATACCATTGATTTTATTTATTAAAAAGAAATATAAAGAAATGGCTTTTTATAGAAGTAGGAAAAATTTAGAAAATTATTCTTTTTATTGTTTATTAATAAATAAATATTTACTTCCATCAATTTTACACTTTACAAAACAAATTTTTAATATTTGCCATTTATTGACATTGTTCAATTTTAGTTACGTAATTTTTAAATTTACTAACTTTAATAACATATAAAAGGTCTCTTTAAAATTTTTGCCTAGGACCCAATATTCACATGAACTACCATGTGTGACATGTGCTTTCTTTACTGTGATATTGAATAGAAGTACAAAACTTTTTTTTTTTTTTTAAGAAGTAGTTACTACTTAATTAAGAACATATGCGTACGGCTAAATTCCATATATATGTATGTATATGTGTGTGTGCAGCATATATAATATAGTACATAATACAAAATTCGTTCTTGCTGGAAATATTACTTACGTTACTATGAGGATAAATTATTTTTGCCCTCCGAACCTTAGTTATTTTGTTATCTTGTATTTTGAACTTTGAAAATTGGTACACACCTTTTAAACTTTAAAATGTTAGCAAAAATGCTTATCGAATTTTAAAATGTTAGCAAAAATATCCCTTTTGTTGCTTTCTATCTATAAAGTTTTATTTTTGTCCCTCGGATTTTGGTAACTATATCATCTTGGCTTGTGAACTTCAAAAGCTTGTGTGATTATCCCCTAAACTTTTTTTTCTTCTTTTTCTTTTCACAAGTTAAAACTCAATTTGCTCACCTAAGAGTGGTGGACTGAGCAGAGACTAAACAAGATTTGTAGAGTAGTCAAGGGGGAAGACCGTAAGAAATGAAGAGGAGCAAGAAGATGAGGCAAACTAGGGCTTGAGCTTGATACTTGAGCTCTAAAATCACAACCATTAAGGAGGTTGAGCTTGAGATCTAGCAAGATTTATGGATTTCAAGTGGATTGAAAGTTGAATAAAGTGAGATTTCCATCAAAGCCAAGCTTGCTTCCACCCTCCTCCTCCTCCTTATTCTTCATTGGTTTCTTTTATGACTATTCAACAAATTTTGTTCTACCCTGTGCTGACTAAGTTGTTTGCCATTGCATGTCCTATAATTTCACCCTTATCTCGATGAAGTAATACTCTTTCGTTTGGTTTAGTTCATGACTTTTGGGTGAGCAATGTGAGCTTTGACTTGTTTGAATAATTGTAAACTAGAAAAGAAAAAGGAATAATAAAAAAGATTAGGGGTGAGCATATCGGTTTTTGAAGTTTAGAGGGGCAAGATAACATAGTGGCCAAAGTTCAAGGAGCCAAAATGAAACTTTATGGACAGAACATAACAAAAGGGGGCATTTTTACTAATGTTTTAAAGTTCAAGGGATGTGCATGTCAGCTTTTAAAGTCCAAGACGTAAGACGACAAAGTAACCAAAGTTCAAGGGGCAAAAATAAAATTTATCCTTAAATCAAACAGTGGTTAGTTGGGTAGTGCAACAGTTAAGATGTGTCTTATCATTTTTTTTTCTCATTTAAGATAGGTTCAAGGTTTGACATTCAAAAATAGCCTGCTTTAAAATCTCTGTCTAGTTTATTAAGTGATGAAAAGTCTCCATTGATTTAACTTTTATGAGGAAGAAACATGTGGTCAACATAATAGGAACAAGGTATTTGAAAAGCCAGTTCGAATAACAAAACTTGAAGTTACTGTAACAATCAATTTTATAAGAGAAAATATTGAAACAAAATTGATTTGAATGAAAATCTTTAAATTTGAACCAAGTTCCAATTTGAATGTAACAATCACATGGTACACAATTTCTTGAAGCTAGCCTTAATTAATTGCCAAGTATAAAGAATATAAGGTAAGTCTTAATTTTGGTATTGTTTTGTGGTCCAGACGTTTACCCTATCTTGGATTAAAAACTAACGACTAAGATTGAATAAAGGATAGGTCAATCTTTTACTATTTAATATAGTGTGATGTGGCATTCTTTTTAGATTTAAAAGAATGTACAAGACTTTGTTAGAAAATGTAAGTCTCTAAACGCAGTGTGGCGTCCCTCTCAAACAGGTAAGCAACCAATTTATTTTGTTTTTAACATTTTGGGTTATATATTCAACTTTGTTTCTTGTATCTTTAATAAATTTTGAAGAATCATGTTGGATTTTTAAGCTATTGTAGCACGATTTTGAAATCAAATCGTTAAATTGTGGCACCTTCTTTGGTTATATTTGATTTCGAGTTTTCATTTTAATATAATTGGGGTTTGCCCATTAATTAGTGAGGTTTATTATATCTAAATCTATTGTGCTCAGCCTCCACCGTCCCTCCAACTCCAGAGCATACTATACTTATGGTTTTTGTGATTCAATTTACTATTTCATTTGCTTTATAAAACAAATTAATCTAATTTTTTATCATTTTGATTCACTTAATATTACATGTATATCTCTTCTTATAATTAAATATTACAGTTTGATCGATGGACGTAGTTTGACTAACAAAGATGAGCAAACAAAGACAAATAACGTGCATACAACTGTCCTTCAATTTTACAAATAGAAATATATTTTTTATTTTATAGAGTTACAACCTTACTATTCACAAAAATATAGATTTCAGTTTAATACATATTATACATTTAAACTGAGACTCATTGTTTTGTTAATAATAAGGTTTGTAACTTTATAAGGTTAAATAGGATTTCACTCACAAACATACTGCAATTTGGTGCGGGTTCCAATCCGACGCCGACTTAAGCACAGGCTAATGAATATATAGCACTACATTGGTCGGTAGGAAATAGTAACTATTGGGGGGCTATAGAGAGCTTGGCAAATCTCGGCGAGGATTACAAAAAGAGACCAAAGAGTTTGATTTGCAGCAGAGTTTGTCCACCACACTAGGAACCTTACATGTCCCCCTTTCACATTTTCATCATCATTTTGACCCCACCAATGTGTAGCAGGGCGATCGTGTTTTTTGCTCAGGACCAATAGATCATTCTCGGGATGCTGTCTCTTTGTTCCTATCAATATTTATTCATTTTGAATAATAATATTCATATATTTGTTTAACCCGAATATCATATTTGGATCACGTCAGCCGACAGTCGCCACCAAAATTAGCTAGTTTTGTCGTATTTATGAATTTTTCCTTCGTTACTGAATTTACTGTGCATATTGGAGCTAGCACTCTTTGTTACTATATCTAGATGAATTACGTATTAATTTTAAGCTGTTATTGAATCTAAAAAATAATGTTTGATGAAATGTAAGCTTATTGGAAAAAGTTTTTCTTATAATTGTACACCCATTCCATCTTATTTCTCCATGCATCTTATTGAGAGAGTGCCATATACAATATACATTTTAATAATTGTTAAATTGTAGAACCTCATTCAACTCTGTGATAAATTATCACTCTACACAAATTATTGCTCTATACAAATGATTATAGGATGCCAAATTGGTGTTTTATAAAAAGGTTAAAGAAAACACAAAGCTAAGAATGATGTGCGATTTTTTCTAATAAGCGTCTTTTTTTTATCATAATGAATTATTTTACAACAGCTAAAAATGGACTTAGCTTTTATATTAAGAGCGAACTACTATAAATTTTATACATTTGTTTTGCTAATTTTTTCTTGCGTTTTTTTTTTTTTTTGCTCTAAGTGGAATTAAGTTTTTAATTCGTCACAATAATAAGATGGAATTAGAGTACAAATCAAAATAATATATATTACATATAATATTGATATTAGCAAGTGTAGTGATTCAAAAACTCTATACGAATATTTTTAAAGAAAATGAAAAAAAAAAGAGAATACACATACATGCTTGCTACCAAATAAATTAGTTTTCTGCTTTAATATTCCTTTAAATTAATTTTCTTCTTTTTGTGAAACAAAATAAAAAAACAAAAGAACCAATTCTGAATGAGAAGTTAATTAACTAGGGAAATTAATTTCACATTATGCAACCTCAATGAAAAAGCAAGAGCAATTAAACAACTAGCTCGTCTGATTTTTGTCATATATATAGGAGAGAAAGTAACAAAACATGAGCACTGTGGGATTTTTATGGTGAAATTGAATTAAAGTATCGATCTTTGGCGAGGCATATTTCGAAATCACCACATGGCCTGTCACCTACAGTACTTTGATAGGTTGAAAATTACTCGGTATAAGTGGCCTTTTAATTAATTTATATATTTATTTATCTTTGCATGCATATATATTTGATGTAGATATATATGGTCCCCATTCCTTCACTTTCTTAAGGCTTTTGTAGTGTCTTGTTTTAAATTGGTCCCCGCGACCACCCCTTCTTGATCTGCATATCTAAGCTAAGTTGGCTAAAAGTCGATATATGAATAATTGGGTGCTCATTAAAATCAATAGCAATTACTGATTATATAAAAGGAATTCAAATTATTCTCAATTGAAAAGTTGCTATGCTAGGGTTCTACTGTGAAGAGGTTTTCATGTGAGAGGTTGACCTGCCCCCTCTCCTTCTAGGTCCAAAGCTCGACACCGCCTTCGGGATGGCTGTCGGTCTCGGGCCCATGAGAGGGGAGGGAGGTCACGATAGGGGTGAGAGTAGAGGGAAATCGAGGCAGAGGAAGGCCGTCTCACTGCAGTGGCCGAGTGACAACAGGGCCAACGGATTTTTGTGCAGGCGTGCTTAGGAATTGCTGGTTGTGGAGGGAGTCGGTAGGAGCCAAGAGCTGGACAGTCAAGCACAAAGGTGGGAAGCTATTTCTGGCTGAGATCGTGGGAACCAAGGGGAGGGAAGAGCCGAACGTTGAAAGGAGAAAATGGTTGGTGTTTAAACGCGGTCGAGGGAGCAAAAGAAGAGAAGAGCCATATGGCAAGAAGAGGAAAGGGCCAGCGGTGGGTCGGATTACATGGGGGCATGAGGGTAAGGGGTGTGGCAGCCCGATTTTAGCAACAACGACAAGCTCCAGGGAGGAACTGACTTTAGGACTGAATCTGAAGGGACTAACGGCAAAAGTGGCAATCATCGGCGATCGGAAGAACTCGCAATCAGCCGGAGGGTGGAAGAGACAACGACAACAATGGCGGGGTCCTCTCTATCAAAGTTTTACCTCTATGTTTTTCTTTTGTTATGTTTTGTGTGTAATAAAAAAGGTGGATTCTCCTCCTCCAGATGTATGGCTCCTTCGTCTTTAATGATAGAAGGTGTTTATAGGTTAGGTTAGGCTAGACTTTAGTCTAAGCCTTGTTGCATGTACCCTCACTGAGAAGGGTTTTCGAATTGAGCTTTGGACGAGCTCTTTTGAATGTATCGAACGGGCATTCCCCTTTAGGTCTCGGTACCTAAATTCGGTCCCCACCTTGTGGGGTCCAAGATCTTCCATTCTGAGTGATTGCATGTGTCTAATTTTGTATTTGTTTTTGTCTTAATGAAAGTTTCCCACTTCAAAAAAAAAAAATCTCAATTAAATTTTACTTTTAGTGTCTAATCATCCAAATTATGTCACATTATTTGAGAGTTGAATTCATGCTTTAGTAATTTAAGGTTTGAATCCATTAAATAACATAATATAAAGTTATTGGTTAGATGCTCTTTAAAAAAAAAAGAAAAAAAGCTAAGACAGGTTACAATCCACATCAGAGCAAAAGCAAAAGAAAAAAGTTGGGGTAATTGGTAGCGTGGACTCCTTGAATTTAGATCTGTTGGTCTTTTGACGCTTTGGCTTTGAAATTGAAAGCAGATTTTCCTTTCTTTTTTTTTCCTTTCAAGAAACAAAATATAAAAAACAAAAATAGAAGCTTTAGAAATTGAATCACCTAAACTTGGTACCAACATTGAATGTTGGGCGTGATTACTCTTTGGAATATTGAGCAAGTAATTAGGCTTGACCTGCTTCGTATTAAAAGTAAAGAAACCGTTATAAATAGATAAGTTACGGCATTTGATGCTTTTTTTTCCCGGATCAGTTATGATTCATATTAGGGTGAATAGCTCTAGAGGCTATTGAACTTTTAATGTTATGAAAATTTAGTCATTGAATTAAATTAAAAGGTCAAAATAGTCCATGAATTTTTAACATTGTGACAATTTGGTTCTTAATTTAATAGAAGACCTTGAACTTTTAACAACGTTGTGAAAATATGGTCTTTAAATTAGTTTAATAGGGCTAAAATAGTGATGATCGCGTGGTGGCACTGTGGCGGTGTAATGCCGCAGTGTGGCTAGTCAAGTAAGGTAACTAACTAGTGGGGCAGTTACGTGGTGGTTTTTTTACGAAGTGGGTGCAATGAGGGAGTGACACGAGGTCAGTGCTACAGAAAAGCGCGTTTATTCAAATTTTTAATAGTGACTAACAGATAGGATTGATTTTACTATTAAAAAAATAATTCAGGAGACTATTTAGCATAATAAATTAATTCATCGACGAAATTGTTACAATTTTAAAAGTTTAATAACTATTTTAACCTATTAAATTAATTTAAAGATCAAATTGTTATAATATTAAAAGTTCAAAGACCTTTTAGAGCTATTAACCCAATATATTATTTCTCTTGACTTAGGGCACATATTCTTTTTGAGGTGACATTTCATCCACCAAAAAGTGACCCAAAATGCGCTCTGATCAGTGTTTCCAACATTACTACATAATATATGTCTTTCGTTTATATGCAGGTCATAGTGCACAAATTAGAGCAATCCTATTTGAACCCATGAGATTATAATTTCGTTACTAATAAAATAGTAAGACCTAGTTTAAAAAGCACATTACATAATAGACTGAGGCTTGTAGTTTTGTGAGTAGTTGGGTTATAATCTCATGGGGATGAAAAAAGATTTTTTATTAGGGATGATAATTGGTGTCACACATTGTATTTGTATTGTGTTTTAGTCGTTTCTTTGTTATTTCTATCCAACCTGATTCGTAACACGATTTTTTTTTTGAAAATCGTAACACGAATACAACACGATACAACCACTTTACTGTTGACATCACATGATTCAAATTGACATAAAAGTCCTATTCTCTTATCGAGTTCTTTTTTTTTTTTTTTTAAGTAAAATGGTGATTGCCTTCCAAGTTAGAAGAGTACAAACACTGATTCAGAGACAAAGGACCACAATACATTTAGCGACTCAACCTCAATAGTCGATCGAAACAAACAGTAGGTTTGATTGAAACGCTCTAAGGGCAACACGTGTACCAAGTTCCAACAAGTAGAAACTAAAGAAGCGCACAATAAGTCGAGCATAGAAAAGACTCTTTCAAATGTACCACTATAGACGGTACTGCTTAGATCAATCAAGACCAAGAAACTAATAAGATGTTTGAAAAAGTAGTTCAAACCAATGGTTTGAAACTGTGAAAGTGTAAAGCTCTCACATACTACAGTAAAATGCTACAACGTAAAGCTCTCACATGCTACAGTTCTCAAACCCAAACTAATGGTTTAAACTACTCTCCTAAATGCCCTATAAAGCACCCAGGTTAATCACAACATCGACGAACACAGACTAGACAAACAAACAACGCGAAAGATAGGGAAACCACTTTGTTATTATAACAAAAAGCCGATATAACAACAAAAAAACACACCTAAAATAACTAGTGAAAAAAATCACTTAATTTATTTGACAAACTCATAGAATAAAAGAAAAGGATAAAACCCAACAGATATAGATGAGCAATTCGAAGGTGAGCCAGCTGCTATCAAAAAAGGATGTAGAAATCATTGAATTGATGACAACCTAAAGGAAGTTGAAAGAGAACTATAGCAGCGCATTAGCACCACAAAACCATAGCACCACTGTATTAACCATCATTGTTCACCCTCACCGGCCAAGGACGGCAAGCCTCCACTAACTGACAAAGCCCCACAGTTGAAGGACCCCAAACAACCATGATCTTCGAGCTTCCAAAAGCCCTTAATTCACATGAAGAAACGCTACCAACGAGCGATGAGGTCGTCGATACCCAGATCAAACCACAAGGATAAGCCTAGCTTACATCAAGAAACACCACCCTTGGCCCCAGATGTTTGCACCAAAACACCAATAGAGCAACACATCACCAACCCTATCATCATTGGTGTTCACCAGAACCCATCCATGGGGCCAGGAGTCAAAAGACCAGCCTAGGGGCGTCACAGGACTTCGGCCCTTGAGCCTCTTTGGAGAGGCGACACAACCCTAGGAGAGAAAACGACTGATATCTAGTCCTCTTATTGATTTTTTTTAACACATTAATTATAAATAACTAGAGTCATAATCATGCACATTCTCTTATAAAGGTAGCGCACCAAAAGTAAAGAAAAGTAAAACCCTAACAGAATAAGGGAGAAGTAAGAGGCGTTTTTTCCCCTAATCATGCACGCTAAAAGTTAAGTAAGCTGTTAGGGGAACAACATTTTTATTTTTAAGAATAAAAACCACCATCCAAAAAACTGACTCTAGACCGCTAGAGGTCTACATTGGCCGATGTCTTAGAGAGGTTGGGTCTTCTATGAGGAGGGTTACCACCCCAATGGCTCCTAACATTTAAAAACCGGTCAATAGAAAGGTTTGGTCTAATATAGATAATGTGTTCCTTGTCATGACACTTAACTTCATGTTAATTATCTTTAACTCACCCGGAGAAAAAAAGAATGAAAATACTCTCCAATTGCCAACTGATGTTAGTGCAGTTCGTAAAGATGGGGTGAGAATAAAGGGGGGACCTTAGGTTTATTTTTTAAAAGTAACTAGCATTGTACCAAAAAAAAAAAAAAACTCTCTATCTCATACCTAGCATTTTACCAAAAAGAGGAAAAAAACTCTCCAACTCATATGCGAGTTACAGAGAGGAATAATTAAAAACAAAAAGTAGCATTTGACTTTTGCTGAATTGTTAATTACATTTCGGTCGATGTCAACCAAGATCACAATGTTGACATCCTTAAAAACAATTACATGTGAACATGTTGCACCTTAAATATTGTAAAAGCCACCTATGAATCAAATTGAACAATTTGCTCAAAAAGGTTCGCCACTTGAACCTAACTTAATTTAAAAAATCCAGCTATTAATTACGTATCAAACTAAGACACTTATGTCTTAAATATACGTAGATATTGGTTTCTTAGTTTTATATTTTCAATCGTCGTAATCATAATACATAAAAGAATCGATATGAATAGATAGGATCCTTAATTTTATTTCTACCTAAAAAAAACTAATTGGGTTTGCATCGAAGGATTATTAAAGACAAGCTGCTATTGATATATATCTAACCACTTGATAACGTGCAATATGAAAAAAGGGGGGAAAAAGAATGTGAAGAATTAAAAATGATTAATAAAGAACAAGGGTTAGACTTCATAATGTTCACAGGCAGGTGCAACCAATCAAATCATCGTCCAAGTATATAATAAATTTTTATATAATAAATTAATAAAGATAGATGTCACCAGATACAGTGAACCCACATTACAAAAGGGCACCTAATTTTATGAGATATGGTTGTACATTGAGATCTTTAAGAATATATACAATTTTTTGAATTGAATTGAGAATATATACAATTAGTTTCAAAGATTTGGATCAATTTGCAAATAAAATTAGGTATAATTAGGTGGGTATCATGTCAGGCCAAACAGGGGGAAAAAATAGTGGATATATATCATGGACAAATCATGTACAACCCAAAAGAGAGATGAGAATATTCTTCCAAAGCAAATCCCATTTTCTAAAGTTTATTAATGAGGAGTCAAATGACCCTGAACTAGTTTTCCCCTATTGAGTGAATAATTTAAGGAGGTTTATTGTTTTCATTCCAAATACTTACGCCTTCAACAATTACTGCCTCCACCTTTTTCTTTTTTAGAATGACATAATTTTCTTTGGAGCAATCCTATTTAACTTGTAGGGTTATAACTTTACTACTAGCAAAATAATGGGTCTAACTCTAAAAAATACACTACATGTTAGATTGAGACCATAGTTTATGAGTAGTGAAATTTTAACCTTACGAGGATAAAAAGGGTTTTTTCTTTTCTTTATCATTGGGAGTCAGTAGACTTTGGTATTGGAGGGAGCTGGTATAGAATGACTGCTAAATTTATTTTGTGACAATTCTAAAGTAGGGTATAAAGAATACCATAACAGTGAGGCGTCATTTTAAACTTTTAATATTGTATCAAGTTTTGTTAATTTTGTATATTTTATTTTTAGTTTATTTTTTTTTTCATTTAACCTATATATGAAATTACCGTGCAATATATAGTACGTAATAATTGCATTTCGGAATTGTAACGTGCATACTATACATAATCGATGAAAATTTTGAAAAGATACCAACGGAAATTCTTCTGCCGCTTCAGAAAAAAGAAAAAGAAAAAGAAAATTTCAGGAAATGATTGGTTACGGTATTTCTATTCAACGTCGTACGAAACAGTTCGAGAAAAAATATAATCAAATGTACTTTGTTAACTATATATATATATATGTATATATGTGTATATATATATATATATCGGCTTTCACAAATCATTGCAAATCTATACAATCTCTGCCATATTTTACAAATTATTGCAAATTTATACACACAAATATGCATTTAAGTTTTACCTACAGTCCTTCCATACCCTCTACTCTCGTGATATAAAAGTAAAAAACATAACATGATTTTATTCAACATAGCACGACCAATTATATAAGTCAGTTTAGATAAATAAATTTCTTTATATCAGAAACTATCATGTTACATAAATAAATGTCATATTATATTTTTTTACTTTTATGTAATGTATATTATATGTTACATGGGTCCTTTTAGAGAACCATAGGCAAGCTCATTTGAAAAAAAAAAGTAACCAGTAATAAAAAAATAAAAAAATACCGAGTTGTACGAATATGATTATCTCTATAGTTTCCTTTGATAACTAACTCAATTAAACTGGGAATTTATAAATCCAACCAACTGAGGAAAATAGGGAAGATCAATTTGATGACCAAATTAATCATGTTAGGTTAACCCTCCATGAAAGGATTTAAGAAATTTTCTTAGATCTTCTTTAATGCATGAATAAAGGATATGGTGGACTTTTTATCTCATTAATTAATATGTAGTTACATGTATTATTAACATTTAATGTGAAATATAAAAAGTGTTATTAAATTTTATTTGACTTCTGCAAGAACATAAATTTTTTTGCAAGGTTGGTTGTTGGGAATTAGAAACAAAGATAGGAGAAGTTTTAGTTGAAGATGGGAAGAGGAAGAAGAGACCTAAACTTAAGACCGGCCAATGATTTTGAGCGACTTTTAATATTTTACGTTCTAACAATTTTGATAATTGTCGCAAAAAAAAAATTAAAATTCTATTTTCGCTTCATTCTTATATTTGAAATTAAATCCTTAGTCCTTGACTTCACCAACACGATATCCTCTGTAGATATGTTCATTGGACCACGCCTTCAATAAACACAATGGCACTATAGGAGATTATGTTGGGCCGAACGAAGAACGACACGAGGTAGTGAGTTGTGTCCAACTCATTGTTCTAAGCATGTTGGTCTAGCATAGCATGACATGACATGATAATGAGCACAAATATGACACAAGCTCTAGTTATGCACAACATGGTCCATTTAGTACAATGGAGCGACACAACAAATACATTTCTTTTCTTTTTATATTATCAAGAAAAAATTTTAAAAATATCTTATGAATTTATTCAAAATACCACAAACATTTCTTAATTTAAACTAATAACAAAAGTATTCAAAATACCACAAACATTTCTTAATTTAAACTAATAAAAAAAGTATCGCCTCAATTTTTTAAACGAGTTAAAGTAAAACATTCTTTTAACTAGTCAATATGAATAAAAATGTCAACAATACCCTCACTAATAAGTATTTAAATCTTAAAAAAAAATCATAAAATTATTTTCTGTATTACAAAATTTTCATGTTAATGTTACCTATTATTTATCAATAACTAAGAATCATACATCAATCCCTCAAAAAAAAAAAAAGAATTACATATAAATATAAATGTAATCACTCAACCTTAAAGCAATCCAATATTGGTTCACATTAATTCCATTCATTAGTTGAAATATTATTTTTTTCTTTTCATATTTATTATGTTCTTTTGCAGTAAAATTTTTGAGCGACACGCTTGACGTAGAATTAAGTTGTTATTTGAATAGTGCTTTTAACTATTTTTTATGATATGAAAAATATCTGTGGGTCAATCCAATAGTTTGATTGTACCAAGCACGTGCTATTGGAAAACGAGTACGCAATAAAATTTTAAAATTTTCAATAAAACTTTTTTTTTCCATAAAACGAGTTAGACATGATATATGTCATAAATTAATTAAAAATCTTTGTAGCTCTTGTCGATTGAAAATTGCACTTTTGACTGAACAAAATCTTCAGAATTACTTGGAGGGAATCATGATTGAAAGAGCTTTAACCAGCTAGACTTCTTTACTATTCTTTTTTCCACGATTAGAATGTGAGTGGGCACGCGTCGTTCAATCTTCCTCTTCGTAACTTCTCCTTCCAACTACAAGAGAAAACCAAGAGTTATTGTTATTGATGTTAAATAATAATCCTAAGGAAGTTTTAGAGTTTTTCTCACTAGAATACTCCCTCTAAATTTCTCAAATGATCTAAGCGACTATAGGAACATGTTTTCAATATATAGTGGCTGGTAGGGTACTTATTCTTAACAGATTGGGTTTCAAAATTCTACTCTGAGTCAAAACCCATAGGAAAAACGTGTTACATGGATTGCTGACATGGCAGGACTGGTCGACTAAATCTTGTGTATATCAATCGACCAATCAGTCGAGGCCAACCTACTATCAAATGTTCCAAGCTCTTGGCGAGCTACCTAATCGACCCGTTCACTAGTTTTGACCCGATTAGATAATTGACTATTTTATTTGACCTAAAAATCTTTCATAGAGCCTTAGTTTTAATTTAAACAACCCAATACATAATTTATCTTAGTAGAACAGTCATATACAAATAATTTTATATAAAAAAATATATTCAAATAATTCAACTTGTTTATCTTGAATTAATTCAATCTATATACTAAAATGAATTATTAAAATCTAATCAACCAAATTTGAGTCTATCTTAGAATTAACATAAGATCCATTTGTAGGAAAAACATGCTGTATCGTTATAGAAAATATCTAAACTAGCAAAGGGGACTTGATGGATATATTTATAGATCAAGGCCCTATAATTATACAATGACATGTCTCTAATGCACTCATTTTGTAATTATCAACTCTAAAGTTATTCTACTAAAAGCTTAGAGTTGCACTCTCAAACTATATATGAATTACGAAAATCCAATGTTCTATCCATGACATATCATAATGTGCAACACCCCCATAGGATATTCATAATCAGCTTAAGGATAAATTCTGTTTTATCATTCCGATTACATTTATCTTATGTTCCATTATCTCTTTATTAGAATACTCACTATTCATAACCAATACAAAGAGTATACCATTTGGTTAAACATATGTATCGTTGAGCGCTCTAAATTTTCAATTACAAGATAATGCATATAAACGAATATCATGAACTCTATAAATAAGCTATGGGTTCCATATTTATGAAAAACGAGACTCAATTCAAGAGTTATGTCTCCAACCTATTGGTATATGCACCTTCATTTAATTCAAGATGTTACCATTTAGTACATTAAAAGACATAAGTCAAGAATACAGACTCATTAATTCATTTCAGGATTAAGACGTAACAGATATGATTGTCTAAAATGAATTGATTTATTCAAATGGAATTATTAATGGAATCAATCATTCTTTAGTCCCAATCCAATATATTATTACTAATGATAATATACCAATGTCTCTACTCGTGGAGTCCTACTTTGATTACTAAGACAAGTCATCTTTCATTAGTAATGTAGACAACATAACAATCTTAATATGAATAAAGTGTCTGACTTTATTCCCTCAATTACGGATCTTTATATTTAGACTATTACTTTAAGATTTATATATTCTACATAACCTATCAATCATATGCAAGATCTTAAAAGTTTAGAATAAGAGTCGTCTATTTTTGTTTGCATGTCATACATTTACCATAAATGAACACAATGAAGATAATATTTATGTATAAAATTAACAATAAATTTTTCATTGATCAAATATCTAAAAAATAGTAACATTGTTCAATTCTCAGGCCATTAAGTCTAACACATGCATGGCATGACACTGGCGCAAGATGTGCTTCGCTAAGGGTCTAGCCTAAGGTTTTTAATCTTACGTGAGCACAAACAAGAATGAAAACTCTAACGGACCAAGTCCAACATGACACAATATCAGTTATGGCCCTAACCGACTATGGATTGGGCTGATAATACCCCAAGAATTCATCTCTAATTACCCATCACTTTAGCATGCTTTATTTCACAAAAGTTCCTTCCTTTTTTTTTTTTTTGGCTTAACAAACAAAAATGCTCATTTACTGTTTTTGCACTTCTTTGGGTAATTTTTTTTTTTAAGGGAATAACATATATAGGAGTCTTCTTCCATCCCTCTAGGAGGACATCCCCATCTTGTCTTTTAAATTCCATTGAGGTTGACAGCATATTTTTTTCTTTAGTTATGTTGGGGTGGAGGAGGTCAAGTAATCCTTGATGTTTATTTTATGTACTCAGCTGGTTTTAATAAGTTGATTATTGGAGTTGGCTTGGTGTAGATGTTATTGGTATGACGGAATTAGGGTACTTAAGTACTTTTATGAGATTTTCGTTTTGTTTAATATTTTGGTTTTGAAAAGTGAAGACAACACTATAACACATTGTGTACAAAACGAAACATGGAAGCAGAAAATGTGTAACACCAGAGTAATTCTTCAATGATGTATAATGTTAGCAATGTGATGGAAACATATTCATAATACTTGTATTTTTCACAAGTCCTTTCCGATAATTTAGGTGTAAATTGAAGTCCTATTTTACATTATAAATCTATTTCACAAAAGAGAAAGTAGCAACATCTAATATTTAAACAAAATATAGGTGAGATTCCACATATAGTTCCATTAGTTAGAACATACAACTTTGAAAAGAAAATAATTGATACCACTTAAAAAAAATGTTGATAACATAATCTTTTAAGTTCGAAATCAGTATCGATGTCATATTGGTGGCATGAATTATAGTGGTTTTGGCTATTAAACTAGAGATTTGGTCGATAAACTCCTTCAGCCTCCACTATATTTGATCATTTTTGAGTTAGGCAGTTATCACAACGGCTAGATGAGGGTGACTCTCATGATTTGTTTTTTTCTTCTTTAGGGCATGCTTACTTGTGCCCTTCTCTTTTGCAAACACTACACTTTCTTCGTGTATTATCTAGGGTAGAAACATATTCTATCCCATCTCTGTGACTATGACGGTTTATCTCACTTTTCTTCTCATAAAAAATGCATCTCTAAAAAGTACAACTGAGTGTGTTTCATTGTTGGTTTGAGTTGAGGGAGTGGAAATATATCATACTACAATTCATGTATGGCTCAAATAATTGAAATTAGTTTGTTTTAAGATATAATGTTTTCACTTCGAAATCTATCTACTAGATTTCGAGATGTATATTAAATGGTATTATTTATAAATTGATACCAAATTCATCAAAAAAGGGGATTGATATTAGAACATTTAAACATAAGCTTCATCAAACTAAACACCAAAAATCACAACAATTTTTTTTTTTTATAAAAAATATCGGTCAAATATTTGATATAATAGAGGATACACCAAATTTTAATGATTAAATATTCAAAATCTCAATTACCAATTTGAATGAATAATTTTTGGAAATTAATTAAACAATTAATTCGTTCGAAAATACTACTATATGGTGCCAACAGTTCAGATGGATTGCGCCAAGCACCCATAGTCAACTTGAATTGTGGTGCGCATTCCAGTAGGACAATGACATATTTTGTGCGTACTTATATACTATGAATGGTAATCTGCATTTGCTTGGTTTGTTAAAAGAAATTAGTAAGCTAGCATCTTGACCAGATAGACATAGATTATCAAGCTTTAATAATAACATATGAATTAATCCTTGATTTGTTTTTGCTTCACTCTTGATAATAACGTCGTATTATGAGACTCTAAAATTAGCTTTTTTTGTAACCTTTTAAATTATGTGCATCCCCATAAGTTATCGATGATTGGATTAAGGACAGGTTCTAATTTACTTTCTGATTATTTTATCTCAAAATTTCGTTGTCTTAATTATTAGAAAAATTCCATTCATAACAAATATAATTAATAGATAATCATCCGATGAGCATAGAACAGGGATCTCTAGTGTGGGCACCTGATGTGATGATTTGCCGAAGATCAAAGAGCATCGTGGACAGATTTTGAGGGATCTGATGACGTTAAAATTTAAAAGCTCGATTTCATCCACCACTAAAGAGGATATGATGGGTCCTGAAGTGATTAGAGTTGAAGAAGATGACATGCTAGAGCCGAAGAAGAAGCTCGGTAATGAAGCTCTAGTTTTCCCTTTATTTAGTTCAAATCTAGTTTTTTTTTTTTTCATTTTTTTTATTTTAATGGAGATAATAGTAAAAGAGATGAAGAGATTCGACAAAAATTTTCTTTGAGTTCAACCCATTATTTTTTGTAAGTTTTATAAAGTCTTTACCGAATTTGTATAGGTGGTGTGTTGGCTATAGTGGCTTGAATACACAAATAAAGAAATACAAATACTATTTATAATGGTTTGGCAATATGTCTACGTCTATTGTCACCGAGCAAAGCTTCGACTTGGCCTCTTTGACTATGACGACCGTCTTTTCTGCCCGATCACTCCTTATACAATCCGATGGCTTTCTCTTCTTGAGGCTCACTACAACCTCTTACAACTGTCAATTTTCTAGGGAGATTGATAAACCACAACAACCCACCAATTTTATATGGAGATTGGTCAACCAAAAATAACCTCGAACTTGCTAAGGCTTTGAAAACCTATTTCACTTGATTTACAAGGATTGGAAACTTTTAACCACTCATTTTTAACTCCTAAAAAGGGTTAGAATACAATTTGAAATAAACTAGGAGATGATCAAGTACAAAAGAAGAGTATTTAACAAGTTTGGCTCAAATATTGATCACAAGCTTATAGAACACTTAGAGATTGATACAATAATGATTCTAGGTGTTCTTAACTAGAGCCGGCAATTCGGACACGGCACGATGACACGATACGAAAACGACACAAGATAAACGAGTTTGGACCGCACGTTTTTTAATTGTGTCATAAATGGGTTGGCACGAATAACAAAAAAATAAACGGGCTGAATTCGTGCTAACATGCTAAACACACCTTAACACGTGTAATTAAACTGGCCATAAACATGTCAACACGGCACGACATGACCCACCCATTTATAACACATTTAAACTTTAAAATAAAAATATTTGAAATATTTAGAGTATGTTAGTATTAATTAGATATTGTGTTTTTGTTAATTTTCTTCATTGGCTTTTTAAAAAAAAAATTAAAATTTTTTATTTTTTTTTCAATTTTTTTAATTTTTAGTTAATTGGGTCATAAACGTGTCATATGCGTATTGTTATCATGTCAAACCGTCACGACACGTTTAATAATCGTGTTAATCGTGTCGTGTAGTGTTACATATGCCATAAGCATGTCGTGTTTGTGTTTGCATTTCTGGCATGTTTATTAATCATGTCGTGTTCGTGTTCGGGCTAAACATGTTGTGTTGTAAACGTGCCGACATGAACACGGCACGAACATGATTATTGCCACCCCTATTCTTAACACTTAGTAAGGTCATAAATGAGGATTTATATAGGCAAACACTCGAAACTAACCGTTTATAGCCGTTTGAGGCGCATTTACAATGACTAGAAATCTAGCCGTTGGACATTGTGGTCAATCCCGCTATAGTGTGCAGACACAAGTAGAGAATTTAACAAGTTTAGCTAAAATATTGATCAAGAGCTTATAGAACACTTAGAGATTGATACAATAATGATTCTAGGTGTTCTTAATACTTAGCAAGGTCATAAATAAGGCTATTTATAGGCAAACACTTCAAACTAGTTGTTTATAGTTGTTTGAGGTGCAATTGTAATGGCTAGAAAACTAATTGTTGTACATCACGGTCGACCCCACTACAGAAGAACCAGCCCATCTTGGGCTAGTGTTGTCAACCCTGCTATAGTGTGCTGTTGACAGCGCCTTTGCAGTTAGTCTAGGGTGTCAATTTGGTTTTAAAAATACTTTTAAGTTTTTTTTAAAACAATTTAAAACCATTTCTAAATCAATTCCAAGTCTTGAAAACAAATGAAATCATGTAAAATCATGTAGAAACAATTTAAAACATAATTTTAAGACTTTGAATATATTTTTAAATTGGGATTTAAAAATTTTTAAAATCAAGTTAAAGCAAAAACTTAAGCCAATTGAACTTGATAAAATTTCTCATTTATGCTCTAATATCATATAAGCTTAGAAATAAAATTAAACCTATTCTTCATGCTTGTTGATGCTCTTTCTTCAATCTTCAATCACTCGGTAACATGATCCATCTTCATGTTCTATTGCTTCTGAGTTTTGATAGATTTCTTCCAATTATTTTGAGTTGCTAAGAATCAATTCTTACACAAATAGAATTGCATACTCAAGATAAATCATTAGTACTTTAGCAATTAATTGTTTGTTGTCATCAAAGCCAAAAAAAAAAAATCATTTGAAACCTTAAACCCAACAGTTTTATAATCTTGCCACTCGAAAATCAAACTTAACTTTCTTAGTGCTGTCAACATCCCTCTCTCTTGCTCTTACTCTCCTTCATCAGCTCTCTCAAATCTTCGTCATTCTCTCTCTCTTTCCTCTATCATCCTTTTCTTCGTCATTGAACCTGTAGTCCCACCGCAAAGCCCTACCACAAACACCCATTGCCACCGTTAAGCCCTACAGTAAACACTCCGTCGCCAAACTCCATCACCACGGTGAACGCCCATCAGTCGCCTCCGTATGTCACCATCGCTATAACCCGTCAGTCTCTAGCCTCTGTTGCCACTGCAAGCACTTGGAGCCCAAAGATATGTTTTTCTTTTTTATATAACAATGTCAGCTCAAACAATTTTTATTGCTAATTGTTTGAATTTTTTATGTGTTTATTTTAATTGGGATTTGAAATGAATTTGACGACGGCTATTTGCAAGACTTTAGATGATCGTTTTTTATGAAATTGTTATAATTAGTAATTAGGTTTTTATATTTAAAATTGTATGGATAGAAACATTGTAATTAGGACTTGGTAAGTCGTTTCTATGTTAATTTCACGTTAGTTTTAATTAGTATGTTGGTTTTAGTTTTATAAGTTTTAGTGTTAATGGTATTAGCTTTTATATGTTAGTTTAAGTTTTATATGTTATTTTTATAAATATCTTGGTTTTAATTATATTTTAGTTTTAGTTTTAATTATATTTTAGTTTTCGTGTTATTATTAGTTTTAATTATATATTTGTTTTAGTTCTAATTATATGTTTATTTTAATTATAAGTGTTATTGCTTAAGCATATTTCAAAATGTTGGACAACGAATTTGTTGATATGGAGGAGGAAATGACTAAACCAGCTGATGGTTATGAGCTCCATAAAAAGTAGCCATTTAATCTGGATACAGATGGAAAAAGAAAGCAACTTTGATGAAGAAATTGTCAAGGTTGAGATCAAAAGATATAAAAATACAAGTCCAATTTGATGAAAATGATTAAGCTATTGGAAAAGACAGGGATGAGTTCCAAATTTATATTGGAGTATTAGTTCGAGAGCACGTCCCCATAACAACAAAGAATTGGAGAGAAAATAGCAATCAGGATAATGCAGAATGTGTTTGGCAAGGTGTTGTTACATCTTTCATCATTCCCGACACAATGACGAAGAAGTTGATGACAAACACTGCTAAGATGGCCAAAGACTTTAGGCACAATATAAAGAAGGCTTTCATTGAAGGCTACGAAAATGACCCCAACGTTTTCAAGCTCATCATAAAAGTAGTTAGAAATTATCCTTCTATTAGTTTGGACCAATAGAGGGACTTTGTGAAGTACAAACTTAGTGAGGAGCAAATGGAGTTGTCGAAATAAGTAAAAGAAAGAAGTGATGAATATGATCTGGAGCACTCGACAAGACATTCTGGATATACAAAAGCGGAGTGTGAATGGGTAAGTAAAATTTGTTTACTTCATTTATTATAGAACTTTGTAATATTTCTTATACAGTAACATATAATAACCTTGCCTTTTAATACAGATGAGAATACACAACACCACTATGTTTCCTCTTCATCATGGTATTTGAAAGTTCATCCGAAAAAAGAAGGATAGAATTTTTAAAAATCCAAGGTGCGGAGAGATTGGCTAAAAAACTGTAAGTTACTTAATCTTTTTAACTTTTAGTATTTCAAACTTTATATTAACTGTGGTTGATTTAAACTTGTATTAATTTCATTATTAATAGGATGAATATCAGGAGCAAGCCTCCTAAGGCATGTTCCAATCATAGGGGACTGTGATGTTTTGACCACTGCGTTGGGCAATTTTGAACATTCAGGATGGGTAAGCTATCAATCTCAGTTTGTAAAGCAGTCCCAATATTTTCATTCTACCTGAAGCTTAAAGTCCAACATAAAGGTGATCAAATAGCGTAAAAAGATGGAAATGACGGAGGCTAAGTTTTTCAATAGGAAGTGATTATGAGAGGTCAAACTCAAGAAAATTCCTCCTCCCATAGGGAAGAAAATGTGGCGCCTATGGTAGAACTATACATGAGTGCAAACAAGTTGCATAGCTCATACCACTCCAACGCCACTTGCAGACTCGCCCTTATTAAGTCTCGATGAAGGTGAAACTTGTTTTCTTCTTTTGCCATCAACAACGAGGGAAGATGGTGTTCTGACATTTGACATCATTATCGGGGAAGGGTATGGATGGATACTCTCCCCATGCAAATGGTTCGTTGTAGGATAGTTGGAGAAGGTAACATGTGAGTTACAAACCAAGTTTGTTATATGAGGGGTGTGCCTTTACCTTTCCTGACTAAGGAAAATACGGTTGTGAGCGATTTTCTCAAAGGATTTGTTGGTTGGCCCAAATCTTGGATTCAAATGGGGTCATTGATTCAAATCAGCAACACTTTGATTGATTGACCACATCATCAAGGCAAAGAGCCCATGGCTCCTATCGATGAGCCAATCAAGGGAGGTGCTCTACAGAAATCGAGGGAAAAAAGAAGCACAAATGGAGAACATAATGTAGATGGCACAACCAATGGAAGGTTTGGAAGGATTACCTTCAAACATAGTATGCTTGTATAGTTATTTGAAGAATTCCATAGACGCCTCCAACACAATTACAATTATGCTGCCTTTTGACATCTCCCAAAGCAATGATGAACCCCTATATATCACCGCCGAGGATATTGATTGGTTCGTTGTCTTCACTCAAATTAATGTGTCATGAATCATGGCATACATGAAGTATTTGACTATATTTTCTATTTTTTATCTTGTTACTTGTCATCATCTAACAATATTCATTTTTTTCTTATGTAGTTTCTTATGGCAATATTGTCAAAGATTCTAATTGCTCAACTTCTATGGCTTTGTTAACTTGTACATCACCTCTTCTGTGCCAGGCATTGCTAAGCTTTCGATGTAAGAATGAGCAAAATTGTGCTTTGACTTTTTGGCAAAAGTAGAAGCCAACAAGTACTACTTCATGCCATATAACAGTCGAGGTCATTGGATATAGGCCCTCTTTTACCTCCAAAAAGAGGGTTTTATGATTTGATCTACTTGGCCAACTAGTATGCCCCGGCTTTAGCCAAATGATTCAATTGTAAGTGTATTATTGTTATCTATATAAGTTATTATTGCTAACTAAATTATCTTTTGATTGATTATATTTTTAACAAATTGTATTTAGGGCCTTCAATGAGTGGAAATTAAAGACAACCACTAAAGTCGTCTTCAATACGCCTTGTGGAAACACTAGATTTCTAAAACCACAAAAGTTAAGTATTCAAGTATAAATATAGTTGTAATTGAAAATGAATTATTATTATTATTTAACTAATAAATCGTTTCTATGTTTTTTTAGACTATACCCCCACAACAAGGAGACAAAGAATGCAACTATTTTGTATTAAAGTACATGGGAGAAATTGTAACGAATGGGGGGCCACAAGTCTTCACAAACCTAAATTTCTATACCATTGATAATTTGAGTGAGTGGATGGAAGAATGGGCAACGTTTTGTACAATAATTCATTACAAACTAATTATTTAACACTTATTTTGTATAAGTATGTTTTCTTATATATATGTCGTGTTATATTATTTTGTATATGTTTTTTAATTTATCTTATCAGTGAATTATGAGGCCAATGAAAATAAACATAATGCAGGAAAGCCATTTGTGGGCAAGAAATTGAAGCTTAGCCATGTTTTGGCTAGGTGGGGTATTAGATGATGGTTTTTTAGTTTAACCATCATCTAAAGTTCATATTAGAAAATTTATTTAAGAAAAACTGTCATCTATTCTCAACCCTTTGTGCCAAAGCTGGTCCAGGTGAATATTAAACGATAGTTATTAATTGTCACCTAATGTTGAGACATATTACGTCTGTCGATTAGACGATGGTTTTCGTCGTCTAATGTCCCACGTGTACTAGTGAATCTATGTATCATATTTATTGATAAACACAATATTTACTAATTGGCAATGTCGCTAAACTCGTTTTAGTAAATCAGTAAATTTACAAGCCGGTAACAACGTTAGAGTCTTACTGGTAAATCCGTACATGTACCAGTAATATGGTATTTTTTGGTCGGTGACGATGCTAGAGTTGTACCAACAATTCCATGTGAATATATGTATTTATGAACAGTTGACATCAATGAAGTCGTTTTGATAAATCTGTATATTTACTGGTTAGTGATATTGTCAGCACCAATAGTAGTGAATATGTACGCTTACTAGTAAATATGGTATTTATCGGTTGAAGGCTTCGACATTAGTGTTGGCGAGGAAGGTGATAGAAAGGTGGAGAGGAAAAAGAGTTGAGGATACTTTACGATTTTAATATTGTTTTAAACCTAATTTATCATGTTATGCTATTATTACACCTTTTTAAAATATTATGTCATTATTTACTAATCTATACCTTAAATATGTTCCATATGTTTGGCAACCTTAGTTAAAACTCATGGTTCCAATAATAAACAGTGTAAAGCTCTCACATGGTACGATATAAAATAATAGTGAACTATAATGTAAAGCTTTCACATATTATGGTACTTTCAAATCAAAACATAACCTACACTAGCCCAAAATAAATACCTGGCCTAGAATTATAACAAGTTTCCTAATGTTTTGAATCTTGAACTATTACTATAGTAGCCCCAATTATCGTAATAATGAGTGTTTGTTCAAGTTATATAACCACTCTTACTCACAAAACTGAACGACATTTCGTTTGAAAGTTGATGACATAATTAGAAAGCCAATTTCAATGCCATCACAATACGATCAGTTAAATCTCAACCCGTCCATACCATTTAAATGGTTCAAAAAAATTTGGAGGACGGACCCTCCATTTGGGAGGAGGGACCCAAGAAAGACCCTATGTATATATAGATGCATGTGCATATATAATTAATGAATGAATGTGTAATGCCCCTGAATTTTAAAATAAGGTTAGTTATGTTAAGTTTAATTATTAAGCGTGTCAGTGTAAATTTTGTTGTTAGTTTTAGTCATTCAAAGATTTTATTGTGTTTGTTATATTTAAAATTTGATTTTTACTTTTAAAATACTAAATGATATTTTTACCCCATATTTTTTCCATATTTATGAAAATGCCATTGGGTCTTTATTTCTCTTTTTCTTTTCCCTCTTTCATTTCATTTCACGCTCCTCTCTCTCTTTCTATCTCTCATGCTCAGCTCCCTCTCTCTCTTTCTTTCTCTGAAAAATTTTGATTTTAAGTTTCATTCTTATGGATTTGAGCAAGGATTGAAGTTCAATCATCAAGTTTTTCATCCAAAAACACCATTAAAGGTTAGTTTTTTCTTTTTCTTAAAAATTCAAAGTTTTAAATTTCAATTTTTCAAATTTATTTGATTGTTGAATTCGAACTTCATTGAGCTTATAATGTTCAATCTAAGCTTATAGGACTTGATTTATCATGGATTTAAGCTTTATTTGAACAAAAATTGATTTAATTAAGTTTTTACATTTTTCTTTGATTTTCAAATCAAAGGTGAAATTGAGTTTAAATTTAGGAAAAATTATTTAAATTTGTTCTACTACGTTTTCTATGTTTTCTAAGTGATTTTTATACTCTAGGATTGAGAAAACATGTTTTAAATTTGAATTTTGACTTTGGGGAGGTCGAAACTCGAAGTCTCGGATCCCTAGATTTTGTCAGTTCGGCAGGCCGAACTTGATCTTTGGCATGCCAGATTCAAGAGTTTGGTAGGCTGGATTCATTTGATCGGCAGGCCAGACCTGGAAAAGTTCGGCAGGCCAGTGCTGTAAGACCGGCAGGCTGAACTGTACAGTTCGGCAAGTCGGACCAGGATGTTCGGCAGGCTGACTGTGGACCTAAAAAATTGTGTTTTTACTTCAGTTTTCAATGTTTAATGATTTCGAAATGTTTCAAAAAGGATTATGATTTTGGGTTATAATTATTTTGAGTCAAAAGGCACACTGATAATTAAACTAACATAATGATATTTGTTAAATGTGATTTCTGATTTTAAATGCAATTTTCAAGGTTTTGAACGTATATGGAGCATACGTTGGATTTTATTTGGAGCTTATGGTATTGGATTTTAATGAGGTAGGTGTTGGAAATAAAGTACACAGCGGAATTTTTAAAAATTTTTCATCAAAGTAATTTCCAGAACACTAGTTTGACATGTTATATGTATAAATTAAACAGATCTTACTAACCTCAGTGTGCCGAAGAACCTCCGCAACTTGTGTAGAGAAGTAACATTCCAGAAGAGCCTCAACCAACTGGTCTTCTTTGCTATTCTCTATCCACAACCGGAGTGAGTGTGGGCTCACACGTATAGCTCTTCCACCGGTGACTCTCCTTCCAACCAATCGAGAAAACCCAAAGCTAGTGTTCATGATTTGTGAACAAAAGCTCTCAGGGAGTTTTCAGATGCTCACTAGAAGAGTATCACTCTTAATCTCTCAAATTGATCTGAGTAAATCATAAGACTCACTCCCTTTATATAGCTATTGGTCCTGGGGTCAGTCCATATCAGATTAGGTCTCAAAAACTCGAAAAAAAATCAAGTTCGGATCAATATCTGATAAGATCCGCGTAAAAACGCGTAATCTTATCTCCGCTGATCGGCAGGCCAAACAGGCCAGTTCGGCAGGCCGACCACGTCATCCGGCAGGCTGAACTCCCGAGAAAAAATCTCCGCGAATCTTTTATTTTCCACCCAAGATTCTAAAGGATAAAGTCTCAGTTTTGATTCAAATAACCCAATAGAGAAGATATCTGATCAAAACAAACTTTATCAAGATAATCTCTAACAAAATAAATCAATTCACAATAATTCTACAAGTTTATCTTGTTCTAATTTGTCCAAAATTAAAACAACCGATAAACAGACAAGAATTATCTGATCGCAATAATTCAACAAGTTTATCTTGAACTAATTTCTTACAAAATTAATTCAACCGATAAACAGACATGAATTATTTGATTTTTACAAATTTTAAACCAATATGATAATTTTGATATAAGTCACCAATTATTGAAAAAGCATGCCATGTCGTTACAGGACTTTGTGAGCTAGCAAAGGGGACCAAAATGGACCTACAAAGTTCAAGCTCATGATAATTATGAAATCCAATATCCCATATATACATTTCACAATTATCAGCTCTAATGCTACTCCACTAAAAGCTTGGAGCTGCACTCTCGAACTTTATAGAATTACGAAGCTCGTGTAGCTAAGTCTCTATGACATATCATAGTGTATTGCATCCCCATATGATCATCCATAGTCGGCTTAAGGACAAGTTCTGTCTTACCTTCCCGATTATTTTTATCTTATGTTCCATTGTCTCACCATTAGAAAACTTACCATCCAAAGATAGTATATCATTTGGTTACACCTATGTATCTAAATGGTTGAGCGCTCCAGTTTTTCAATCACAGGATAACGTATATAAGAGGATATCATTACTCCTAAAGAGGAGCTATAGATTTCATATCTATGAATAACAAGTCTACGCTATCAAGAGTCATGCCTCCAACGTACTGGCATGCATACCACTATAGAGATGTGAGAGTCACCCATTTGTACATCAAAAGACACAATTCGAGATAACGGGCCCACTATTCATCTCAGGATTAAGATACAATACAAATGACTGTCTAAAGTGAATCGATTTGCCAAGACAGAATTATTAATCCAAATCAATTCACTTTATGTCCCGATCCAACACATCGTCACCTATGACAACATGCCAATGTTTCTATTCACGGAGTCCAACTCCGATGGTCAAGACAAACCATCTCCCAAAAGGGATATAGACAACATAACAATCTTTACATGAATAAAGCGCCTAACTTTATTCCCTCGATTGCGGATCATATGTTTTAGACTGTCACCTTAAGAATCGTGTCTTCCGCATAATCAGTTCATCATATGCCCAATTCTTAAGGTTTAGACTGACAGTCTCAGACTACTGTTTGCTTATCATACATTCAACAAATATGAACGTAAAGAGGACAAGATTTGATATATTTATAAATGAATAAATTCTTTATTGATAAAAATGTCTCCAAAAACGTATTACATTTTTACTCCTTAGGGCATACATGTCTAACAGTAGGATATTACTATC
This sequence comes from Artocarpus heterophyllus, assembly GCA_025403435.1. NCBI lineage: Eukaryota > Viridiplantae > Streptophyta > Magnoliopsida > Rosales > Moraceae > Artocarpus > Artocarpus heterophyllus. Next base: position 19,864,972 of record CM046352.1, on the reverse strand, counting down.
CCTTTTTTTTTGGTAGCCCCTTTTAAATTGTTTTAGCCAAAGTTTATTTCTTAAATGTCTCTTTTTAAGAATGATTTCTGTCTTTGATTTTAAAAAAATTGTATTTTGATATCTCTTTCGGATTTCTAAAACCCATACGGTGATGTTTTATCAAGTTTCATTCAAGTAAGTATTTATTGATTTTTATTAAGATCTTGAGATTAGTTTACCAATGATATTTTTATCTATAACTGTTATTTTTAAATAACTTTTTTTTAACAAATTATCCTATTTAGCCTTCTACTCACGTTTTTCTTTTTTTAAATCCCCCCTTCTAGGTTTGAGGATGAAGGATGAGCCCAGGATCGAAACCTGGCTCTTTGGATTGAAATGGTATTTTCTCTAAAACTATGGTATAATGCGTGTACTGTACGACTTGTCCTAGTGTTGATGTCATTTTCGTCTCTGTTAATTGTATATTTTTAATTTATCTTAAAGACGATGATTTTCAGTAATTTTGTATTATTATTCTTGATATTGTATTTTATTTACCAACCCACCTTCATGGTAAGCATCCATGTGATAGTGAATGAGAATAAGATCTCGGCCCCACGTTTGTGACATTTACATGACGGTGACCGCTGATGATAATATTTATTTCCGATGATATTTATTTATTTTCTACATATATTTACTTTTTTTAATTACTTCGTTTATTTCATCTTATTTACCTAAACTCCTATACCCTCTTTCCAGGGCATCACAGAATGATTAGTAAGGATAACTGGTATGAGAAAAAAAAAAAAAGAGCAACAACTAAATTAGAGGGGGGCAAAAAAAAAAAAAATCTTTTGGACAATGAATCCCTGTTTGGTTTTGTTTTGAAAACTTTTGGAAATGTTTTGCACGTTTTTTTAGGTAAAAATTTCAAAAACACTATCAGCACAATTCTTGAAAAATTCTCATTCTTTTAAAAAATTATTTTCACTTATTTTGAAAACAATATAAAACAAACGAATTGTATTCATTATTTTTTGTTATGTTTTTGTTTTATGCATCGATGCAATGCCCTAGAAAGAGGGCTGCAATTTTCAAGACATACATGTCCTCAGGAAAATCTTTTTGGAGAATATTCTAGAAATTTAACTTAGAATTTTAACAAATCACCTTTTTTCATTAAAGGAACAGCTTTGAAAATATCTTTTTAGGAGGACAATATTAAAAATATGCTCCTTTAAGATAGCATTCTTATAAGTTGCCTTTTATGATTTGTTTTTTATAAATGTCATATTGTTTATTTATGTCATAACTTAACATGTAATATGAATCTTTTAAAAATAAATAATATAAATGACAGTGTGGTATAAATAAATACAACTTTTAATAGTATAACATCATATGTAATTTTTTCTTTTTTCAAAATTAAAAAAAAAGCGCCCAAAACAGAAGTGCACGTTGCCCAACCCACGCTAACATCTACCGTACGTACTTCGATGCGCGTGCGGACCAACTACCAAGTGGCAAGTGCGCCAACAAGGATCAAGCATCCAAATCCCTTCAAGTTCTCCACTTCCAGCGTCATTGCTCACGTGGACCACAAAAATTGTCAGCAGATACTAAAATAATACTTATATCAGCACGATAGTCCGCCAAGGCAACTCGACGTCACGCCCGAGTCGGCTCGCCCAACTCAGTACCTCCGCCATGAACAAGAAGCTCATTTACACTGCCACTACACTTGCGGCCTGGAACTTCCTCCACTCTCCGGCAATATTCAACTGCCACGGGCCGCCTACCATCCCTGGGTCCCACGACCAACTCCACTCGGCGAAAATCGTCGGAGTCACTGCTGCGCTCGGACCGGAGAGCATCGCTTTCTATTCTGACGGCCGTGGTCCCTACGCCGGTGTCGCCGACGGCAGGATCCTCCGCTGGGATGGTGATGGCCGTGGCTGGTCGGAGTTCGCAATCACCACTTCTCAAAGGTGAAATCGTGCTCAAAAACCACATCTTTAGATTCTTTTGATTCTATTTGCGAAATTGTTATGGCGATTCCTTTGATTCGATGTGTTTATTGTTATATATATATATTTGTGAATGTTTTGGTTTATTTGCTACAATTATCCTTTTTTCTAGTTTTTATAGTGAATTGCGTGTTAGCTTGCTAATAGCTTTGTTAAAAATTATTCGGATTGACGAGATGGTTTTGTCGTGAATGTAGAAACCGAGAAAGAGAAGGGCTTTTTCTCTCTTTTCTCTTTTTTTTTTTTTCTTAGTATGTAGAATTATTGCTGTATGAATCAATTTTTCTTAGAATTGAAGTTATTAGTTTAGTGGAGACAATGACAAAGAGGATTTGGAACTGTAGTATTTCCTTTTAAGTTTGCTCATATTTTTATATTATTTCATTATGGTATGACCCAAGCTAAATAGCTGCACAATAAATTGACAAGCCAAGTTTATTTTTCCTCCATTTACCCTTTTATCTCTGTTGAATTGTGTTATACCACAAACGATAAGATTGATAAGAAAAATTGTGTTAGTAATCTTTCTTTTTTTTTTTTGGTGTTAATTACTTAGAGGAAGGAATGTGTTCGCCCTTTTGCACCAGAAATGGAGCATGAATGTGGGAGGCCTTTAGGGCTGAGGCTCCATAAGAAAACTGGAGAGCTGTACATTGCAGATGTTTATCTTGGGCTTAAAGTGGTAGGTCCTGATGGAGGACTGGCAACTAATTTGGTTTCGGACGTTGGAGGGAAGCCTCTTCGTTTCACCAACAATATGCACATTGACGAGGATAAGGATGCCATTTACCTTACGGATCCAAGTACAAGCATCCAAAGAAGGTAAATCAAGTTAAAGCTGACAGATAATAAAACCTGCCTTATTACTCTCAAACTGGCTTGACATCGTTTACTCTGGAAAAATCCCATAGTTAATAAATTGTTCAGATAGAAGATACTTCCTAGCTTGAAGAATATGGTAAACTAGCTTGGTCTGCCTTGATCTAATACATTTAGCTGGACGGGAATTACCAGATTGTTTAACAATACACTGTCAAATTGAACGTCAGATATCCAACTTGTAAAAGACGATAATGCTTGCAGGCCCTTTAGCTTGTGGAAGTTATCGGATTGAGGCGTTTCATTGAAGTATAGTAATGGCTCCCCGCCCACTAACGCCATTTTTGTGTGTGTGTGTGTGTGTGTGAATACTGTAACATCATATTTTGTGTGAGTGAAAAATGCCAAATCTTCCCCTTAGTTTTAGACGCCTTAACTTTCGTATTACGCATGTGATCTCAAATGAGACCGTACTTTATCGGTTAGCAGGAGCAGGGTATAAAACCTTAGGCAAACTGAGGTGTGCCAAGAGTGCGGGATTTCGGTCCCGGTCTTGGTAGCGCCTACGAGTATTCATGAGCAAACCGGCCTCGAGTCAGACTTGTACTCGATAGTCTGCTGTAGTTTCGGTTTCATTCCTTTTAGCAGCTGCATGCATGAAGTTTAATCATTTACCAATTCAGCTGATACTGCCAACTTCATGCGCTGTTTTGTTGATTTGTTTTTCCCCTATATTCAGTTAAGGCTTAAGAAGAAGAATCTAAGTCAAGATATCTCATATTTCTTATGGCTTGCATCTTGCAGGCAATTCATGTCATCAATCTTGAGCGGAGACAAGACAGGCAGATTACTGAAATACAACATATCAAACAAAGAAGTGACAATCTTCCCTGAAGGTCTTGCTTTTGCAAATGGAGTAGCATTGAGTAAAGACCGCTCTTTTGTCCTAGTAGCCAAAACTACAACTGGCAGAATTCTCAGGCTCTGGCTCCATGGTCCGAATGCTGGGAAAGTTGATGTTTTTGCCGAGCTTCCGGGATTCCCAGACAACATACGAAGGAACGCTAAAGGGGAGTTTTGGGTTGCCTTACATGCCAAGAAGGGACATCTCTCGCACTTTGCTGTCTCTAACACTTGGATTGGAAAGACATTGTTAAGGCTTCCTTTCAGCTTCAAGCAATTGCACTCTATATTAGTAGGAGGAAAGGCACGCGCAACTGCTATGAAGTTGAGCGAGGAAGGGGCATTTTTGGAAGTTTTGGAAGATTGTGAGGGAAAGAGCATGAAGTTCATTAGTGAAGTGGAAGAGAAGGATGGGAAGCTGTGGATTGGGTCAGTACTGATGCCTTCTATAGGTATGTGTGACTTACAATAGGAGACTGGCTTTTGTTAGTGTAATGGGAAGCCAAATTTCTTCCCTTGGTTTAGGCCATCGTTTGAAATGACTTCTAAGCTTGTATGTTGGAGTCTTATTGTAGTTTTTCCTGGTTTTGTTTGGTGGTGAAACCGAATTTCTTCAGCTTCTCCTATCTGGTACCAAGGCCCTGTTTAGTATTATTTTGAAAATTTTTGAAAATATTTTTTACTTTTTTTTTAGATAAAATTTTAAAATTACTCTTAGTACAATTCTTTAAAAATTCTTATTTTTTAAACCAAAACTATTTTTATCCATTTTTATGTGGGGAATAAATAAAATAATTAGCCGAAGTTTGTGCTGAGTAAAATATAATAGAAAGAAAGGAGAGACTGAAGGAGAAAATTCTTGTAGTGTCTGGAAAGATGGCTTATAGCGGTAAACTATCAGATTCAGCCAAATAGTGGTGCTTGACGTGATGTCCAGAGTCATATTTTTTTCATTTTCAGGGGAATCATGGAGTCTGATACTTATCAGGTAACAAATATGTGATTGGACTGAGAATTGGTAGTTTTGACAAATAAAGCTGTGTAGCGGCTAGTATGTGTTCTGCGAAACTATTTAACTTCCAGAAAACGAACCTTAATAAAAAAAAAAAAGGAAGGAAATATAGCCTCTGAATTTTTTTTTTCCCTTTTGTGTGTTTTGTGTATCTTAATTGTTTTTAACGTTAAAAAAGGTAAGAAAAGGAGAAGGATATACAAAGGCCATTCCTCTAATCTACAAATAAATAAATCTCAGCTTCACTTTTGTGCTTAAAGCTAGACCATCAACAAAATTGGTGTAAATTAGTTTGGGTATGACTTTTCAAGCCTTGTACTATATCAGTGTCCCCCTGAATGTGAAAAAAAAAGGATCAAATTGTTCGCAAAGGAAGCATATTTGAAAAATAACCCTCAGTAGTATTTTCCGACACCTTTTCTCTAATGAATTGATGTTTCACATTAATACGCTTGGTCTTCTCGTGATATACTGGATTTTTACATAGGTGTATTGCAAATTAGCTATCCTAGTAGATTATGGGTCCTTCCTTCAAAACTTGCAATTCCTTCGGTAGCCTTTTTAGCCATATTGCTTCTTTGAAACACTTCAAACTTGCAACATACTCTGCTTCAGTACTTGACAATGCCACCATGAGTTGAAGTTGGGCCTTCCAACTTATACAGTTTCCTCCCAATGTCCTCATATAGGTTGAACAAGACCTACTCCTATCTCTATCTCCTACAAAATCAGAGTCTATAAAACCATCTAGAGTAAAATTGTTAGCATTATACTCATATATTGAACTGGTACTGTTCATATATTTCAATGCCCAATTCATGGCAGATCAATGCTCTTTCCCTGGTTAGACATATACTTACTTAACACACTTATTGCATTTGCTAGATCAGGCCTGCTGTAAATCATTGCACACATCAAAGAACCAACCACACTTGAGCAGGGCACTTTAGTCATCCTAAGCTTCTCTTCTTTTGTAGATGGAGATTATTCTAGCAAGAGCTTAAAATGACTGGCAAGAGGCACTTTCACTGACTGTGACTGGTCCATAGTGAACTGTTGAACAACCTTCTTCAAATACTCTCCTGAGATAAAGCACAAAACCTTATGAGCCCTATTTCTTTTATTATTAATTCCCAGTATCCTTTTGGCTTCACCTAAATCTTTCATATCAAATTCAGTACTAAGCAACTTCTTGACATTATTAACAGCTCTAGAACTTTTGCTAAAGACTAACATATCATCCACCTAAAACAGTAAATATACTGCTTCTTGTGAGTTGCTACTCTTGTAGTACAGATTTGGATCATAATCACTTCTCTTGAAGCCTTCCTTGATTACAAACTGTTCAAATCGCTAATACCATTGCCGTGGTGATTGTTTTAGACCATAAAGGGACTTCTTTAGTAGACAAACTTTAACCTTCTCGCCTTTAACTTCAAAACCAGGAGGCTGACTCATATAAATTGTTCTTGAAGGTCACCTTGTAGAAAAGCCCTTTTTGCATCTATTTGCTCCAATTCCCAATCATTTTCAACAACCGGTGCCAGTATAGTCCTGATTGTTTTAAATTTGACCACAGGTGAAAAAAATTGTAGTGTAATTCAACCTGAGTAAATTCTTTGGTAACTAATCTTGCCTTATATCTCACTGGTTTAGCAAAAGCAATATCTTTTTTTGATCTTATGAATCTACTTGCAATCTATAAAATTTTGCCTTTTTGGTTTGTCCACTAAGATCCAAGTATGGTTCTTGACTAGGGATTGCATTTCATCACTCATAGCATCCTTCTACATCTTTGCTTAGGGATTGGATATAGCTTCAACATAACTTTTAGGCTCTTCCTATGCCAATTCTCTGTCGTGTTAAGTGCATAAGCTATCAAATTACCACCTTCATATATGGATGGTGGCTTAATAGCTATTCTTTTCCTGTCTCTTGTAAGCCATTACTCACTCAAATCTTGTCCAGTAACCGGTTGTGTATCCGTGACTACTTCTTCCCTGAGAACCTTGTTCTCTTCACACGTCACCTTGATCAACTAGTGGTTCCTGACCTTGAGGTTGAACATGAACATCACCTTGATCATCTAGTGGTTCAAAGGTGGACTGTCCTCAAAGGTGGACTTGTCACATTTGGTTTAGGATTAGCTATCCCTCTCCACTTGTGACAACGCGCCATAATGATGTTAATTGTGCAACTCTAGGGCTCTAAAAGATAAAATGAATCGTTTTAATATGGAGAAGGAAAAGAGAAGATATGTTCTTATGAAGTGTACTTTATGTACTATCATGATTATGTGAAGGTTACAATGACTCATGTTTATGCTTAAAGTTTTTTAATATTTTGTGAGATCTCATATGTACTTACTAAGCTTAATGCTTACTTAAGTTATATCAAGTCTACAGCCATAGATGGAGGATGGATGGACAGATGTGTATTGCAAGGAATGTGGTTTTAGAACACGGAGTTACATTATGAAATAAATAACAATAATGATATATTAAATTTAATTCTGCATATTACGAGACTTATTTAATTGTTACGTTTTTGCTATTCTCATGAACTCGATATTATGTGGTTGGGTTATCAAACTTTGGTTTACAATAATTTATAGATTGTGATTTGATAACACTTTATACATGTCCTTATGCTTACTAAGTTAATAGTACTAATTACTTTAGCAAGTAGTCCATTAGCCGAATACCTTGGGTATTCTGTCAGGCTAACCGATGAAGAAAATCGTTCAAGGTAAGTAAATATTGAATCCACTTGAAAGTTGTGATCATATGAAATCCTAGTAGTCTATATCTAGAAATAAACTAATTATTTAAAAGTAAAGTAAAGTTTTATTTCATATGTTTGTATAGGGATATTTTTTAATTAGTTGTATAAAACAATAAAATTAGATTGAAATTCCTAGGTAAATAATTGGATAATACTTACATGTTCAGGTTTTCCTAATAAATAATTAAGAAATAATGATGAAAGTTAACGATTTTTGTGATATCTGTAAGAGGATATTACATAACTGGTGTGAATTCTTCAACACTGCAATACTAGATGAGAAATATTGACTTTGCATTGATTTGAGTTTGCATTGATTTGAGTTAATTGATATGGTTTCCCATTTTAAAATTTGTGAAGTATGGTAAGTTTTTCTAAATGATTTGACTTTCCCCAATTTCCTCTCCATTTACACGTGAATAGCCTCAATTTTGGTCAGAAAATTTCTGACTTAATAGAGAGTTTTGACTCCCTTTACGTAATGCTCATTTACGTTATATTTCTCTCTTTTTTTTTTCTTAGACTTTTTCTATCTCTCTCCTCTCTCTCTTTCACGTTTTCTTTCTCGTTCTCTTCCTCAATTCTCTTGCAAATATTTGAGAAATATTGAGTTTTCTTTGGTTGAATTTGAAGAAAATGGAGAAGAATTTGTTTTTTTAAGGTAAGAACTCATTTTTTGGTATTTCTGAAAAGTATTTCTCCTCCTCAATCCGACTACCATAACTTTGTCTAGGTATTTTATTTTGTTCTGAAATTTTAATATAATGTTCATATATGTGTTATGTAATGTTCCTCCAAGTTTCACGTTATTTCGATACTTCTATGATAAGTTATGAATTTTCTTCTTTTTGCCACTCATAGTAAATTAATGCTGATTGAGTATGTTGCACAAAAATATGAGTTTTGTTCATAACGCAAATGAATGTTATTTTGCAAGAAATTTAGCAAATATGTTTATGTATATGTTAATGTATGAATTAACAAGTCTCATGATAATATGATAAATATTTTATGTAATATGAAATTTTTATTGAAGCTAGGTTTATAGACTGTTTTATTGGTAAATTGTTGAACTCCTGGTTTTGTGATGATTTGGTTAACTAAATGATTTTATTTGATGATAAAATATTTTAGTGGTTCTGTAACTTTATGTTAATAAGTTGTCTTATGAATTTTAGGGTCATTATATTTTTATTTTAATTATGAGAATATGATGATTGCTTATAACTCATTGCATGAATTGATTATGATTATTTTTTCTATGAGTTCAAACACACGTTTTGGAATGTATGGAATTTATTTAAAGGTGATTTTTGGATATGTTAAAGTTTTATATGTCTATTATATGTGTTAATTTTCATAGATTTTTATATGGTATGGAAATGTAATATATGGACTTGAGTTTAGAGTTGTTCACTGAATTGTTATTGCTGGCAGTTTTAGAAGTGGGAGCTATGTGATATGGTTTAAATTACCAAATGAAATTTTTATGACAAATGAAAAATCACGATAATATATTTATGTATTATTTTGGTTCCTGCCAAGTGTGGTACTTAAATTATATGAGAATGTTGAGTTGTGGAATTTAGAATTCATGGAGGTCAGAAAATGTTTGTGTTGGTAGTTTGTTCTTATGATTTATGGATAATCAAAATGTGTTATAAATTATGTTTGCTAAGAGATGAATGTATGAGTGATGACTTATGAAATGGATGATTTAATTCTATGAAAATAAATATTAATTTTTATGTATCTTTTAAGGAATGTATGACATGAACACATTATAAAGAAGAGCACATCGAGACCGCGGTGTCATCACTAACAGTATTAAGGTTAAGTAAGCTAGCCAAAAAGTAAATACATTCTCACCTGCAACATGATATGTTTTATAAGGTTTGAAATTATGTTCATGATGATATTTATGATGATTTTATGATGATTACCTTGAAAGGTTTCTTATGAAAGATTTTCATGTTCAAAAGTTATGCATGTATGATGATGACAAATTTCAAAGCATGAAAATTATATATATATGTATCACCTAAGTAAGTGTTCCACACTAATGTTATGATACGATATGTTATGAAGTCATGTTTGGTTTAGGATTAGCTACCATTCTCCTCTCATGACGGCGCGCCTACAATGATGATTATGGTGCAACACTTGGGCCCTTAAGATAAAATGAATTAAGTTTTAACATGGATAAAGTTTTGAAAGATATGTTCCTTAAGAAATTGTGCTTAGTGCACTATTATGTTGATGATGATGATGATGTTCATAAAATGTTTTAAGTTGTGAGATAACAATGTACTTACTAAGCTTTAGCTTATTCAAGTTTATATCATGTTGCAGATAAAGGTAAGAAGGTGATGGACTAGGCGGAGGGCGTAGAAAGGCGTGTGAGTTAAGCAAGATGAATTGTAATAGGAAGCACGCTATGCAAGAAAGTTTTTAATGATTAAATCAAGTTTTATAATTTGAACATGTTTACTGATAAGTTTTAAAGAATTCATGAACTATGTTTAATTGTTTTATCTTATTATATTAAGTATATGGTCTTCCGCGTATTGAAGTATTGATTCTCGATTTAAAAATTTATTTTCTAATTTTTCTTAGTCGGTCGGCCTGCCGAACAATGAAGATAAGCCTGCTGAACCTAGCAAAAGTTTTAAACCCTGTTTTTGTAGAGCCTCGGGCGGCTGCCGGTGGATGTTTTTCGGCCTGTCGATCAAGTTCGGCTTGCCAAACAGTGAGAGCTGATTGTTTTAAAATGTTGTGATGTTTCTTTTTAAATTATGATTTTATTATTTGGAATGTTTAACTAATTAAAGAATGTTTATGACCAGGTAAATTATTATTATTATTATTATTGATTAAATTATTGAATGTTGTGAAAAAAAAAAAGATTGCATGCATGGATTTGGATATGATTTCTTAATTATGTTTCCAATTGAGTTTTATGTTTTTTCAAAACAATTAAGTTTTGTGTTTTTTTTCAAAACAATTAAGTTTTGTTCAAATAGTTATCCTAAAATAAAAGTATGTATGTAATGTATGAAAGTATGACATCTGTGACGTCGGTTAAGGGGGGGCGTTACAGTCAAAGCCTACTCTGTGTATATCCAGATAGGCAAGAAGACCAAGACTTTTGGTCGACAATTTAAAGCCCAGAGAATCGTTATGGGCTTATATAAAAAGATTTAGCAAAGCTATCTTAGTGATTTTGGATTTGGAGGATGAGACGGCTTGAGAGGCTTTAAAGAAAAGACTTTTGCACAAATCTTCATTCAAAAAATAGCATCTGCTTAGAGTACCCGCAAACGATCTAGGAGGCCCTGAATAGAGCCAAGTGATGGATTGATCTCAAATAGGAGAATGAGCACAGCGAACAAGAGCTCACAAGGAATAGAGAACAAAATAGGAGCTTGAGAGGTAGCCAAAGACTCAACCAAAACGAAGAGGATGAACAAGAACACCACTGAGAACAAGTGGAGAAATAAAGAGGAACGCAAACTACAAGGGGGAACAGGCCATTGTCACCATCGAGACATGCCCTAAACATATCGCTGACTGAGTTGAACACTCAGCTGGAGGGGTAAGACTAAGTTAGATGGCCAAACAAAATGGCCCCTAGAAAATCCCACGACCATATAAAGTACTATGAGTTTCACCAAGACATAGGACATTTGACGATCGACTGTAACACTCTATGAATCCAGATTGCAGAATTACTAATGAAAGGACACTTGAGGGAGAACTTGTCCAAATGGGAGAAACAGACCTACAGGCTGGATCACGAGAGAAGCAAATCGAGGAATCGACAAGCCTAAGAGAAAATGCCACCACTACCACTAGTCAGGAAGGTGATCAGAGCCATCTATGGGGGCTCAATTTGTAGTGTAGATTCTACGATCCAAATGAAAGCCCACCAAAAAAGAGCGAACCGAGCAACCACCAGTTCGATAATGGAAGAGTTTGGCGAGCACACCATATCTTTCTATAGCAACGAGACGTCGGGCTTAACAGGCCACAAGAGGACGCTTTGGTGATCAAGTTCAATGTCACGAATAATGAAATTAGGAGAATACTTGTTGATGATAGAAGCTTAGTAGATGTTTTGTTTCTCTCAACATTAAAAGAGATGGACATCGAAGAAAGGGTGATAAAGAAGTTAACAACCACACTGGTGGGATTTAATGGAGAAGCTACAACGACACTAAGAAGGATCAAACTACTTGTCTATGCCACTGGAGAAAATTGGATGATAAATTTTCTTGTAATGGATTGCCCTTTCGAGTCTAATATGATTCTTGGGCGACTATAAATACATTCAATAAAAGTAGTCCCATCCACCTATAACCAACGAATCTGATTCCCAACGAAGTGAGGGAAAAGAGAAATCCGTGGAAGTTAGGATGTAGGAGTTAGAACAACCATGAAGTGGAAGAAACTAGCATTATAGCAACTATAGACGAGCCCATCGAATAGGTCAAACATTTAGAAGCAGGGGGAGCCAGTACTTGAACAGTTAGATGAGGTGTAGATTGACCCCGAACACAAACGCCAAATAGTGAATATCAGCTCGCAGCTCAACCTAGAGGTAAAGTATGCTATAATAAATTTTTAAAGGCTAATAAGGATTGCTTTGTATGGTCCCATATAGACATGCCTAGGATTGACCTAAGTATCATCTCGCACCAGCTTAATGTCAATCAAATCATCGACCTATACGACAAAAGAAAAGACAGTTGGGGTCGAATGAAATAATATAGTAAAGGAGGAAGTGAGGCGCTTGTTGGAAGTAGGATTCATTAGTCTAGTTCAATACCCATATTGATTGGCGAATGTTGTGATAATGAAGAAGAAAAATAGGAAATGGCGAATGTGTGAAGACTTCACAGACCTGAATAAAGCTTGCCCAAAAGATAGCTATCTGTTAACCCACATCGACCATTTCATCGATGTTACTGCTGGCCATGAAGTATTAAGTTCCTTGATGCTTTTTCTAGCTATAATCAAATCCTTCTACACCCTGAATGTAACACCCATTATTTTCATAACGGGTATTATGGTAATTAAATTAATTATTAGTATTGCAATTAAAATTTTTCTTATCTAAAATCTATTTTATATTATCTATTTCTATCTATTTTTAAATTTTCTAAAAAATTTCTTATACTTATTTAGTATATTTACCGAAATATTCTTGGAACTTCTAAATAATTACAAAATTTCTATTTTGGCATTATATGCCTAAAGTCTTCGAAGGAGACTCATTTCCCCTATCAATCTTTTTCTTCTTATTTCCTTTTTCCTATTACACCAAACTCTCTCTTTTTCTCTTTCTTTTTCTCTCTTTTCCTCTCTATTTTCTCTCTTCTTTTCTCTTTGGTTTCTTCAAAATCAAGATCATCAACCTAGCTTCAAAGTGATTAAAAGAGGCAATCCAAAGTTATTTTCATGGATCTACCAAGGTCACAAAACAAGATCAAGGATTTTTGCAAACAAAATCACTATTTTACTTTAAGCTTGAGGTAAGGTTTTCTAAGCTAAAAACCTTGATTTAAATTTGTGTTTTGGTATGAGAATTGAGAGAAATGTGTCCTTGAATATTTATGGGTAATTATACAATGTTTTTAAAGCTTGATTTATATAGATCTTTGTTCAAAATGAGTTTTTGAGTTATTTTTGAAAAGTTTTAATTTTTGGTTTAGATTTGTTTGTTGAACATGAAAATTTTGAAAAAAAGGATCTATATGTGTTTAAAAGTGTTAATCCACAGTTTTATGTATTTTCAATACCCTAAAATTTGTTAAAACCGGGCAGATTTAGTATTAAAGTTTGAAACCTTTGAAACTTGAGAATTTGATTTTTAGAAGTTGTATTGTCGACAAGCCAATCTTTTCAATCAGCAGGCTAGACCTCTCGGTAGGTTTGACAAGCCGAACACCATGAATCGACAAGCCGAACACTGTTTAGTTCGGTAGGCCAATGAACATTACCAGCAGGCCAAACTTTGAGACCGACAGGCTGGCAGAGGGTCCAGAAATAGCAGTCTTGTTTCGAAGGCTAAAAAATCTTATCGGAAGGTCGATCAAGCATCCAAACACACTTATTTTTCATCATTTTGTGTTACAAAATGTTCCAAGGATTGCAAATAAATGATTATGGCACACTAGTAAGAATAAATGGTAAATTGATGTGATTATGGATTAGGAATTTAGTTAAAGTATGGTTATTTTATACGTCGTAGGATGACGAAGTACTTGGAGCTTACGTTGTGAGCTTGGTATTGTGAGCTGGAAGTTATTGGTATGGTATACCTCATTTTTTGTGAGGTTTTTATGGAATTAAAATTGATTGTTTTATTGCAAGATATATATATATGTATGTTGAACTGCTATTATATGAGTATCATATATGAGATAATGATATGAGCTTGTCCTGTATTGTACAACGAGGAATATATTGATTTGACATATGTTGTTGTAAATTGAAAAGTATGGTTAGGAATAATTAACTCTATAGATAATGAATGATTATAGAGGAATGGTAAGACATGAAGAGGGCTGCGGTTACATCCTTGGGCATGAATACCCTAAAAGGTAAAATAGGGGGAGGTGATGATGCTCCCTTGGGTCAAAAGTCTCAAAACGCACTGTACAGGAATCGACTTATTGAGGATCCGGGGCTTGATGTCCCCTCACTAGAGCACCCTTGGAATGTTTGGAGGGTGATCAAGCATGCCCATTTGGGTTTCGATGAGTTGAGTGAAATGATATTTTATGGCACAGTGGATATAGATGAGCATAACTGAATCCTGAATTATTATGTATATATACGTGTATGAAACTTGGTAAGAATGATCATAAGGTATCCACCGAAATTGAACATGATAGTATTGATGAATAATGAATGAGAATTAACTAACCATACAGGTTTTAATGTGGCAATGATAAAAGCCAAAAGGTGAGTAATTTTTTCCCTACTAAGCATGTTGTCGCTCATTCCCCTATATTTTTATCTTTTTAGGACTCACCAAGTGTGAGGTGGCTACGAGAAAATAATTGCAGAAACTATGTAACCGTATTACGTTGGAATTGATTCATTTGTTAGAGAATGTCTTTCAAGATAATGTAAGCTTCGTATGTTACTTTTTGAGACTATAATAAGATCATGTTGAGGGTTGGAATGATGATGATGATAGTTTTATATTATTATATTTAAGGTGCTACATTAAACTATGGTTTAATTATTGTTTATATTTTTACTTTGTTTTAAGAGTTATCATTTAAGTCCGAGGAAAATTTCTTTTGATGTTTTAATTATATTTTTGGTCTTTATTTTATTTATTAAAAACTATTAACCCCCACTTAGAGGTGTTACATTGAAGATCAAGAAGAAACTGCCTTCATCATTAAGTATGGTATTTTTATTTCAAGGTCATGCTGTTTTGACTAAAAAATGCTGGAGCGACCTACCAGAGGTTCGTCAACATGCTGTTCGAGGAACAGATTAGGAAGAATATAGAAGTTTATATTGATGATATGCTAGTGAAGTCTTTGTAGGCTTATCTTCATGTGTAGCATTTACAAGAGTGCTTCGACGTGCTGAGGAAGTATAACATGAAGTTGAACCCAAAAAAGTATACTTTTGGTGTTGCCAACAAGATGTTCTTGGGATATCTTATGACAAAACAGGGTGAGGAGAACCCAGACCAAATAAAAGCTTTCCAACTAATGCCATCACTACGAAGCAAGCAAGAAATTTAGAAGTTTACTAAGCGAGTCACAGCTCTAAGCTTTTACATTGCTCGCCCATTAGACAGTAGTAAGTTCTGCGCTAGTCTAGGAGGAAGACTCAATTTAAAAGCTGGTGTTCTTCCTCAATCATACACTATTAGATGGGGAAACAAGGTGCTTAATTATTGAGAAACTCACCCAGGCCCTTGTCATATCTGCTCATAAACTATGACTATATTTTCAAGGCCACAAGATCGTAGTGCTTTTCCCATACCTGATGTGAGCTATTTTGCACAAAATAGATGTTTTGAGGAGATTGAAAAAATAGGCAGTCAAACCCACTAAGTTTGATTTGAATACAAGACTTAAACCATGTTAAAGGCTTAAGTGCTGGCTGATTTGAATACAAGACTCGAATAGGCTTAAGTACCCAATGCGAGCTATTTTGTACAAACTATATGTTTTTAGGAGATTGAAAAAATGGCAGTCGAATCCACT
Organism: Artocarpus heterophyllus; assembly: GCA_025403435.1. NCBI lineage: Eukaryota > Viridiplantae > Streptophyta > Magnoliopsida > Rosales > Moraceae > Artocarpus > Artocarpus heterophyllus. Next base: position 19,849,211 of record CM046352.1, on the reverse strand, counting down.
AAGTTTGATTTGAATACAAGACTCGAACCACGTTAAAGGCTTAAGTGTTGGCTAATTTTGTAGCAGAACTGACATACAAGCTAGACAACAATGAGTCGAAGATATAGAAAATGCAAGTAAAAGGGAGCTAGCAATGACAAGGGTTCAAGAGTTGGGATCTTGCTGCGATCACCGATAGCTGAGGAAATCAAACAAAGCTTTAGATTGGGTTTTAAAGCAACCAACAACAAAGAGAAATACGAAGCCATTATTGCTGGCTTACGATTAACCATGACATTAGGGGCTACGAAACTAATCCTTAAAGGTGACTTGACCTTGGTAATCAATCAGATTATCAGATATTATGAAACTTGGGATGACAAGATGATCTTCTACCAGGAGTTGTTAATAGATTGAAGCATTAGTTTGATTGGTTTGAAGTAAGGCACATGCCGTATGAGTCAAACTCGAGAGAAGACACGCTTGCCAATCTTGGATCATTAGTCAGTGTGAAAGAAAAGAAAGATATTCCACTAGAATACATCAAGCGACCACCCAGCATCAAAACTATTGGGGAGACGAATTATGTTGATCCTAGATATGACTGGAGAACCCTAATTGAGATGTACATAACTGAAGGATGGCTCCCATAAGACAAGCAGGCTACGAGGAAAATCAAAGTACAACTAGCAAGGCACTGTCTGATTGATGGAAAGCTTTATAAATGCTCGATTGTAGGTTCTTACCTTAGATGCTTGAGTAAAGATATTGCGAGGATGATCTCTGTGTGTCAAGATCAAAAAGCAAGGTTACTATTGGCCCACCATGTAGAGTGACTTAGAAGAATTTACTAAGAAATGTGATAGTTGCCAGAGACACGCACCAGTAATCCACTAGCCCACTAAAGAACTATCATCAATCGGTTCGCCATACCCATTCATGAAGTATTCAATGGATATGGTTAGACCTTTTCCTCCAGCCTTTGGGCAGGTAAAATGCCTTATCATTCTTATAGATTATTTATCTAAATGGGTGGACGCTAAAGCCTTTGTAGATACTAAAGAACGTGATGTCAAAAGATTAATTTAGAGAAATATCATCTGTCGGTTTGGAGTGCCCAGGGCGATTATTACCGATAATGTCTCCTAGTTCATCTCTACCGCTTTTAAGAAATTCTACCATGATTGAGGCATCATCTTGACCTTTTCGATGCCTAGATATCCATAAGGGAATGAACAGGCTGAAGTGACAAACAAGACGATCGTCAAAAACTTGAAGGAAAAGTTCAAGTCAGGAAGGGATGCTAGGTCAAAGAACTCCTAACAGTGCTATGGGCTTATTGAATAACCCTAAGGCATGCAACTGGTGAATCCTCATTCTTCTTTGTCTATGGCATAGAAGCAGTGATCTCAGCCGAGTTTGTCACTCAAGACCTCCAAATTGATTATTCCTTTCTCAATGAAATGACTAATGAAGAAATGATGAAAGATACACTTGATCTGTTTGATGAAAAGAGGGGAAATGCTCTCTATCACCTTGGTCGATAATAGTAGGGAACTACAAGATACTACAACACCAAGGTCAAAATCAGAAGGCTTTAGATTTGATAACTCATGCTGCGTAAAGTTTTTAAGAATGCGAGAGAGGCATATGCTAGGAAGTTAGCTGCTAATTAGGAAGGCCCATACTGAATCCACGGCATTGTACGCGATGGAGTTTACAAATTGGAGAAACTCAATGGTTCCATCATCAGCAAGAGTTGGAATGCCCATCACCAGAGAAAGTAATATATCTAGTTTTATTGTAATAAGTTTTTGAACTAAGCAGTTTACTTTTAATCTTTTAGGTTTTTTGTAATGTCATTTAACCAGTTTCGTAGTAGGTTGTCCATCGACATAATTCTGGAGCATCAGTCGAACGACTACTTTAGCAATGTAAAGAGCATTGATGAGACTTAGAAAACACATTTTTCATAATGTTAAAATTAATCATTTTGCATTAATATTTCTCATAAAACTCCTTAATTATAGCAATTTTGTGACAAACAGTGTATTAGTGTTCTAGTTCAAATATAACCTAGTATTTTCCTTTTTTTTTTTTTAGTGTGTTAATTTTTTTTATTATTTTGTGCATTGTTTTTCTTAAAATTTAGAACGATGATTTTTTAAAAAATTCGTTAAAGTGGCTGAAATTATAGAGGATATAGTCATGATTGATTAGTTGGTATTTTGATATCAATGAACTCTAGATATGTATTTTAATGAAATGATTTTCAACAAATTTTTCTAAATTTTAGACTTTTGTAAATTTTAATTGAAAATTCAAAAACACATAAAAATTAAAAAATTCATAAATACACAAATATTTTTTAGTTTGTTTTAGTAATCTATTAGGTTACTTTTATTTAGCCTATTTTATTTAAGCCCATTATTGTTTAGAATAGTGTCATACACATTTATACAATCATCCCCGTGTCTAAATGTGACTTACCATTTCTCTATATATCTTGTCACTATGCATCGAGGCTCAAAAATCTGTGCACTTGCTTGTTAGACATGTATGCTCTAAGGAGTAAAAATGTAATACGTTTTTGGAGACATTTTTATCAATAAAGAATTTATTCATTTATATATACCAAATATTGTCCTCTTTACGTTCATATTTGTTGAATGTATGATAAGCAAACAGTAGTCTGAGACTGTCAGTCTAAACCTTAAGAGTTGGGCATATGATGGGATGATTATGCGGTAGACACGACTCTTAAGGTGATGGTCTAAAATATATGATCCGCAATCGAGGGAATAAAGTTGGGCGCTTTATTCATGTAAAGATTGTTATGTTGTCTATATCCCTTTTGGGAGATGGTTTCTCTTAGCCATCGGAGTTGGACTCCGTGAATAGAAACATTGGCGCGTTGTCATAGGTGACGATGTGTTGGATCGGGACATAAAGTGAATTGATTTGGATTAATAATTCTGTCTTGTCAAATCGATTCACTTTAGACAATCATTTGTATTGTATCTTAATCCTGAGATGAATAATGGGCCCGTTGTCTCGATTTGTGTCTTTTGATGTACCAATGGGTGACTCCCACATCTCTATAGTGGCATGCATGCCGGTACGTTGGAGGCATGACTCTTGGTAGCGTAGACTTGTTATTCATAGATATGGAATCCATAGCTCCTCTTTAGGAGTAATGATATCCTCTTATATGCGTTGTCCTGTAATTGGAAAACTGGAGCGCTCAACCATTTGGATACATAGGTGTAACCGAATGGTATACTATCTTTGGATGGTAAGTTTTCTAATGGTGAGACAATGGAACGTAAGATAAAAATAATCGGGAAGGTAAGACAGAACTTGTCCTTAAGCCGATTATGGATGATCATATGGGGATGCGATACACTATGATATGTCATGGAGACTTAGCTACACGAGCTTCGTAATTCTATAAAGTTCGAGAGTGCAGCTCCAAGCTTTTAGTGGAGTAGCGTTGGGGTTGATAATTGTGAAATGTATATCTGGGATATTGGGTTTCATAATTATCATGAGCTTGAACTTTATAGGTCCATTTTGATCCCCTTTGCTAGCTCACAAAATCCTGTAACGACACGGCGTGCTTTTCTAATAATTGGTGACTTATGTCGGATTTATCAGATTGGTTTAAAAGAATCAAATAATTCATGTCTGTTTATCAGTTGAATTAATTATGTAAGAAATTAGTTCAAGATGAACTTGTTGAATTATGGCGTTCGGATAATTCTTGTCTGTTTATCGGTTGTTTTAATTTTGGACAATTAGAACAAGATAAACTTGTAGAATTATTGTGAATTGATTTATTTTCTTAGAGATTATCTTGATAAAGTTTGTTTTGATCAGATATCTTTTCTATTAGGCTATTTGAATCAAAACTGAGACTTTATCCTTTAGAATCTCGGGTGGAAAATAAAAGATTCGCGGAGATTTTTTCTCGGCAGTTCGGCATGCCGGATGACGTGTTCGGCCTGCCGAACTGGTCAGTTCGGCCTGCCTATCACACAGTTCGGCATGCCGACCGCGACAGTTAAGATTACGCGTTTTTCACGCGTATCTTATCAGATATTGATCCGAACTTGATTCTGTTTCGATTTTTGAGACCTAATCTGATATGGACTGACCCCAAGGACCAATAGGTATAAAAAGGGAGTGAGTCTAATGATTTACTCAGATCAATTTGAGAGATTAAGAGTGATACTCTTCTAGTGAGCATCTGAAAACTCCCTGAGAGCTTTTGTTCACAAATTACGAACACTAGCTTTGGGTTCTCTCTATTGGTTGGAAGGAGAGTCACCGGTGGAAGAGCTGTACGTGTGAGCCCACACTCACTCCGGTTGTGGATAGAGAATAGCAAAGAAGACCAGTTGGTTGAGGCTCTTCTGGAACGTTACTTCTCTACACAGGTCGCGGAGGTTCTTCGGCACACTGAGGTTAGTAAGATCTGTTTAATTTATACATATAACATGTCAAACTTGTGTTTTGGAAATTACTCTGATGAAAAATTTTTAAAATTCCGCTGCGCACTTTGTTTCCAACAATTGGTATCAGAGCCGAGGTTTTTACATAAATTTGCAAGTTTGTGATCATGTTATATGCATAAATTTTGTGATCTTAATCTCTCCAATGCTTGAATTAAATTTTATAGAGAGATGGCACTCTAGGTTTCTATATAATATATATGTTGTCATGGATTATATGGTGAATGTTTATTAATTAATTATGGTTGATTAAATTGTTGTTTAATTATTTATTAATTAATTAATACCGGTTATGGTTCCTTAGAGGTTAGAATGTGTATCTAGGTTTTTCATGTAATTAGATGGCGGACTATCATCTCCGTCTAGGAATTATTATTTAATTTTTAATTTGTAAGAATTTTGTAATTAAATAATTATTCGGAGAAGACGGAACAAGAAGACGGAACGAGAAGTCGAAACTTAAAGATAGATGATGGCGCCTCCAGGTATTTCCTGAGTCTCTAATTTTATGTTTTTGAATTGTTGAAAATAAAATTGATGAATTGCATTAAAATTGTATTTTCTGGATTGAGGGTTTTCTGCTCGGTCGGCATGCCGGACCTCACAGTTCGGCAGGCCGAAGGTCACAGATCGGCAGGCCGGACGTACGGTCCGGCAGGCCGACAGTGGGGCAGAAATTTTGGTGCTCTGCCGGCAGGCCGAACCTTCATGTTCGACAGGCCGAACCACCATGATCGGCAGACCGATCACCCAGATCGGCCTGCCGACCGAGAGCTACCAGGTGTCCAGAAAAGGTGCGATTTTTCAAGTGCAATTTTAATTTTATTTTTGGGACGATTCTGAGAAACATTAAATTTGGATATGACCGGAAATATGAAGTATTCGATTCATACGGGATTGAGGACTTGAAGATGGATATTACATGAAGAAGGATACAGCTTGAGGATTCAAGGATGAAGAATCGATAAATGTCTCGATTATTCTCTTGTAATCTTAGTTTTTCTATTCTCTAGGGTGGAACCATAATATTACGGTTATTATTATTATTATGCTTGTAGCTTTGCTTGATTGCTTTGCTTGTCTGCATTATAATATGATTTACCATGTATATTGATAACATGTCATATAGAATAGGGAGTGCCGCTCATATTAAAATTGTTCATGCATAATTTTAAAATAAAACCTTGACTTCAAAATATTGAGTGGGAGAAGGTTTTCGAAGAGAGAACCTAAGGCATCCATCGTTGGTCCATAGGAAGAACTTGATGGTCCCAACCCCTAGGAAGGGATTTCTATCATGTACCAGATTGGATCTCTGAAAGGATAAGGTATTTTAGTATGATTTATGATTGCACACCCCTAGGTGGTGATTATAAATCATGGATAAAATATTAAAACGGTGGTTATACACTCACGTTAATTTTATTATTAACCTCCCCTAGGAGCTCTGTTAATAAAATTAATGACCAAAGAAATGATTATTAGTATATGCTGGATCATACGGGTCCTGGATGGCATATATTAATCAGGAGGAGATCCGTGTTCTTGATTGAATTTGGCATGACTCCCCTAGGAGCTTGTTGAATTCTGAGTTGGGAATTATCGTTGTAAGGTTGTGATATTTTCAAGGTTTTGACACATAAACACATTTGTATGATTTTACATGATTGTGTTATCTTACTAAATTATTATATATGTTTGCTTATGTTTGGTATATGATTCTTTATTGTAGATTGAAAATGTCTAAAAACGCTTTATCATCGATACTTGACAAAAACCAATTAACCGGTGAGAACTATAATGATTGGAAACGGAACCTGGACATCGTCCTTTCCTTTGAGAAACTGAAATATGTTCTGACAACTCCTTGTCCTCCCAAGCCTACGGGAGACTCAAGTAATGAGCAATTCCAAGCGTACGACTGCTGGAAAGATGCTAATGATCAGGCCCGCTGCTATGTTATGGCTAGCATGAATAACGTGCTGCAGGCTCAACACCAGGATTATGAGACTGCGAAGCAGATCTTGGATAATCTTGAGGACATGTTTGGAGGCCAGGCCATAACAAAGCGGCAAGGGGCGCTTCGGAAACTCTTAAACTGTAGACAGAGACCGGGGACATCTGTAAAGGAGCACATGATGTTGGTCATGGGTTACCTCGCTGAGGCTCAAACCAATGGAGCCAACATCGATGCTGAAACTCAGATGACTATGGTCTTTGAGACTCTGTCTAAGGAATTTATTCCGTTTAGAGCTACTTTTAATCTAAGCAATAGACGGGATATGACCTTGACAGAACTGATGAAACAGTTACAAGAGTTTGAACTGCTGATCAGGGAGTCTCCTGCTGGTGGAGAGGCCAATATGGTAGCTGCTTCTGGTTCCAATCCTAACTCTGGGAATGGAAAGAAGCAACGGGCCAAAAGTGGGAAGTCTTCTATTCCTATTGCTACCAAGAGCAAGAAGAAGAAGAAGAAGAACCCAAAGAAGCTTAAGTGCTTCTTTTGTGGTAAGGTCGGGCATATAAAGAAGCATTGCAAGGACTTCCTTTCCAAGGGAGGTAGGTGTGATCTTCTATATTTAGAAACTTGTTTGGTTGAGGAATCCAGTGACATTTGGGTCATAGATTCCGGTGCAACTAATCATGTTTGTGTTTCTCTGCAGGGATTCAAAGAAACGAGAAGTCTACTTCGTGAAGACTTAACGCTTCGGATGGGCGATGGATCCTTGGTCTCAGCGGAAGCAGTGGGAGATGTCCATCTTTATTTTGATAATTATAGGAGTTTAATTTTGCGAGATTGTTTTTATGTTCCTAAATTTGAAAGGAATTTAATTTCTGTATCTTCTTTATTTAAAGACTCCTACGTGGTATCTTTTAATGAAAAAGTGGTGATTCGTAAAAACAAATCTTTTATCTGTTCTGGATGGATGCAAAATAATCTATATTTTATCAAACCTAAGATGGACCTATTGCTTAATGCTGAGATAAATGATAATGACTCAAAAAGACTTAAAACTTATCACTCTAATAAGACTTATCTTTGGCATTTGCGCCTTGGCCATATTAACCTAAATAGGATTCAAAGGTTGGTAAGGGATGGACCTTTAAGTCACTTAAAGGTGGAATCTATACCTCAATGTGAGTCTGGTTTGGAGGGTAAAATGACCAAAAGACCATACGGGTCTAGGGGCAATAGGGCCGAAGGGGTTCTAGAACTTGTGCATAGTGATGTTTGCGGACCGATGAACATCCAGGCACGAGGAGGGTATGAGTACTTCGTTACTTTTATTGACGATTACTCAAGATATGGGTATGTGTACCTAATGCACCACAAAAGCGAAACTTATGATAAGTTCAGGGAGTTTCGGGCTGAAGTGGAAAAGCAATTGGGTAGACCCATAAAGGCACTTCGATCTGATCGAGGTGGGGAATACCTTTCTGATAAGTTCTTGGGACACTTGTTAGAGAATGGGATTTTATCCCATTTGACTACGCCGGGCACTCCGCAGCAGAATGGCGTAGCAGAGAGAAGGAATAGGACTTTGTTGGACATGATTCGGTCCATGATGAGTTATTCATCATTGCCTTTATCCTTTTGGGGATATGCACTACAAACCGCATGTTATCTTTTGAACAATGTGCCTTCAAAATCGGTCCCTAAAACTCCTCACGAGTTGTGGACAAGACGGAAGACATCCTTAAACCATATTCGCATATGGGGATGTCCAGCTCATGTCCTGTTTAAGGATCCGAATAAGTTGGAAGCACGTTCAGAAGTTTGCGTGTTTGTAGGATATCCAAAAGGGACTAAAGGGGGTTATTTTTATAACCCAAAGGAAAATAAAGTCATGGTTTCAACTAATGCAACTTTCCTTGAGGAGAGTTACATGAACGACTTTAAACCTCAAAGCAAAGTGGTGCTTGAGGAGTTGAGGGGTAATCCGTTTACTCCGGAGGTTCCAAACGAAACCACTCCGATCGGTGTAGAAAAACCAAACAAACCTGAACAACAACCTTAGGGGCTTCGACGTAGTGGGAGGATCGGGCGTCAACCTGAGAGGTATATGTTCAATGGGGAGGTCTTTTTGGCTGAACCAGATGAACATGACAGGGATCCTTATACTTACGCAGAAGCTATGGAGGATGTTGATTCAAGACTCTAGACAGGTGCCATGAACATAGAGATGAAGTCTATGGAAACTAATCGGGTCTGGGAGCTTGTGGATATTCTCAAAGGGGTAAAACCCATAGGGAGTAAGTGGATCTACAAGAGGAAAAGAGGAGTGGATGGAAAGGTCAAAACCTTTAAGGCTAGACTGGTAGCTCAGGGTTATACGCAAAAGGAAGGAATCGATTATGAGGAAACCTTTTCGCCTGTAGCCATGCTTAAGTCCATCCGGATTCTCTTGTCCATAGCTGCCGCTCTCGACTACAAGATTTGGCAGATGGATGTCAAGACGGCTTTTCTGAATGGCTATCTTGATGAGTCCATTTATATGGAACAACCAGACGGGTTCAAGGTCACGGGTCAAGAGGGTAAGGTTTATAAGTTGCTAAAGTCAATTTATGGACTTAAGCAGGCTTCTCGTTCTTGGAACATAAGATTTGATCAAGTGATCAAGACTTATGGGTTCTCACAAAATGTGGATGAACCATGTGTTTACAAACACATTAAGAATGGAAAGGTGGTTTTTCTACTACTCTATGTAGATGACATTCTGCTAATTGGCAATGACGATGGGGCGTTGTCATCGGTCAAATTATGGTTGACCAAGCAGTTTGACATGAAGGACTTGGGTGAGGCTAATTTTGTTCTCGGTATCCAGATCTTTCGGGATAGGAAGAACAAAATGATAGCTTTGTCACAGGCCAGCTACATAGATAAAATTCTCAGGAGGTTTGCAATGCAGGATTCCAAGAAAGGTGGGCAACCATCTAGGTCTGGAATTACTCTTTCTAAGAAAGACTCTCCAAAGTCTAATGAAGAAAGAGAATACATGAAGAAGGTACCTTATGCTTCGGCAGTGGGTAGTCTCATGTATGCCATGCTTTGCACTCGACCGGATATTAGCTATGCGGTCGGGATTGTGAGTCGATTTCAGGCGGATCCAGGACCAAACCATTGGGTTGCGGTAAAGCATATTTTCAAGTACCTGAGAAGGACTCGAGGGTATATGCTTGTGTATTCAGGTGAGGATTTAACTCCTCTAGGATACACTGATTCGGATTTTCAATCCTGCCTGGATTCTAGGAAATCGACATCGGGGTTTGTGTTTACTCTAGGTGGCGGTGCCATCAGTTGGAGAAGTGCGAAGCAAGATTGCACTTCGGATTCAACGATGGAGGCCGAGTATGTGGCGGCTAGTGATGCTTCGAAAGAAGCAGTGTGGCTCCGCAAGTTCCTTGGGGATCTTGAGGTAGTTCCTGGTATGGATAAAGCGGTATCACTGTACTGTGAGAACAGTGCGGCGGTAGCTAATGCTAAGGAACCAAGATTTCACAAGAAGAGTAAGCATATTGATCGGAAGTATCATGTGATAAAGGACTTCGTTAAGAGCGGGCATGTCACGGTGTGCAAGATCGCGTCAGAGGACAATTTAGCTGATCCATTTACGAAGACACTTTCTGGGAGAGTCTTCGAAAGGCATGTGGAAGCTATGGGGATGCGAAATTTGCAGTATTTACTCACTTAGTGCAAGTGGGAGATTGTTAGACATGTATGCTCTAAGGAGTAAAAATGTAATACGTTTTTGGAGACATTTTTATCAATAAAGAATTTATTCATTTATATATACCAAATATTGTCCTCTTTACGTTCATATTTGTTGAATGTATGATAAGCAAACAGTAGTCTGAGACTGTCAGTCTAAACCTTAAGAGTTGGGCATATGATGGGATGATTATGCGGTAGACACGACTCTTAAGGTGATGGTCTAAAATATATGATCCGCAATCGAGGGAATAAAGTTGGGCGCTTTATTCATGTAAAGATTGTTATGTTGTCTATATCCCTTTTGGGAGATGGTTTCTCTTGGCCATCGGAGTTGGACTCCGTGAATAGAAACATTGGCGCGTTGTCATAGGTGACGATGTGTTGGATCGGGACATAAAGTGAATTGATTTGGATTAATAATTCTGTCTTGTCAAATCGATTCACTTTAGACAATCATTTGTATTGTATCTTAATCCTGAGATGAATAATGGGCCCGTTGTCTCGATTTGTGTCTTTTGATGTACCAATGGGTGACTCCCACATCTCTATAGTGGCATGCATGCCGGTACGTTGGAGGCATGACTCTTGGTAGCGTAGACTTGTTATTCATAGATATGGAATCCATAGCTCCTCTTTAGGAGTAATGATATCCTCTTATATGCGTTGTCCTGTAATTGGAAAACTGGAGCGCTCAACCATTTGGATACATAGGTGTAACCGAATGGTATACTATCTTTGGATGGTAAGTTTTCTAATGGTGAGACAATGGAACGTAAGATAAAAATAATCGGGAAGGTAAGACAGAACTTGTCCTTAAGCCGATTATAGATGATCATATGGGGATGCGATACACTATGATATGTCATGGAGACTTAGCTACACGAGCTTCGTAATTCTATAAAGTTCGAGAGTGCAGCTCCAAGCTTTTAGTGGAGTAGCGTTGGAGTTGATAATTGTGAAATGTATATCTGGGATATTGGGTTTCATAATTATCATGAGCTTGAACTTTATAGGTCCATTTTGGTCCCCTTTGCTAGCTCACAAAATCCTGTAACGACACGGCGTGCTTTTCCAATAATTGGTGACTTATGTCGGATTTATCAGATTGGTTTAAAAGAATCAAATAATTCATGTCTGTTTATCGGTTGAATTAATTATGTAAGAAATTAGTTCAAGATGAACTTGTTGAATTATGGCGTTCGGATAATTCTTGTCTGTTTATCGGTTGTTTTAATTTTGGACAATTAGAACAAGATAAACTTGTAGAATTATTGTGAATTGATTTATTTTCTTAGAGATTATCTTGATAAAGTTTGTTTTGATCAGATATCTTTTCTATTGGGCTATTTGAATCAAAACTGAGACTTTATCCTTTAGAATCTCGGGTGGAAAATAAAAGATTCGCGGAGATTTTTTCTCGGCAGTTCGGCATGCCGGATGACGTGTTCGGCCTGCCGAACTGGTCAGTTCGGCCTGCCTATCACACAGTTCGGCATGCCGACCGCGACAGTTAAGATTACGCGTTTTTCACGCGTATCTTATCAGATATTGATCCGAACTTGATTCTGTTTCGATTTTTGAGACCTAATCTGATATGGACTGACCCCAAGGACCAATAGGTATAAAAAGGGAGTGAGTCTAATGATTTACTCAGATCAATTTGAGAGATTAAGAGTGATACTCTTCTAGTGAGCATCTGAAAACTTCCTGAGAGCTTTTGTTCACAAATTACGAACACTAGCTTTGGGTTCTCTCTATTGGTTGGAAGGAGAGTCACCGGTGGAAGAGCTGTACGTGTGAGCCCACACTCACTCCGGTTGTGGATAGAGAATAGCAAAGAAGACCAGTTGGTTGAGGCTCTTCTGGAACGTTACTTCTCTACACAGGTCGCGGAGGTTCTTCGGCACACTGAGGTTAGTAAGATCTGTTTAATTTATACATATAACATATCAAACTTGTGTTTTGAAAATTACTCTGATGAAAAATTTTTAAAATTCCGCTGCGCACTTTGTTTCCAACATTGCTCTCTCTATATTTCTCGTTCTCTCTCTATACTTTCAAATTCTCTTTGTTTTCTCTCTAAAATTCCTAGAAATTTTTCAAAAATCTTCAAAGTTCTCAATCTTTCAAACACACAATTTTTAGAAATCTTCAATGTCTTATCTCTTACTTCCACATAATCTTTTCAAAGCTTTCAAAGCACTCAAAAATCTCTAGTTTTTTAATTTACTCTCAAGAATCTCATTTTTCTCTTTCTTAATCATGGATCCAAAATATGAGCACACAAAGAAATATTTTCCATCCCTTTCACAAAAAGAAATCAAAATGAAGTACAAAACTAAACTCACTCATCTCTAGGTACTTTTAGGTTTTAAACTTCCTACTAATATCAACGTGTATATACAAGGTCTTGTTCATCCTAGTGATGTAAATAATGTAGGTTTGCCTGGGATGGGTGTAAGTCTCTATGCTAGAAAAAGGAAGAGCCTATCGTATGGAATCAAATTGTCATAAATGTTCTTATTAAACCTATTATGGTAAATGTCCCTCATGTAGTCTCATATCCAGAAATAGAGAAGATAAGATTCAGTTTTGTAAAAAAGATGTTAGGAATGAGAACTTTGAAGATCTCTGAGCTTCTCTTAAGTCAGATCCAAGTGGATATATTTAGGTGGCTATGAAAAAACTCTGGCCACAATTCCATGCAGAGAAGGAACATCTTGGAAATCTGACGTTAAAAGACCCAACTATTTAGTTTGCAAGAATGTTAGAAAGGAAGCAAACTCAAGATCCCTCTAGTTCGAAACAAGATCTACAAAGTATTTCTTTGCTTTTGTGTATTTTTCCTCTTTTTTAAAAAAAAATTACTAATTTTGAAAAATGTCAAAAATTTATTCGAGATATGATCTTGGTTTTAATGAAAAATCATCAAAACGGTTGAGTAACGGAATTTCTGGAAACACATTTTGATGAACATAAGTCTTCTTCAATTCATTCTCAAATAAAACTCTATCAACAAAAAGATTTTTATTTTTATGTAATTTTTACAATAGTTGTTTAGTAATTGTATATATATTGTATATGTTTTAATAATAATACTTTGACTTCTTCATTTGTCATATGTATAATTTTCTTTGGTAGGTATTTTGTGTGTCGTGTATGATAAGCTTTGCCTTGATTTTTAAAATTTAGTCCCAATTTGCCAAAAGTTATACAGTAGTGTCTTTTTTTGTCAAAAGTTAAATAGTTTTGTCATGTGAAAATTTTTAAAAATTCTATAGTTTTGTCACATATGTCCATATGTCCATACCTGTCATCATAGCTATCTTTACCTAGTTTCAACCAATATTTTTTTTTAGATGTGTATAAAATCCTTTTAGTTTTTAAGTTTTTCTCAGAGTGGTTTTTAAGATAGAGTTAGTCTAAAAAAAACATAAAATTTTACAAACATAAAAAAAAAAAGATTCCTAGTCTTAGTAACCATTATGGCAATTTCATCCAAATCATCTCAAAGCTTCCCAAATGCCTATGTGTTTTGCGGGTTTAGTTTAGGAAAGGGTACTGATTACATAGAAGCTGCATATGCTTTGGCTATGAAAAAAATAAATCTTGTATATGGAGGAGGTCTAGCTTTAATAGGTATTGTTGTTGTAGGAAGTCATTTTGGAGGTACTGGAGCTTTAGGTATTATTCCAAGTAGCTTTGCTCAAAGTCGTATGTGTGGTCCTACCATTGGTGTTGAAAAAAATGGTTGCAGGTATCCTTGAGCAAATAAGAGATATAGAGTTTACCTCTAATGCTTTTATTGCTTTACCTAGAGGTTTAGGAACTTTAGAAGAACTTTTTGCTATTCCTAGATAGAGATTGTTAGGACTACACTCTAAACCTATTGGTCTGTTAAATATAAATGGTTACTTTGATAGTTTGCTTAGTTTTCTAGATAATGCTGTGAAACAAAGGTTTCCTAAGGAGTTGAGTAGAAAGATTTTTATTTTTGCCCCTACTGTTGAAGAATTGCTTGAGAAAATGCAAGTCATTAGTCTCGAGGGAGACATTGTAACTTCAAAACTCTATGGGAAGTACAAACGAGATTTGGATCTTTCCCTCTAAAGTCTATCTCTTTTAGTTTTACCTACAGTATTTTCGTTTATGTATGTGTTTATGTTTTTGAATAACCGCTCTTGTAAATATATATTGTTACCCTTTTCTACTTAATCTTGTTAAATATTGGGGACAATGTTCAATTTAGGTTGGGGGAGAGGGTTATGTCAAAATTTTTCAAAATTTGTTTTTGTGATTGAATTTGGACTGGTTTTAAAAACCAAGTGAAAAAAAATTGAAAAATTTTAAAAAAAATGAAAAAAAATTGGTGTGTTGTTTGTAAAACTTTAAGATTCATATTCTCCAAGGTCAAGATGGTTGAGTGAAGGATTCATCTTGAAACGAGTCTCGATAATGGTCTAAAAATATAGTCTTTTATGTTTGTAAATTCTCATCTTTGCCTCTTTCTTTTGTAGCATGCAAGTTTGAAGGTGGCTGAGGTAAGAAATATTTAATATTCTTGAAATGCATCTTCAAGTAAAAGAGTGACTAGCATTCTTGAAACGTATTTTTGCATGTTTCTAAAAACTCTATGTTTGCATTACATCTGTCTGTTTTGCTAAAAAAAAATAAAAAAAATTCAAAATTAAAAAAATAAAAAATTCAAAAATCTAAATAATATTTTATAATATATGTAAATATTTTTGTTTTTCAGTGATTTGCCTCCTGTCCAATGATGATATCAAGGTTATAACATTTTCATGACTTGAATTAAACTTTAAATATTGCTTAAATTTATGTTAGTTTTTTTTAGTTTACCCTATATTTAAGTAAAAAATTTTACCAAAATCTTGAGCACTAAATCTTGAACTATGATTTGTTATGCTAATTTAGAGACTATTTTTGTTAATATAATTTGGTTTATTTTTACAAAATCTTCTAACTTGTTCAAATCCTTCTTGAGTCGAAATCTTAGATAACACTAAATTATAGATTTAATTTAGGCCATCTTTGGATCGTTTGAGCATTTTTAAGCTTACTTGTTTACATTCTATATCCCTAATCACCCTGTTGAGCTTAATATTTCCATTTTTCTTTGTCACTGACATATTTATGCCAATGTTACAGGAGGTTGGGATGGGTTAAGAATATTTGTTACGTCTGTAAAGTTTGTAATCTTAGTTATTTTGTTTTTATTGTAATTCTCAATTATTTTGTATTTCTGTAAAAAAAAAGGTACAAAAGTAAAAAAAAAGTATAAAAAAAGTATAAAAAATATATAAAAAAAGAAAAAAAGGTTGAATAAAAGTGGATGACAATGAAATTTCATTTCAAGTTCGGGGTTGTAACTTTGGGAATTAGATTATACATTTTTGTCGAGAATTACTTTGTAAATATTTTATGGGTAAACTTAGCCTTAAATATATCTTTCATCTTACTTTTTATCCAAGCCTTATATTACAAGCCAAATAAAGTCTTAATAGTTTTTAACAAAGTGTTATACTATGTTAGTGGAGACAGAGATGAAAAACAAACTTATAGGAATTTATATAAATGGATTAAGTAATTTCAATCAATTAAGTAATACTAATGTAAATTTATCTAAATATGTATTGATTAGTAATAAAAAATCACACACTCACAGGAAAATTCATGTTAAATATTTTACATCCTCTAGAAATGTACAATAACTTAATTAATATTTACATTTTTACTTTGAGGCATGAATGAGAAAAATCAGCTAGGAATCACCAGCTTCTAAAAAATCAAAACCTTTAGTCTGTTTTAAGTTTTATCACTTTAATTACTCGGGACTACCAATAAGCTGGTTGGCAGGTATGATAAGACTTAAAAAATACACTTTTCTTAACGTTAAAATTAATAATTTTGCATTAATATTTCTTGTAAAACTTCTTAATTATAGCAATTTTGTGACAAATAGTATTTTAGTGTCTTAATATTAAAATGTGTTTAAAAATGTGTTTTTATTGTGTTTTTATGTTTAATAATATTTTCGGTAATTTTTAAAGTCGTTTTGATTTGCTAAATGTGTGTTTAGCCTATAAATAATCAAAACCGTAAAAAAATGTGTGGTAATTTTATTTTGAATCTTAATGAGTTTGATAAAGTGTTTTAAGTTTGTATATATGTTATATTATATTTTTAGTATTTCCAGGTCTTAAAAATAATATATGAATTAAATAAGTTTGTAATTAATTTTGTGTGTTTTAATATAAAATAAATATTTTTAATATTATTGTAAATATTACATTTGTAAAATAGTTAATTTTATTTTAAATTTCTATCTCTGGATTTAAAATCTGATAGAAAAATGGAGCAAAATGGTACCAAAACAAGCATAATCGGATATCAAATGCATCAAAAACATTTGAATTTGGATATGGAGGCCATGTGGTGCTTTTCTAACTGTTTGATGCGTCGTCAAACAAATCAGGGCCATCCATTTGTCAACACGTGCTGACACGTGTCAACGGGCCCTATGCATAGCCGCAATTTAGAGCGATGTACAATATGTTGTTTTATATCCCACTTGAGTTCGTTTTCTCAACCGTTCAACACACTGACCTAGAGTTGATCAATAGTCTTTGTTCGTGGTCCTATTGGCCCACCTGGGCCCATTTTTATGCCTTTCTTTCGATCGTCAGATCACACAACGAATGCCCAACATCGCTCCGTTTGGTTGCTTCCAGCCGCCGCAAAGTAGCGAATCACAAAGAAAATTTACCACCGTCCCTCGACGTGGAAAAAAGGAGAGAAAACATATCAAAATCCATTTTTGTCAAGATTTCTACAATAAAAAAATATTTTAAAAAATATGTAAATAGCATATTTTAGGCACTATAAATACTGGGCTTCGCACCCCAATTTCTCAAGCCCCCTCAACGCAGTTTAAAATACTGCTTAAATAGTTAGTGTTTTTAAAGTTTAGTTTTTATTCCGTTTTTAGTCTAGGTTCTTGTAAAATGTTTTTTAATTTATATTATAAAAATTATGCTCAATAATATCTATAGTGTTTTAGTAATTATGTCTTTTTAATTTTCTTTTTAACTGAGGTGAGAGAAGAAACTCTGACAAAAATACCTTAAATATTTTTTGTGTTTCTTAGTTTTCTAAGCAGTTATAATGCCAAATTATTTTATTAGAAAACTTATGATTTAAATATTTCTTAGCTAGACCTTTGTCAAAATTATGGTTTTGATTTATTGATGACATAGACTAGCATAGATAATGCTTAGAATGACCTTGATTAGTCGTAGACGGAAAATGGCTCGATCAATACTTAACTTATTATTTTGGATGTTATTATAGTTAAGTTATGTTGAAATACTGTCCATTTATTAAATTGAGTTTTTGCTGCATTATAGACATTGAATGGCACAATAAGTGCTTGGTAATTCTTGATTTATTGACGACATAGGATAACATAGTGTATTCTCAAATCAACTAATAAATAAATAGAAAAACTAAAATATATTTAATTTAATTGCCAAAATGGAACCTTTAAACCTCAGCCTTGTTATAATTATTATTTTACTTCTTTAATATGTCATTATTATTGTCGTTACTTTCCTTAAGTTATTTTAAATTATTTGCAGTTGTTATTAAAATTCCATTTTAATTTTACCTGTATTTCTTGTTATTAAAGTTCTAAAATATCAAAATCTAAGTATGAAAAATTCCATAAAAATGTATAAATATTGTAAATATTTTCTATAAATAACAAATATTAATCCTCATATTTTTCAGTTTAAAAAAAAAGAAAAAATCAATAAATAAATATATTATAACTAAATAAAATCCTTTCTATGGGTTCGACCTCAAATTCACCGAGTAATTATTACTTGAGACAACCTTATACTTTGGGTTATTTGGAGTGTGTTTAATACGACCGAGTCAAGCATAGGCATGTAAAAGTTGAACTACATCTAGCTTGATCCCTACATATGGGTATATAGGCAACTCGTGCATTATAAATGAGTGCATCTGCGTTACAATTACAACAACCATTTTCCTCCACGCGCTATGATGTCTATTCTGAAATTACATCAACACAGGATTCGATATTCTCATCTAGTGTTCGATTTAATATCGCCATCTTCACGGCTCGCCATCTTCATGGCACTTAAATTATAAACACTAGATTCAATCTACTCTTCTAGTTTTTGATTCAACATCGCCATCTTCATGGTTCGCCATCTTTATGGCACTCAAATTACATCAATAATGGATTCGATATGCTTATTCAGTGTTCGATTTTACATCACCATCTTCACGGCTCTTAGATTACATCAACACTAGATTTGATGTACTCGTCTAGTGTTCAATTCGACATCATCATCTTCATGGATCGCCATCTTCATGGCCCTTTAGTTTTATCAATGTTGGATTTGATTAGTTGTTATTTGTATGGCTTTGCTACCTTTATAACCTTGGATCTCACATTGAATTTGATTTAATCATTTAGTGCTCGATTCGATCTGCATGGCTAGTGTTTGACTCACTAAGCTGTCTTCATGGCGTAAAACGTTTTTATGGGTAATTTATGTTTATTACAACATACGTATTAGGTGACCATATTTCATCTCGATTCAATTTAGAATAGTTTCTATAGCGACTATTCGATATTTGGAATTGCCAAATCCTATTTATACTTGACTGATCAGGGTGACTATCCGACAAATTTAAAGTTTAATCATTAAAGAATGAAACTTTAAAGGGGGAGCAATACCAAGATACATATTATATAATTTTTTTTTGAATTAAGATTTGATTCAAGAATCGAACAAAAGCTATTCATTACAATACACAAAAAAGTGTTCATTACAAAGAGAAAATCTACAAAAAATTCGCATTCATTTTACGGATCCCTTGCCTATAGAATGTCTTGCGGTGGTTTCCTTAGTTACTGCCAAGGCCTCTCAGCAACTTTGGGAGCGGCTGTAACCGTATCAGCCTCCTTAACTTTAGAATCAGCATCAGAAGCCAGAAGCACCTCAAGCTTCGCTATCTTAGTGCCAATGTCCCATCCATCAAACTGATGCTCTTTAAACTCTTTGAGTATCTTAAGCCTCGTCCTAATGGAAGATTCACTATGAACGTTGAAGAGCTACTCCTTGATCGTCTCAATTTCGTTGGTTTTCTCTTCCACATTCTTCTTCGCTCAAGCAAGCTCCTTAACTGCCATCTTTGCTCGAGCAACCTCCTCATCTCTTAATCGAAGGCTACTATTTAAATTGTAGACCTTTTCATTTGATGTAGCTAACACAACAACAGCTTCATTTGTCTCCTTCTTCACATCATCTCTCTTTCCTTCGACTTTCTTAAGCTTTTTGTTTAGCTCCTGAATAAGCTTGGAGAGTGTGTCGTGCTTATACTCAGTCTTGTTCGCAAAAATATTGTACATTTGAAGGGATTTCGAAATGCAAGGTTAAAAATAAGATTATGAATATAGAGTAAATTGAAGCTAGACTTGGATTCAAATTCTACTTGTCCAAGAAATAGTGTAGACTTGTTGCGAAGCCAAGAAATGGACTTTCCACCTAACTTTGTTTCGTCCGAGGAGAAGTTGAAGCTCTTCATAGCCCTCAGAGCTGATTTCTTGTCTTGAATAATACTGGTGTCATCGAAAACATCAAGTATCTTTTTGCATATTTATGTACCGATAGTTTCATCAACTTCAAAGGGTTCAACTCCTTTTTTTTTTCTTTAATACTAGGGGCTGAATGTCGAATGGAGGAAGTGGGGGTATATTCAAAGTGTCTGTTAGCAATAATTGGGTGTCCAAGGCAATGGATTCGCTTGCCTCGCCTCTCTTCTTCTTTTTCTCCTTAGCCATAGCTCTTGCAACAACCTTCCTTTTCATAGCCTCTTTGATCGACATAAGTGGGACCTTTATTGATGACAAGGCAACTTCTACAAGCACAGTGTCTTTGTCAGAAAGAGGAGCAATATGTTTGGAAGGACTATATAAGCACTAAGGTGCACTGAGGCAAATAAAAATCCAATCGACTTGATCGGGAAAATGAATAGGAATACTTGTCAGAACTTCTTAGAATGTTTTTAAAATTGAAGATTTTTCGAGTTGATCGTGGTGTAAAATCTTGGTCTAAGAACGTCTTTCTAAAGCAATAAGGGTGTCAAGCCTCTCTTGAAATCTTTCTCCTATAAGAGTGGGATGGTTTAGCTCGTAATCTACAAAGCAAAAAATGAAATGTAAGGATTAGTCCGAACGACTGCACTAAATAAAATGTGTCAAAACTCACCCATATGACCAAGAGGAAAAGGAAACAGAAATCGAGTGGTCAGCTCGATAGAATGGTGGTTGATGGCCATGAAAAAGTATTTCTTTACCTACTGCTTATCGACATTAACAAAATCGGCAATGACTTGCTTTGATTGCCAATTAATGAAGTAGAACCGCCCCTTATTCTTTTTGTTGGGTTTTAAATAGTACCACCAAATAAAGTCTTCTATTGTGAAGTGGATACTGGCTTCCTCAATGAGTACCATCAGGGCAAAAAGTAGTCACATCTTGTTTGGCATAAGCTGTGTCATTGAGATCTAGAAATGAGACACGACTTTGAGGATGAACTCAAGGACTGGCAATCTAAGTCCCACCTTAAAAAATTTAGTATACATATATAACCACCTGCCATTCTGGGTATCTACTAGCCACCAGGATAGAGAAGTCAAATTTTTATAGAAGTAGGAATCCAATACTTAATCTAAATATTCGATAGAACCTCACTCTTAAGGATAGATTTTAGGTTTTTCCAAAAGAATGAGACCCTATCGTGGGTGATTTGTACACTGTCTTTTCAAGTAATTCGATCTGTTTGTTTTGATCAGAGGGACCCATAGGCCTATCCCTTTTCTTTGATTCAATGGTGCCCTCTCCTGCTTCCAAACCCACCAACTCAGGAAGCCCATTCAATCCTTGACTGTTCTTAAATACATTCATCGACTTCCTTATCGTCATCGCTATCTGAAGGATTGCTAGCTTCGCTCGAACTATTAGGAAAATAGAACTCAGTGGAATTTTAAAAATTTTATATCATAGTATTTTTCAAAACACAAGTTTGACACGCTATATGCATAAACTAACTAGATCTTAATAACCTTGTAAATGCCGAAAAGCTTCCTCAATCAGTGAAGAAAAGTAACGTTCCAAAAGGACCTCTACCAACTAGCATTCTTTGTTATTCTCTATCCATAATCGGAGTGAGTGTAGGCTCACACGTATAGCTTTTCCACCAGGCAACTCTTTTTCCAACCACTTGAGAGAACCCATAGCTACTGTTCATGATTTGTGAACAAAAGCTCTGAGGGAGTTTTCAGAATCTCACCAGCAGAGTATCACTCTTAATCTCTTAATTGATCTAAATAATAAAGATACTTACTCCCCTTTATATAGAGGTTATGTCTAGGAGTCAGTCCTTATCAGATAAGGCCTCAAAAATTCAAATTAGAATCAAATTCGGATCAATATCTGATGAAATCTGCATCTAAAACATGTGATAAAAAATCCCACGGTCAACAGGCCGAACTAGCAGATCTGCCTATCGAACATGTCTCATCTGCAGGCCAAAGTTTAAGATCGACTTGCCGAAGTTACGATTTTTTAACCCTATGAATCTTTATCTTCCACCTGAGATCCTTGGAATAGAGCTTCAGTTTTAATTTAAATAACCCAATAAAAAAGTTATCTAATTAAAACAGTCATATCTAGGTAATCTCTAGGAAAATAAATATTCTTGATAATTCAACAGGTTTATCTTGAATTAATTCAAAATTAATCCAATCGATACACAGACATGAATTATCTGTTCCTGATAATTCAACAAGTTTATCTTGAATTAATTTTATCACAAAATTAATTCAACCGATAAACAGACATGAATTATCTAACTTTATTGAATTTCAGCCAATCTGATAAATCTGACATAAGTCACCAATTATTGAAAAAGCACACCGTATCGTTATAGGATTTTTGTGAGCTAGCAAAGGGCACCAAATGGACCTATATAGTTCAAGCTCCCGATAATTATAAAATCCAATATCCTAAATATACATTTCATAATTATCAACTCCAACGTTACTCCACTAAAAGCTTGGAGCTGCACTCTCGAACTATATAGAATTACGAAACCCGTATAGCTAAGTCTCCATGACATATCATAGTGTATTGTATCCCTATAGGATTATCCATAATCAGCTTAAGGATAAGTTCTGTTTTACCTTCCCGATCATTTTTATCTTACATTTTATTATTTCACCATCGAAAAACTTACCATCCAAAGACAGTATACTATTGGTAACACCTATGTATCCAAATAGTTGAGCACTTTAGTTTTTCAATTATAAGATAACGCATATAAGAGGATATCACTACCCCTAAAGAGGAGCTATGGATTCCATATCTATGAATAACAAGTCTACACTATCTAGAGTCATTTCTACAATATACCAACATGCATACCACTATTCAAATATGGGTGTCACCTTTTGGTACATCAAAAGACACAAGTCAAGACAATAGGCCCACTATTCATTTTAGGATTAAGACACAATACAAATGATTATCAAAAGTGAATCGATTTGTCGAGACAGAATTATTAATCCAAATCAATTCACTTTATGTCCGGATCCACACATCGTCACTTACAACAATGTGCAAATGTTTCTATTCATGGAGTCTACCTTCGATGGCCAAGACAAACCATCTCCCAATAGGGATATAGACAACATAACATTCTTTATATGAATAAAGCACCCAACTTTATTTCCTAGGTTGCAGATCTTATGATTTAGACCATCACCTTAAGAATCGTGTCTTTCGCATAATCTGCCCATCACATGCCCAATTCTTAAAGGTTTAGACTGATAGTCTTAGACTTTTGTTTGCTCAATATACATTCAAGAAATATAAACGTAAGAGAACAAGATTTGGTATATTAATAATAAATAAATTCTTTATTAATAAAAACGTCTTTAAAAGCGTATTACATTTTTACTCCTTAGGGTATAAACGTCTAACAATCTCCCACTTGCATTAAGTGAGTAAATATGACAAATCTCGCATCCCCATAACTTTCACATGCCTCTCGAAGACTCTCCCAGTAAGTGCCTTTGTGAATGGATCAGCTAAATTGTCCTTTGACGCGATTTTGCACACCGTGACATGCCCCCTCGACGAAGTCTTTTATCACATGATACTTCCGATCAATATGTTTGCTCTTCTTGTGAAATCATGGTTCCTTAGCATTAGCTACTACAACACTGTTATCACAATAAAGTGATATCGTCTTATCCATACCAGGAACTACCTTAAGATCCCCAAGAAACTTGTGGAGCCACATTGCTTCTTTCGAAGCATCACTAGCTGCCACATAGTTGGCCTCCATCGTTGAATCTGAAGTGCAATCTTGCTTTACACTTCTCCAACTAATGGCACCGCTGCTCAAAGTAAACACAAAACCCAAAAATTGATCTCCTAGAATCCAGACAAGATTGAAAATTTGAGTCAGTATATCCTAAAGGAGTTAAGTCCTCACTTGAATACACAAGCATATACCCTCAAGTCCTTCTCAAGTACTTGAGAATTTGCTTTACCATTACCCAGTGGTTCGGTCCTGGATCCGCCTGAAGTCAACTTACAATTTTAACCGCATAATAAATATCTAGTCATGTGCAAAGCATGGCATACTTGAGACTACCCACTACCAAAGCATAAGGCACCTTTTTCATGTATTCTCTTTTTTCCTCATACTTTGGAGAGTCTTTCTTAGAAAGAGTAATTCCAGACCTAGATAGTTGTTAACCTTTCTTGGAATCCTACATTGCAAACCTCCTGAGAATTTTATCTATGTAGCCTGCTTGTGACAAAACTATCATTTTGTTCTTCCTATCCTAAAAAATTTGGACATCGAGAACAAAATTAGCCTCACCCAAGTCCTTCAGGTCAAACTGCTTGGTCAACCATAATTTGGCCAATGACAATGCCCCAATGTCATTGTCAATTAGCAGAATGTCATTTACATAGAGCAGTAAAAAAACTACTTTCTCATCCTTAATGTGTTTGTAAACACATGGCTCATCCACATTTTGTGAGAACCCATAAGTCTTGATCACCTGATCAAATCTTATGTTCCAAGAACAGGAAGCCTGCTTAACTCTATAAATTGACTTTAGCAGGTTATTAACCTTACTCTCTTGACCCTTGACCTTGAACCCGTCTGGTTGTTTCATATAAATGGACTTATCAAGATAGCCATTTAGAAAAGCCGTCTTGACATCCATCTGCCAAATCTCGTAATCGAGAATGGTAACTATGGACAAGAGAATCTAGATGGACTTAAGCATGGCTACAAGTGAAAAGGTTTCCAGATAATCGATTTCTTCCTTTTGCATGCAACCCTTAGCTACTAGTCTAGGCTTAAAGGTTTCGACCTTTCCATCCGCTCCTCTTTTCCTCTTGTACATCCATTTACACCCTATAGGTTTTACCCATTCGGGAAGATCTACAAGCTCCTAGCCCTGATTAGTCTCCATAGACTTCATCTTTGTGTTCATGGCCTCTATCCAGAGTTTCAAATTAACATCCTCCATAGCTTCTGTGTAAGTATAAGGATCCCTGTCATGTTCATCTGGTTCAGCCAAGAAGGCCTCCCCATTGAACATATACATCTTGGGTTGATGCCCGATCCTCCCACTACACCGAAGCCCCTTAGGTTGTTATTTGGGTTCGTTTGATTTTTCTATACTGATCAGAATGGTTTCATTCGAAACCTCTAGAGTGATTGGATCACTCCTTAACTCCTCAAGCACCACTTTGCTTTGAGGCTTAAAGTCATCCATGTAACTCTCCTTAAGAAAAGTTGCATTTGTTGAAACTACGACTTTATTTTTATTTGGGTTATAGAAATAACCCCCTTTAGTCACTTTTGGATATCCTACAAACACGCAAACTTTTGAATGTGCTTCCAACTTATTTGCATCCTTAAACAAGACATGAGCCGGACATCCCCAAATGCGAATATGGTTTAAGGATGTCTTCCTGCCCGTCCACAACTTGTGAGGAGTTTTAGGGACCAATTTTGAAGGCACGTTGTTCAAAAGATAACATGCAGTTTATAGTGCACATCCCAAAAAGGATAAAGGCAATGATGAATAACTCATCATGGACTTAACCATATCCAACAAAGTCCTATTTCTTCTCTTCGCCATGCCATTCTGCTGCGGAGTGCCCAGCGTTGTCAAATGGGATAAAATCCCATTCTCTAATAAGTGTTCGAAGAACTCATCAAAAAGGTATTCCCCACCTCGATCGGATCAAAGTACCTTCATGGGTCTACTCAATTGCTTTTCCACTTCAGCCTAAAACTCCTTGAACTTGTTAAAAGTTTCACTTTTATGGTGCATCAGGTACACATATCCAGACCTTGAGTAATCGTCAATAAAAGTGACGAAGTACTCATACCCTCCTCGTGCCCGGATGTTCATCGATCTCCAAATATCACCATGCACAAATTCTAGAACCCCTTTGGCTCTATTGTCCTTAGTCCCGAATGGTTTTTTGGTCATTTTACCCTCCAAACAAGATTCACATTGAGGTATAGATTCCACTTTTAAGTGGCTTAAAGATCCATCCCTTACTAACCTTTGAATCCTATTTAGATTAATTTGACTAGGGCGTAAATGCCAAAGATAAGTCTTATTAGAGTGAGAAGTTTTAAGTCTTTTAGAGTTATTATCATTCATCTCAGCATTAAGCAATAAGTCCATCTTAGGTTTTATAAAATATAGATTATTTTGCATCCATTCAGAACAGATAAAAGACTTGTTTTTACGAATCACCACTTTATTATTAAAAGAAACCAAATAGGAGTCTTTAAATAAACAAGCTATAGAAATTAAATTCCTTTTAAATTTAGGAACATAAAAACAATTTCTCAAAATTAAATTCCTATAATTATCAAAATAAAGATGGACGTCTCCCACTGCTTTTGCTAAGACCAAGGATCCATTGCCCATCCGAAGCGTGAAGTCTTCATGAAGCAGACTTCTAGTTTCTATGAACCCCTATAGAGAAATACAAACATGATTAGTTGTACTAAAATCCATGACCCAAATGTCATTGGATTCCTCAACCAAACAAGTTTCTAAAAACAGAAGATCACACCTACCTCCATTCGAAAGGAAGTCCTTGTAATGCTTCTTTATGTGCCTGACCTTCCCGCAGAAGAAGCACTTAAGCTTCTTTAGGTTTTTCTTTTTCTTCTTATTGCTCTTGTTGTTAGCAGGAACAGAAGACTTCCTATTTTTGGCTCGTTGTTTCTTTCCATTCCCTGAGTTGGAATTGGAACCAGAAGCAATCACCAAATTGGCCTCTCCACCTGTAAGAGACTCCCCAATCAGCAGTTCAAACTCTTGTAACTGTTTCATCAACTCTGTTAAAGTCATATCCTATCTATTGCTCAAATTAAATGTAGCTCTAAATGGAATAAATTCCTTTGGCAGAGTCTCAAAGACCATAGTCATCTGAGTTTCAACATCGATGTCGGCTCCATTGGTTTATGCCTCAACGAGGTAACCTATGACCAACATCATGTGCTCCTTTACAGATGTCTCAGGTCTCTACTTATAGTTTAAGAGTTTTTGAAGTGCCCCTTACTGTTTTGTTAGGGCCTAGCCTCCAAACATGTCTTCTAGATTATCCAAGATCTGCTTAGTAGTCTCATAATCCTCATGTTGAGCCTGCAGCACGTTATTCATGCTAGCCATAACATAACAACGGGCCTGATCGTTTACATCTTTCAGCGATCGTACGCTTAGAATTGCCCATTAATAGAGTCTCCTGTAGGCTCGGGAGGACAAGAGGTTGTCAGCATGAATTTTAGCTTTTTAAAGGATGTCCAAGTTTTGTTTCCTATAAATATAATTCTCTCCGGTTAATTAGTTTTTGTCAAGTGTTAAAGATAAAAAGTTTTTAGACATTTTTAATTTACAATAAAGAATCATATACCAAATATAAGCAAACATATCATAATAATTTAGTAAGATAATACAATCATGTTAAAACGTACAAATGTATTTATGTGTCAAACCTTGAAAATATCACAACCTTACAACGATAATTCCTAACTCAAAATTCAACAAGCTCCAAGGGGAGTCTTGCGAAATTCAATCAGGAACACAGATGAATAATACATGCCATCCAAGACCCGCATGATCTAGCATATATTAATAATCGTTTCTTTAGCTATTAATTTTATTAACAGAGCTCCTAGGGGAGGTTAATAATAAAATTAATATGAGTGTATAACCATCATTTCAATATTTTATCCATGATTTATAATCACCACCTAGGGGTGTGCAACCATAAATCATGCTAAAATACCTTATCCTCTCAAAGATCCGATCTAGTACATGATAGAAATCCCTTCCTAGGGGTCGGGACCACTATATTCTTTCTATGGACCAATGATGGAGGCCTTAGGTCCTTTCTTTGAAAACCTTCTCATACTCAATCTTTTGAAATCAAAGTTTTATTTTAAAAGACATGCATGAACAATATTAAATGAGCGGCACTCCCTATTCTATATGGCATGTTATCAATATACATGGCAAATCATATTATAATGTAGACAAGCAAAGCAATCAAGCAAGGCTACAAGCAAAAATAAATAACCGTAATGTTATGGTTCCACCCTAGAAAATAGAAAACAAATATTACAAGAGAATAATCAAAACATATTATTGATTCTTCATTCTTGAATCCTCAAGCTATATCCTTCTTCATGTAATGCCCATCTTCAAGTCTTTAATCCCGTATGAATCGAATACTTTAAATTTCGGGTCATATCCAAATTTAATGTTTCTCAAAATTGTCCCAAAAATAAAATTAAAACTGCATTAAAAATTTGACCTTTTTCTGGATCTGAGTGTTTGGCTTGCCGGTCTTGACCCACCAGCTTGTCGATCTCCATAGATCAGCCTGCTGGTCTATGACTAATCGACCAGCCGAGCTACAAGTTCGGCCAACTGAGCCAGAAGTTCGGCTAGCCGAGCAAGAAGTTCGGCCTGCCACCAAAGCCACCTGATTTCTACCCCGTTGACAGACAGCCTATCGAACCTTACGTTTGGCCTGTCGATCTGCGACCACCGGCCTGCCAAACTAGAGGGTTTGGCATGCCGACCAAGAAGAAATCACCTTTTCTAGAAAAATACAATTTTTAATGCAATTCATCAATTTTATTTTCAACAATTCAAAACATAAAATTAGAGACTCAGGAAATACTTAGGAACGTCATCATCTATCTTCTAGATCTGTCTTTTCTGAATGATTATTTAATTACAAAATTCTTGCAAATTTAAAATTAAATAATAATTCCTAGACGGAAATGATAGTCCGCCATCTAATTACATGAAAACCCTAGAAACACATTCTAACCTCTAAGGAACTATAACTAGTATAAATTAATTAATTAAATAATAATTTAATCAACCATAATTAAGTAATAAACATTCACCATATAATCCATGACAACATAAAAATATATAGAAACCTTAGAGTGTCAACTTTCTATAAAATTAAATTCAAGCATATGAGAGATCAAGATCACATTATTGGCACATATAGCATGATCACAAACTTGTAAATTTACATAAAAATCATGTCTCTAATACCAATTGTTGGAAAAATAGTACGTAGCGAAATTTTAAGAATTTTATATTAGAGTATTTTTCAAAACATAAGTTTGACACACTATAAGCATAAATTAACCAGATCTTACTAACCTTGTAAATGCCGAAAAGCTTCCTCAATCAATGAAGAGAAGTAACATTCCAAAGGACCTCGACCAACTGGCCCTCTTTGCTATTCTCTATCCACAATCGGAGTGAGTGTGGGTTCACATGTACAGCTTTTCCACCTAACAACTCTCCTTCCAACCAATTGAGAGAACCCAAAGCTAGTGTTTGTGATTTGTGAACAAAAGCTCTTAGAGAGTTTTCAAAACCTCACCAGCAGAGTATCACTCTTAATCTCTTGATTGATCTAAATAATAAAGAGACTCACTCCCCTTTATATAAAGATTGTGTCCAGGAGTCAGTCCTTATCACATAAGACCTCAAAATTTTGAATCAGAATCAAATTCGGATCAATATTTGATGAAATCCGCATCTAAAACTCGTGATAAAAAATCCCACAATCTGCAGGCTGAAGTAGCAGATCCGTCTGCCGAATATGTCCTATCGGCAGGTCAAAGTTTAAGATCGACCTACCAAACTTATGATTTTTTATCCTTGCGAATCTTTATCTTCCACCCGAGATCCTTAGGATAGAGCCTCAATTTTAATTCAAATAATCCAATAGAAAAGTTATCTGATTAAAACTGTCATATCTAGATAATCTCTAGGAAAATAAATATTCCTGATAATTTAACAAGTTTATCTTGAATTAATTCAAAATTAATCGAACCGATAAACAGACATGAATTATCTGTTCCTGATAATTCAACAAGTTTATCTTGAATTAATTTTATCACAAAATTAATTCAACTAATAAACAGACATGAATTATCTAATTTGACCAAACTTCAACCAATCTAATAAATATGACATAAGTCACCAACTATTGAAAAAGCACACCATATCGTTACAGGATTTTTGTGAGCTAGCAAAGGGGATCAAATGGACCTATA
Source organism: Artocarpus heterophyllus (assembly GCA_025403435.1). Classification (NCBI taxonomy): domain Eukaryota; kingdom Viridiplantae; phylum Streptophyta; class Magnoliopsida; order Rosales; family Moraceae; genus Artocarpus; species Artocarpus heterophyllus. The sequence continues at coordinate 19,819,239 of CM046352.1, read as the reverse complement.
TAGTTTAAGCTCCCGATAATTATGAAACCGAATATCCTAGATATACATTTCATAATTTTCAACTCCAACGCTATTATACTAAAAGCTTGGAGCTGCACTCTCGAACTATATAGAATTACGAAGCCCATATAGCTAAGTCTCCATGACATATCATAGTGTATCGCATCCTTATAGGATTATCCATAATTGGCTTAAGGACAAGTTATGTCTTACATTCCCAATTATTTTTATCTTACGTTCTATTATCTCACCATTGAAAAACTTACCATCCAAACACAGTATACCATTTGGTTACACCTATGTATCTAAATTGTTGAGCGTTTTAGTTTTTCAATTACAGGATAACGCGTATAAGAGGATATCACTACTTCTAAAGAGGAGCTATGGATTCCATATCTATGAATAACAAGTCTACGCTATCTAGAGTTATGCCTACAATGTACCGACATGCGTGCCACTATTAAAATGTGGGTGCCACCCTTTGGTATATCAAAAGACACAAGTCAAGACAACAGGCCCACTATTCAACTTAGGATTAAGATACAATACAAATGATTGTCAAAAGTGAATCGATTTGCTGAGATAGAATTATTAATCCAAATCAATTTATTTTATGTCCTGATGCAACACATCGTCACCTATGACAATGTGTCAATGTTTCTATTCGTGGAATCCACCTCCGATGGCCAAGACAAATCATCTCCCAATAGAGATATAGACAACATAACAATCTTTAAATGAATAAAGCGTCCAACTTTATTCCCTCGATTGTGGATCTTATGATTTAGACTGTCACATTAAGAATCGTGTCTTCTGTATAATATGTCCATTAATGCACAAGTCTTAAAGGTTTAGACCGACAGTCTTAGATTTTTGTTTGCTTAATATACATTCAATAAAAATGAATGTAAAGAGGATAAGATTTGGTATATAAATAATAAATAAATTCTTTATTGATAAAAATGTCTCTAAAAACATATTATATTTTTACTCCTTAGGGCATACACGTTTAACACGAACTTGAACTAATATTTATTGACTTCTTCGACATCTTATATGATAAATAGAATCCTAAGGGAAATCTAGGGCTATGAAGATCTAAAGGCCAAAAAATTCAAGATTTAAAGGGTTTCATAGAAGTTCTTAAAGGTTCTAAACCCGCAAGAACCAAATAGGCTCAAAACTATTGATTTTCTTGGAAAATTAGGCGAAAATGGTGTCAAAATGCTTGAAACAACAAGAAAATTAGATCGATGGAAAGAAAATTGCAAGAAAATCAAGAAAGAAAGGACAATCTTGCCTGAGAATTGAAGAAAAGCTCAGGAGACTGGAGGAAAAATGCTTGAACTCCCAAGAGAAAATGGGATGAAATAAAGAGAGAGATAAGACCTTTATATTATTTGAAGGGTGATAATTCAATGGCTTGGATTGGTTTTCAAGAAAATGATCTAGTGGCAGAGATTAGGCATCTTTTTGACTTCCTGCTCAAATCGAGGCACCATCTCTTCAAATCAGGTGCTAACATTAGCAATATAGAGATATTTCAAAATCCTCTAATGACATTGCGCCAGTGTAATGGGTAGTTAAGGCTCACTTTTTCCCAACGTAGGGTGATGATCATGGTGTGAACGCAAAGTTTTATCCAAAGGAAGCAACATGTAATCGAATTAGAGTTTGGATCTGTTCAGAGCAACTAATTCATTCCTATAATCGATTACATCGACTAAGGACTAGGGGAGCTAACTATTGGGGTATGATTTGGTTAGGCCCTAATCATTTAATAAAGGCCTAAAATGAGGAGTCTAAATTACAGTCAGAGCGAATTGAGCCCAATAAGAGTGTTCGATTCGAGGCAGATTGATATGGGAAGCACCACTTGCTTAGTACTCAGTCGAGTTGAGGCTTTAATTGATTTGATCATTAGTTACAGCTAGATTACGACTTTACTCATTTCATCGTTTAAATCTAAACATTCTTTATCATTGCAGATTTACCAAGTGTCGGTTTGATGGAATCAATGCATGAAACCTCATAGTTACAAGAGGAAACATGCCAAGCTACGAATTGATAGGTGAGAGAAGCCTGATTCTTATGCCCTATCATAGATCGACACGTGTCCTACTACTATATGCAATACCACCCGTACTTTTTCCATTAGTTTGGGGCCACAATCTCACGCTGTGCACTATATATATAGGCATCAACAACTTTAATAGAGACACATGAAAAACTCTTTAGAAACTTTGTAGAAATACTCTCTCATTTATATATCATCTCTTTCAAAAACTTTGTTATTTGTACTCATTTATTCATCCATAGTGAAAAACAGTAGACGTAGCTCTCATTACAAAGTGAACCACTATAAATCTTGACATGTGATATCTTTTATTTTGAAGTATTATTCTGTTATTTACATTTTTGATGCAATTTTTATTCTGTTATTATTTTCATTCTATCTTTGAAAGCTATGTAGATTATAATAATAGCGATTTGAGGGCCTAAATTTACAAATATCAAATACTAAATGGAATCCTAACCGTTTACATTTAATTGTATATCCAACGTATACAGCATTTACATACAAGGATTCGTCATTCATATTTAGCTTTAGACAAGTAAAAGAGACCCCAATATCATTAGATTCCAATAACTAAAAGGACCAAATTCATCACTTATATTACACTTATCGAAGTCAAGATTCATCCGATTAAAACTACATCCAATGATAAGTCCAAGACCCAAAAAAAAAAAAAAACAACAACAAAGCTTAAAAAATTACAATAATTTATCACTTATATTAGATCAAGTTGTCAATAATTACTTGTACATATACAATAAATTACAAAAAAAGTCAAAATAAGCTAACGAATTTGCTATTTCCACAGCAAAATTCCAACCAAAAAAAAAAAAAAACAAATCCACCACTCTTCATCAATTAACTTCTAGTGATTAGAGGAAGCAGAATTTCAACCCAAAATAACCAAACAAAGGTTTTAACTAACTTCCAGTGCAAAATAACCCAAAAAAATCACAATAATGGAGAACACAAACCTCTTGAGAAATCTGCCACCTTGTCTTGAACTAACTATCAATTCTATTGCTTTCAACCGATCTTCCAGAAAATTTTCCTCCCTTCGATGTTGTTCTTTAATTACTTCCATTTGAGCCTTCAAATGATTAATTTGTCTTAGCAACCCATGAAAGATAATTCTGGATCTCCACACATTAGCGGATCTTTCCACTCAAAAAAATTCAGGTGCCCCCTAACGCTGAGTAGAAAGACGTAAACCCGATCAGTAAACAAAAAAAAAAAGAAAAAAAGAAAAGAAAACCGTGGAAAAACAATGTAAAAAAGGGGAAAAACAAAAAACAAACTGAAGCAATAAACATAAAATTGCACCCTCACATTCATCAATTCTGATGAGTAGCATGATAATTAAAAAAAATAACTTAAAAAAATGGGCTACAAGAACTTACCCCATAAAATCGGCATCTGTAAAACCAACGATTGGGATTGTAGCCTGTCTAGGTAGTCAAGATCTTTGACAGCATCTTACAAGTACATAATGGGTCTTTCTCTATTACCATTTTCCACTCCAATCTCTCAAAAATTTTCCCCCAATTTTAGTTAAGAACCCTAGCCCTTACGAAGAACGAAACTAGGGAAATAGGAGTAAATAAATCCCCAAAATTCTTTCTTTAGTGAAAATATGTAATGCACTCCAAAATGGGGGATTCAGATAAATGGCATCATGAAAAAAAAAATTTGGACAAACGATTTTTTTTTTTTGCATTAAAAATCAAGTCTTCTAGGCTGGGAAAATTGCTTCAAAATTTATTTATTTTTTTATTCTGTTGAGATTTTTTTCTTTGTCCAGGGTGTTTTTTTTTCATTTTTTTTAAAAAAACTGAAACAGTTTTCCTTCCTAAAAGACTTGATTTTTATGTAAAAAAAAAATAAAATTATTTCTTCAATTAAAATTTTTGAGGGATTTTTTTCCAAAACAACCCCACCTGACGCGCACATGACAGTTTCCATTATGGTATGGTCTGATTTTAATAGAAGTTTACCAATTACCAGCAGTCTAAAGTTTAGGGGTTATTTTGTTGAAATTAAAAAAAAAGTGTCAATTATGGGGTACAGCGCAAATTATTCTTTCCAAAAAAAAGCCAAAAAAAAAAAAGGTCCGAGAACTAAACCAAGGGTTCCATTCGTCTCCTCCTTCTCGTGCCCTAATTTCTCCAACCTTCGACTCTCCTATTGCCTTCTCCTTCTCTGGCGAGCCTCTCGTCGTCTTCTCCTCCGTAGATTGTCGTCAACTCCTACGCAAGTGGTCTTCGTATTCTCCGTCACCGGCGAACCAAGCCACAGTAAGTCACTCTCTATATCTGCTGTCATTGTTTCTCATAAAATAAATCCCATACTTAGCTCTAAATTTTGTAATCCAAGCTCTGAGATACCTAGCATTGTAGCCCTAAATTTTGTAATCCAAGCTTTTCATTTTGTTGAGGTTTCTTTCTTTGTCCAGGGTGTTTTTTTCATCTTTTTTTTAAAAAAAAATGGAGTAGTTTTTCTGCCCAAAAGACTTGATCTTTATGTCAAAAAAAAAAATCATTTCTTTAATTAAAATTTTTGAGAGGCTTTTTTCCAAAACATCCCCTCCAAAACAACCCCACCTGACGCGCACATGATAGTTTCCATTATAGCATGTAGGGCTGTACAAAAACCGCCCCGCACCCGCCAACCGCCCGCGCCCGCGCCCGCCCATCTCAAAAAAAGCGGGTTTACGTTAGCAACCCACTGGTGGGTGGGTTGAACCCGCCCACCAATATATTCGGTGGGCGGGTTTGGTTTTAAGTTTTTGAGGGCGGGTTCAACCCGCACCCGCCCGCCTATATATTTTTTTAAAAAAACTTATCATTTATTTGATTTTGTTCTTATTTTAGAGATGATTGAACAATCCAACACTCCAAGCACTAGCTCGGCTGCCTCTTGACATATTGAAAACTGAAAATTCTCCTTTTATTTTGTGAAGTAATCAAAATTCAAATCAAATAAGTTAGTAGAGAAAGCCCTAAAAGAAAAAGAACACTTGACTTTGTTCATCATTTTATTTGTAGCATTCTATTATTTTCGAACCTAGTGAATAGGCTTTAATCTTTATGGACTCTTGACTTTGTTCATCACTTCATCTGTAGCTGATGTTTCTTGTTGCAATGAATAATTATGTTTCTTAATTTGTACTTTTGAATATAATCACTGTTTTTAAGCATCAAACTTATTGGGAATGCTTTATGTATTATCATCTTATAGTTTTTACAAATTTTCTTCACTTTCTAAAAAAAAGGTCTAAAAAATTACATTGGACAATAGTATAGGTCTAAACCGCCTCAACCCGCCCGCAACCACCCAAAACCAAACCGAAACCACCCGCCATGTGGTGGGCGGTTTGCGAGTTGGTTAATCGCCAACCCGTCATCTAAAAAGACCACATCATACTCGCCCAAAAACTATCAAATCGTCCACCGTTCACCCTTAATGGCATGGTCTGATTTTGATATAAGTTCACCAAATACCAGCAGTCTAAAGTTTAGGGGTTATTTTGTTGAAATTAAAAAAAAAAGTGTCAATTATTTACAGCGCAAATTATTCTTTCCAAAAAAAATAGCCAAAAAAAAAAAAGGTCCGAGAACTAAACCAAGGGTTCCATTCGTCTCCTCCTTCTCGTGCCCTAATTTCTCCAACCTTCGACTCTCCTATTGCCTTCTCCTTCTCTGGCGAGCCTCTCGTCGTCTTCTCCTCCGTAGATTGTCGTCAACTCCTACGCAGGTGGTCTTCGTATTCTCCTTCACCGGCGAACCAAGCCACAGTAAGTCACTCTCTATATCTGCTGTCATTGTTTCTCATAAAATAAATCCCATACTTAGCTCTAAATTTTGTAATCCAAGCTCTGAGGTACCTAGCTTTGTAACTCTAAATTTTGTAATCCAAGCTCTTCGTCGTTTGATTTATCTACATCAAGTCTGCTTCGATTTATCCAGTTTCTTGTTTCAGAGTCAGCTAATGTTTGATTTGTTAATTCTAACATAGGCGAGCAATGACTACTGAAGATGATTCAATTGACCAAGCTGTTGCTGCACGTCGTGAAAGGCTGAAAGCTCTAAAAGCTGCACAAGAACTGTTGAACACCCCGGATGAGGATTCCGTGTCAGTTGAGGATAAGAAAAATAATGACTATGAATCTAGTGACGAAACGTGAGTATACCCTGATTTTATTTCTTCATAACCTATTTGCAAGTTTTTCTTTTCTTTTTTGCAATTGGCATACTTGGATTTTAATTGGGGGTTTTCTTTTACAAAAAGTCTAATTGTCATAGGACACAAGAAGAACGCATGCATAAGTTTAAAGAACGTATCCAGAATTAATGCACACTGAGGGATCAATTTCTTGCATTACCTCTTATTAAAAATATTTCTTGTATTATCTGTATTCGACGATTTCACATTTTGGCATATGCTGTCAGCTGTTATACTTATTGATTTCAACTGGTTTATATCTTGGACTATTAATTTGTGGTTATGTCATATATTGGCTGTGAAAGCCCTTAATTTTGCTTTACTTTCTCTATTATAGCCCGCATTGAGTTCAGAGCCAGAACATACAGCGGTTAAATAAATAATAAAGCATTACAGAGCAGGAAGTTGGTTAAATTTGGGTAGATCATGTAGAGATCACCGCATCACTTTCGGAGGAGACTTGGGCTCTTTTCTCCATTTATTTATTTATTTTTGATATCTTATTTTTCACATGTAGCTGTTGGTACATCACTTCATGTCGTGCGCCCGTGTGAAACAAATCTGGTTAAGAGTGAATTTTTTTTTTTACTAGGAAAATCTTACGACTAATGGTAATATGTGCGCTAAAGCAGAGAGGTGTTTATCTTTTTTCCCTTCCTCTCTTTCTGCAGCACTAACAGCTGCCTTTGTTTTATTCTGATTAATTTGTTGCAGCAATCCTAACATGAAATTTCGAAATTATGTTCCTCACGATAAGCATCTTCAAGAAGGGAAGGTTGCTGCACCAGTTCTACCAAAGTTTGAAGACCCTGTTGAAGCAAAGCCTCCCCCATCAGAGAAGCAAGAGGTGCTCAATTTCTGTCATTGAAAGCTAAAACACCTAATTGTCTTGCAAGTGTGCGTGTGCGTGTGCGTGTGCATGGGTGTGTGTGTGTCTGTTATGTTACATCTCTATGTGCTCTGAGTACAGTTAAATTCTTCAGGATCCATTCGTAAATATTGCTCCCAAGAAACCAAATTGGGACCTCAGGAGGGATGTGCAGAAAAAGCTTGATAAACTAGAGAGACAAACCCAGAAGGCAATGTATAGACTTATGGGTATGTGTTTTGTTTTTTTTTTTTTAAGTAATCTTTTCACATAGGACACCAAACCTTTATTTTTAAGTAAAATCCCATATTAAGTTAAAATGATCGTGAAGATGAGTTTAAAATATTATCGTTGAAAAATTGATAATATTTCCCGAGTGTTGATGTGCAACAAGAAAAGGTCGCACTTGGCTCTGACCCCTTCCTTTTGTACTTCTTGTTGAGCTAATGATAAGACGATTGATCATATTTTCTTACACCATTCTGGCTTTTTCTACTCTGGTTTTTCTTCTATATTGGCTTTTTCACTGGGTTTATTCTTTTCTCTCCCATAGATTTCTTACATTAGCAATAAAAAATGATTTATATTGATAGCGATGGGAATCAACGCAAACGTTGACAAAGTCATAGTCAGGATCTCTCATTTGCAGCCAACTTACCATTCATGCGTTTTTTGCAGAGGAACAAGAAAAGCAGAAAGAATTGGCTCAAGATGATCAAGATGAAGAAGATTAGTCAACCCGTGCAATCAGAACGAGCTATCCATTTCTCCCAAAAAAAAGGAAAAGGAAATAGAAAAAAGGCTGTAATTTAATGAAAGAACCTTGTCATCACTGATCCCCCCACTTTCTTTTTACCTGTGGTGTTGAACTTTCCTTCATAGGCACGTTCTGTAATTTTCTAAACTAGATTAAAAACATAATTTACATACTCAGATTTCCATAGTGACAAGTCTTACTGTTGGGAAGCTCCTCCTCTCTAGAAGAATTTTCTCTTCCTTCGGTGTTGTATGCTTGTCTTTTAGAGTGTTGATTGTTCACAATGATTCACAAGTATTTAGATCAGGAATTTTGAACTTGTCATAAGGTTTTTATTCTTAGGGGATGTTTGATATCGAGTACTCATGAAGGTGTCGTTTCACTTTTGGTACAAAAATTATGATATTCAGATTCTCGAGAAACTCAATTTCATGGCATTTATTTTATCTCATTTTAATGTAATTTGAATATCATCCAACAAGATGATATTTATATTCTCATGAATCTTAAAACCATCAGATTTTCACTTTCTTTTTCGTGATGATGATGTTGATAATAAATAAATTAATAATATAACACACTAATGGATACTGTAAATTACACTGATACCTTTTGTATTTTACTCAAATTTTAGGGACACCTCTTGGACTAAACTAATTATATTAACATCTTCAGGACTTGACTTTGTTAAGTTTTAATATAAAATGACAAAAATACCATTCTAATCTCAGCCATTGAATTTTAAGTACCAAATCTTAGCCACTTAATTAATTCTTACAAAAAAATAAAACCAAAAGAGAAGTAGCCATGGAGCTACCCCATGACCACCACCCAACCACCTTGTCACCCATCCCAAACCCTTGCCACCCTCCGCCACACTGTTGCTAGGGTCGGTAATTTTGGACACGACACGATGACATGATACGAAAACGACACGAGATAAACGGGTTTGGATCGCACGTTTATTAATTGTGCCATAAATGGGTTGGCACGAATAACACGAAAATAAACAGGCTGGAGTTTATTTTTTCCAAGCCCTTTCTTCACACTTCAAACCTCATCCCATTGAAGGGGCTATTTTGTAAATGCAATGTTACTGACTTAACTCCTAATGTGGAACAATACCGCGTGTAATTTTCTGCTATACTCAAAAAAAAGAGTGCCCAATTTGTTTTTTATATATATATATATATATATCTTTTCTTTAAATACAATATGCTAAGTTCAATGTTTACAGCCTTAGTCATCCATTCTCTGCTCAAACATACGCAAGTGCATTTTTTAGAGTTCAATGTTTATGTGTTGTTAAAGGGTGTAAATAGGATTAAGTGTGTGTGTGTGTGTTTTTTTTTTCATGTCTTCATGTCTTCTTTGATGGGTTTATCCGATAACCAGAGGAAGAAAAAGGCAGGATACCTTTTGTTTGTTTGCCTTAAGAGCAAGACAACTTGCCACCCATCACAATTTTAGGTTGGAAAAATAAAAATAAAGCTTTCTGCTGTTTGGCATTTGAGAAAATTTTTTCTCTTCTTCTCGAAAAGAAAAATTTTCAAACCTGACAGAGAGACTTAACAAAGGCATACCCAATCCAAACAAAATTTTGGGCAGAAAAAGAAGAAGAAGAGATTAACCGTCAAGATCACGTACTTCCATGCTTCAGTATATTTCTTCCACTGTTTCAAACAAACAAACAAAAAAAAAAAAAAAACAAAAAACAAAAAACAACAAAAAAAAAAAAGACATTGCTTCCACTACCTTAGCAAAAATGGAAAAAAAAAAGAAAAGGCATTTGCATCCCCATGATCATGGTGGACATGTTATTATGGCCGGTTTAACATTGTTGTGTTAGGTTGTAGCTTTTATTGTGTTGTACTTTTGTTATAACATACTGTAGATTATAAGTAGGTAGGCGTTTGGTAAATTTTTTTCAAAATTGCTATGACAACTAAAAGCAAAATTGTAGGTATTTAGTAAACTATGTATAAAATTATTATAGAGATATATAATGATGAAAATAGATATATTTTACTAAGCATATTTATATAGTTAAGGTCCGTTTATTTCGAGAACGTTTTAGATTTTTAAGACTCAAATTTAGATTCGAGTATTAAGAATCTTTTAGATATGTGTTTGTTTCTCCTAAAATTTGAATCCTTTCAGTATCAAGAATCTAAGTTTTTAGAGTTCTGATTCCCCTTAAACTTTTGATACTTGGATATCTCTGCTACACTAAAAACTAAAATTTTTTCTCTTATATTTGAGGAAAAAAAATCATAACTTCTTCATTTGTTATTCAATTGAGATGATTCTTTTTTCATTGTGCTCCTAGTGAAGAGAAGAATAAATTAATATTGATATTGTATATTTTTTAGGATAATTAACATTAAGATTTTATTAGATTTGTTAATAAATTAAAAACTATTTTCACTATATCTCTAAATACAAATTTCAATTTTATTTTATACTTAAATTAAAACTTAAATGCATATTCAAACATCAATTCAAATAACAATTAAAATCACTAATTCAAATCCTAATTCAAATCAAATCACTAATTCGAATTCATTTACCAAATAGATCCTTAGTTTTTAGTTAATTTCAATTTTAAAATTAACATATGAAATATCTGTGCATTAAAAAGATAAGAATGTAATTTTATTTTTATTATGTAATATATTTTTGGAAAAATAAACTACTTTGAATTAGTTGTTTTGTTTTTGGTAAATTTTTATCTAATTTATTTCTAATACATCTTGTTCCTTTTTTGAACAGTAATACCTTTTTTTTTGACAAAATATTATTTGATATCTTTTAATTTGTTTAATAAAAAATAAATAGATTAAAAATTATTTATTATTATTTAAGTTAGTCTAATAATTTTAATTTATACAAGAAAGCTGCTATAAAAAAACAATTGTAGCTTGCTTCTTAACTTTTTCTCCTGCATAACAGAAGCAATTTTTCAAAAAAAAAGATTTACCAAACATGTATAAACAGTTACAAAAACTAAAAGCATTCTCTAAAACCAACGCCAAATAAGCCTCATATATCGTATTAGTTTTGATTGACATAGGGATGGATAATTGATATATTGGATTTTTTTCCTGTCTTTTCTGCACAAACGAGAGTTCCAAAATCTCCTTTTGATCAACATAGCGACGACTTTCGATGGCCTAAAAACCCAAACTCTATTCAGAAAAAATTGAATAACACCATCATTTGCAGAAAAGACAAAAGAGGAAGGTATGAAGGTAGGAGGAAGAAAGAGAAAGGAAAGAATGTAAATCTATGCTGATTTTGCTTTAAAAAAATGGGAAGCATCGTTGACCTCGTCACCTTCCATGGGCTAGGCGATGACGGGGGCTGCGGTGGCCGTTGGAGGATATAGAGGGAGAAGACAAAGGGCGAAAAGGGCATGAGGGCCTCTCTCTTCTTTAGTAGAAGCAGATTTTACTAAAATGCCCTCTAATTTGACATCACGTGTAATTTTTCATATCAAATTAACAGAAGGAGAAAATTTACAAGTGTACAATTTAGAGAGAACAGATGTTAAAAATTTTTTTTGGGACATTCTGTGACAAGGCCTATAATTTAAGAGGAAATTTTGAAATTTGTTCTATTGTATTATATTAATATTTTTACTTAATAATAATAATAATAATATTATTATTATTATAAATTAAATTTTAGATAATATTAATATAAAATAATAACTTGCTAATAATAATAATAATAATTTAGTAGTATAATATTAATATTCGTGGTGATATTTATATTAAATTATAGTAATATTATTATATTATTCATGTTTATATTGCAATTATTATTTAATATTAGTACTAACATGCTATATTGATACATTTAATATTAACCATAATATATTATTTTAATATATTAATAGTTAACATTAATATTATATATTGAGCCATAATAATAGATTAATATTTGTATTATTATTAATTATATTAAGGTAAATAACAATAGTAATGATGATGATGATGATGATGATCACAATAGTCATATTAATATGGTTGGGTCTATTAACACCTCTTATTTTATTTTTTTCCTACCCTTTCTTAAACCGCCAATCAATTAAATTTAAAAATTTTGTTATTACTTGTTGCACCTTTTTAAAATTTCGAATACATCCCTGCATCTAATTGTATTATTTTTCCATCTTTGACCAACAAATCAACAAAAAATTACCATTTTTTATGGGAAAGACTCACTATTTTTCCAACCGATTCTAAAAACTCACCATTTTTTCCAACCGTTTTTTTCTTTTTTCTAGAAACTTTGTAGGGAAATTGTTAAAAAAACCACTAATCATCATAAGAAAATTATGATAATGCCCAAGAATCGTCAAAAAGTATATCGTATATACACAGAGAGTAATAAGAAAATTGTTAAAGAAAGAAAAAACTTAGTAGGAATCGTAAAAACAAAATTGTCAGTATCATTATCAAAAACAAGAAAACAATAAGGAGACGTAGGAATGTGGGAAGATTATTCCTATCTTTCTATGATTGTATAATTTTTCTTCTCTCTGCTTTGCTGATTGATTATTCTTTTTGCAATAATGTCTTAAGTTTTTCGTTCATTCATGGAATTTTCATGTTTATTGTGAGAATATGTGTTGGAAAATAATTTTTCATATGGGCCTACATATGTATTTAAATGTGTTGTTTAATGCTATCTTAAAGTAAAGCCTAGATTAAAGTGATATAATTAAGATAAAGTTGAAAGGCTTTTGGGTAATAATATAAAGTATGAGTTATTATTATTATTAATATATGTGTAGATAATAATTTTTAATTTCTAGATTTTATGATGGGCAAAACTGGAAATACATTTAAATAACTAAAGTTATTTATTCTGGTTATGGTCCCCAATCCATACGTACGCATCTTTCATTCAGAAAGTTTACAGACATCCTGCTTCTCTGAAATCCCATCTTCATTGAAGTTTCAAAAGGAATATGCATTGGATTGGAAGGCAATAACCCACAACAATCTAAGATCATGAATCAAGGTACACTTCCGCAATTTAGAATTATTCTTCTCAATGATTTAACATGAATGATCTTGGAAGAATTTTAGTTTGATAATTTGGTTTCCAACAAGTGGTATCAGAGCTATTTCATGTTGAATTGTTGAGAAATTTTTCTCAAAAAATTTTTGGTTGAATTTTACGTCGATAAGAATTATGGTTGTTTGAATGCAATTGTCTACACACATGCCGAGCATGCTTGCCATTTATAATTATTGATTCATTGATGCATGCCTGGTATTTGTTGAATAATACGGAATGTCCAATTGTAAAACCATTAATATATATATGTATTTGACTTTTGACTGGATTATGGATTCAATACACGTGAGATTTATTTTCTTTCTGGGTTTCATTCTTTTGAATCTCGTGTATTCCGTTAAAGACAACCCAATAACCCTTTGGATTACCGACGGCAATCTCACTGCCGCCGGCAAAGAACACCAGCTGCGACCCTCATGCGGTGTCGAAAAGGAAAAGCCGTGTCCTCTGGCTGCAGCAAAGGAGAGAAATCAGTGGCCAAAAGCCACCGCGTAAGGACAACCAAAAGGAGGACGTTGGGCTGTTTCTGGGTTTCTTGGCCGGCGACGGGTGTGCTGCTGCCGTCGACGGCGCGTTCTGGGCACGCCCGTTAGGCCACTCCGACGGGGGGGGAGGGGAACCGTGGCACAAGCTACCAGCCAATTGCATCGGTTCGCACTACGTTGCGTCCCCTGCACGACAACCGCTTGGCCTAGAGCGGTTGTGATATGAAATGGGCCGTTTGGGCTCATGAACCGTTAGACACCCAAGGTCGCAACCCCTGGGTGACCAGACCCAAAAAAAAAAAAGAGGGGGGGCTGGATGTGGATCCAGGTTGGGGTAACCTGACCTGGTCCACTCTTGACCCGATCAGGGTCAACGATCAACGGTCGATGTTGACTTTAACCGTTGACTTTGATCTGGTTGACTTTTTAGGTTTATTTTTTGGTCAATTTTTTGGGTGCAACTTTAAAATTCAAATTGTGTTTTTAGATTATTAATATTATCAAATTAATTAATTGAATCAATAAGCTACCAAAGCAGCCTCTTTTGTGGATGTTAATTAATTTGTGATATTAAGATGGTTGTGTAAATTTAATTCATGCGAATATTAATCGGTCCAAATGAAGTTTAATATTTGGCTGAATTAAATTCATACCTGTGGTGATAAATATGTAACAATTATATGGTTATTTTTGGCATATAAATAATAAGTAGATCCAAAGATTAGCTTATTATTTGATATGATTTATTGTTAATATTTGATCACTACACCAAGAATACCAGTTACAAGTTAATATTTCTATCCAAAGATTAAATATTAATGTTGTTACAGGTTTCTTGTGATAGGATTAATCATTGTTTGAATTTTATTGGTTGTTTTATGTGAAGTCTTATGTGAATATGTAATTTTGTTCTTTGTTCAGCTATAGCATCATCTTTCTCGATATCTGCAAGTGTTAATTCAATTCCTATGCTGAACGGGACTAACTTCAAGGACTGGAAAGAGAATGTGTTGATCGTTCTCGGTTGCCTAGATCTGGACTTAGCCATAAGGGTTGCACATCCCACTATTATGGATTCTAGTTCCATTGAGGATAAAAAGGAACTTGAAAAATGGGATCGTTCTAACAGAATGAGTCTGATGATCATTAAGAGAGGCATTCCAGAAGTCTTCAGGGGCACTGTGCTTGATGAGGTCACAACAGCTAAGAGTTTCCTTGAGGCCATTGAGAAATGCTTTGCAAACAATGATAAGGCTGAAACAAGCACGCTTTTGGTGAGCCTGATTTCAATGAGGTACAAAGCAAAAGGAAACATAAGGGAGTACATTATGGAGATGTCTCATCTGGCTTCAAAATTAAAGACACTAGATCTGGAAATTTTTGAGGACCTTCTAATGCATCTTGTCTTGATTTCTCTTCCTGCATAATTCAGCCAATTCAAGATCAGTTACAATTGCCAAAAAGAGAAATGGACTCTTAATGAGTTAATTTCTTATTGTGTGAAAGGGGAAGAAAGACTGAAACAAGAGAAGATTGAAAGTGCTCACTTGGCTAGCACCTCTACGGACAAGAAGAAGAAAAGAAAGAGAAGTAATGAAGCTGCTAAAGATCTAGCACAAAAGAACAACATAAGGATAAGGATGAAAATCATAGTTGTTTCTTTTGTGGTAAACCTGGATATATGAAGAAGGTCTGCACCAAGTATCATGCTTGGCGTGCAAAGAAAGGTAAGCTTCTCAATTTGGTTTGTTCTAAGGTTAATTTAACTTCAGTGTCAAGACACACTTGGTGGATTGATTCAGGTGCCACTATTCATATAAGTGTGTCTATACAGGGTTGCTTGAGCTACCGAAAGCCAATTGATGTTGAAAGATTCATCTATGTGGGAGATGACAAATTGGTGGAAGTTGAAGCAATAGGGCATTTTAGGTTATTGTTAAGTTTTGGTTATTATTTGGATTTGAAAGACACTTTTGGTGCATCATCGTTTAGGCGTAATTTAATTTCTATTTCTGCTTTGGACAAATTTGGATACTGTTGTTCATTTGGAAATAGTCAGTTTAGTCTTTCCTTAAATTCAAATGTTATTGGTACCGGTTCTTTATCATTACAAGATAACCTATATTTGCTTGATACAGTTGCTTCTTATAATGAAACCTTGTATGTTAGTGCTTGTGGCATAAAACATAAATTAATCAATGAGAATTCGACTGTATTATAGCATAAGCGATTGGGACATATTTCAAGGAAAATGATGGAAAGACTTGTGTTAGATGAAATTCTTAATTTCCTTAATTTTACAAATTTTGAAACCTGTGTTAATTGTATTAAAGGGAAACAGACAAACAAAAGGGGATTGGGTGCCAATAGAGCTACGGATGTCTTAGAATTTATACATACGGACATTTGTGGACCATTTCCTGTGGCTTCATGGAATGGTCAAGAATATTTTGCATCATTCATAGACGATTACTCTCGGTATGGCTACCTATATCTCATACATAAGAAGTCACAGACTTTGGACGTGCTCAAGTCATATAAAGCTGAGGTTGAGCTTCAACTCAGCAAAAGAATTAAAGGCGTCAGATCTGACCGTGCTGGTGAGTACTATGGCAGATATGACGGATCAGGTGAACAACGTCCAGGACCTTTTGCTAAATTCCTAGAGGCATGCAGGATAGTCCCTTAATATACCATGACAGGTTCACCTAGCATGAATGGTGTAGCTGAGAGATGAAACTGGACACATAAGGACATGGTGAGGAGTATGATTTGCCATTCCACCTTACCTAAATCCCTCTGGGGTGAAGCACTCAAGACTACAGCTTATATTCTCAACAAAGTACCAACAAAAGCAGCAGCTAAAACACCTTATGAGCTTTGGACTGGCAAAAGGCCTAGTCTGAAGCATTTACATACTTGGGGTTGTCCAGCAGAAGCAAGGCCTTATAGGCCCAATGAAAAGAAATTGGACTCCAAGATAGTGAGCTGCTATTTCATTGGTTACTCTGAACGGTCAAGGGGTTACAAATTTTATGATCCCACTACTAAGGCTATTTTTGAGACGGGAATTGCAACATTCTTTGAGGATTTTGAGTTTGGGGGGAGAAATAGGGTTAGAGACTTTGTCTTTGAGGATGAATTTGATCCCGTTCCTTTTGTAAAAGAGGGATTGGTTCCTATTCCCACAATTGCTTTTGATAATGTCCAGGCTTCTATTCCTGACATTGATCAAGTTGCATATCAAGAACAACCAGACATAGTCGTCCAACCCCTTCAGGTGCAAACTCAACAACCTTAAGAACCAGAACATCAGGAACTTGTGCCATTAAGGAGATCCACTAGAGAGAGGAGAAGTGATATTCTGGATGATTACATAGTATTTCTCCAAGAACATGAGGAAAGTGTTGGATTGATGGATGATGATCCAATCAATGTCCGTCAAGCCATGCATTGTTCAAACTCTCAAAAATGGATGGATGCCATGAAAGATGGGATAAAGTCTATAAAGGACAATGACGTTTGGGATCTCGTTCCATTACCTGAAGGTACGATGCCCATTGGTTGTAAATGGATATTTAAAACCAAGAGGGATTCAAAGGGTGATGTAGAGCGATATAAGGCTCGTCTTGTTGCTAAGAGCTTTACTCAAAAGGAAGGCATTGATTATAAAAAGACTTTCTCTCCGGTTTCAACGAAAGACTCTTTTAGGACAATTATGGCACTTGTAGCGCATTTTGATCTTGAGCTACATCAAATGGATGTTAAGACGACGTTTCTAAATGGTGACATCGATGAAACGATCTATATGATGCAGCCAGAAAACTTTGAGTTGGGAGACCCAAAGAGGATGGTTTACAAATTAAAGAAATCCATCTATGGGCTTAAGCAAGCTTCTCATCAATGGTGTTACAAATTTCATCAAGTGATAGTCTCATTTGGTTTCGAGATGAACACTATAGATGACTGTATATGCCATAAGTTTAGTGGGAGTAAGTGTATTCTCTTGGTATTGTGTGTTGACGATATACTACTTGCCACTAATGATATAGGCTTATTGCACGAAACCAAGAGATTTCTATCAAATAAATTTGAAATGAAAGATCTTGGTGACGCCTCTTTTGTGTTAGGAATTAAAATACACCGAGATCGCTCTCGGGGTATACTTGGGTTATCATAACAGAGCTATATCGAAAAGGTGCTTAAAAGATTTGGCATGCAGGATTGTAAACCAGGAGATACCTCTGTGGCTAAAGGAGATAAGTTCAGTTTGAGTCAGTGTCCTAAGAACATCCTTGAGGTTAAGAAAATGGAAAAGATCCCATATGCATCAGCTGTTGGGAGTCTAATATATGCTCAAGTTTGTACTCGTCTAGATATAGCATAAATTGTTAGATTGTTGGGCAGATATTTGAGTAACCCCGGAATGGATCATTGGAAAGTAGCCAAACGGGTTATGCGATATTTACAAAGAACAAAAGATCACATGCTTACATATAGAAGGTCAGACCAACTTGAGATCATTGGTTATTCAGACTCAGATTTTGTTGGATGTCAAGATAGTCGTCGATCCACTTGAGGCTATATTTTTTTGCTTGCTGGAGGAGCTATTTCTTGGAGGAGTGCCAAGCAGTCACTCATAGCTTCTTCCACTATAGAGGCATAATTTATAGCATGTTATGAGACATCCAATCATGGAATATGGCTGCGAAATTTTGTCACTGGGCTGCAGATTGTGAAAAGTATAGAAAGACTACTTAAGTTGTTTTGTGACAATAAATCTACAGTCTTATATTCCAACAACAATAGGAGCTCTTCAAAGTCAAAGCATATAGAGATTAAGTTTCTTGTTGTTAAAGAAAGAGTTCAGAGTGGTCAGGTGTCTATAGATCATATTGCTGTAAACTCCACGATAGCGGATCTGCTTACAAAATGGCTTCCACCCAAGGTCTTTCATGAGCACACTGCTCATATGGGTGTTCAGTTATTTGATGATACACAGTTTTAGTGGGAGTTTGTATTTGAATGCTAATTTTCTTTATATATAGACATTGTGTGTTTGTATATGTTTTCTGTAGAAATAAAGAATACAGTTTACTTACACTCTGATTTTGGCACAGTTTTGATCTTATTGAGGTATAAGGTAGGACCGGTTAGAAATAGACATATTTAGATCACTTTGCATGTAATTTTCATGCTACACATCCATACTTGATCTATGTCATTTGGTTATGTCGATATGTCTGATCATTGATGGGTCTAGTCACGTTATATTTGTGACAAGGACCACCTTGGTCCTATGTTGGTATGATCAATGGACGAGATTGTTTAGAAATACCCTTATATGTGATAGCAAAAGTTAAGCTCACTAAGGTAAACACATTTTTTGCAAAGAAACATATGTGGCCCAAGTGGGAGATTGTTGGAAAATAATTTTTCATGTGGGCCTGCACATGTATTTAAATGTGTTGTTTAATGCTATTTTAAGGTAAAGCCTAAATTAAAGTGATATAATTAAGATAAAGTTGAAAGGCTTTTGGGTATTAATATAAAGTATGAGTTATTATTATTATTAATATATGTGTAGATACTAATTTGTAATTTCTAGATTTTATGATGGGTAAAACTGAAAAAACATTAAAATAACTAAAGGTATTTATTCTGGTTATGGTCCCCAATCCATACGTACACATCTTTCATTCAGAAAGTTTACAGACATCCTGCTTCTCTGAAATCCTATCTTCATTGAAGTTTCAAAAGGAATACGTATTGGATTGGAAGCCAATAACCCATAACATTCCAAGATTATGAATCAAGGTACGCTTTCGTAATTTGGAATTATTCTTCTCAATGATTTAACATGAATGATCTTGGAAGAATTTTGGTTTGATAATTTGGTTTCCAACAATATGAACTGGTGTTGGGTCATTGTACTAATTGTAGCCCAACTATTTATACAATTTAGGAAAAGATGTCTCTCCAAAAAATAATTTTCAGAAAAAAATTACTTTTTTTTAAGATAAGGAGTATTTTTAAAAAATAATTTTGTATTTAGAAGGAAATTTATTAATGGGTAAATCAATAGGAAGAATTTTTAATAAAAAAGTGTGAAAAAAGTAAATAGAGAGCGTAAACAAACCCCTCCTATCAATATTAATAATATACTAACATCACTTGATAATTAAACAATAACAATAATATTGTTGTTGTTGTTGTTAAATTCTTTTAAAGAGGTTTTTTATGTTTTTAATTTTTTTCTAATGATAATCATAATGTTATGAGTTTGATCATTTTAAAAATATGAATATAAATATTATATTAATATATAAATGATAATGGAAATGTTTTTTTGAAAGATAATATAACAATTTATTTTTGTCAACTATACAAGATTCTTATAATATATTTTCCTAAAAATCTAAGAGAAGGTTGCTATGTATAAACAAATGTGATAATATTAATTTCTTAGAAATTATTTTGTCTAACATCATTTTCTTGAAAATATAATTTTTATTGGTTATTGCGTACCAAACACCAGCTTAGAGTCCCCGATCAGGGGGGAAATATCAATATTATTGAGAGAACTCGCTTCTCTAGTTTTAGTCTTGATACTGATTCAGGGTGAGCGTCACGGCTTATGGAAACAGTAGACTATATCTGCTCTGCTGTGAATCAGGCCACTTTCAAGAAGAAATACAGGGGATCCTCGTTCGTGCTGTTGGTGGGGACTCTCCATAACTTAAGAGGAGCATTCTTGAAGATCTGTAAGATCATAGGGGAGACGGTTACTCACATTATTATTCCTTACTATAAACATCTAACGAGGTGGAAGGATTTCAGAAGCTGTTTAAACAAAATTTTTGGGAGGAATGGGAGTAGAGAAGAAGCAATTGCAGCAAGAGCAATTCCACCGCTAGCATCTAACTTCAGCCAACCTGTTGTCCGCCCTAATATTGGCGCTTGAGACTCATTCCAAAGATCAAACAGAAGATAGGACATGTTCTTGCCAAACACATAGCTGTGGAAGACCAAGGCAGAGGACAAGTTTATTGGTTATATCCAAAATGGTGAAGCTCCAATCCTCCATGGCAGAACTTGGTCACTGGCAGTTGTGATCACAAGACGGAGCGTGGAACATCCATGGAACAGCATAAAGATGGGATCACGCAAGAATATGAACAGACTGGTTGATATTAGTCATTTCTACGCGGACAAGGCAATCACGTGGTCACAGAATAACGTGGAAAAGGATGAAGTTTGCTCCTGGGTTGAGTTGGATTGTGGGGAACTCAAAGTGTGGAGTTAATTCAGTGGAGACAAGAAGTCCATTGGAAGGATGTAAAGATCTATTGTCTCTATTCTTGGAACAATATAGAAGGTCTCCCACCTTATATGTGGAACTACCACGTGTTTAAAGTTATAGAAAGCAAAGTGTGGAGGACTATTGGATGTTGATATAGATATGATAGAGCAACGTTATCTCTCTCATACTAGACTTTTGCACAAAGGTAATGAGAATGATTTTATTCCAGAGATGATGGACATCTTTGGTATTGGGTTGAACACGAAAAAGCATGTAAAATGCAACAGAGGTTTTTAAAATTTTTCTTAAACTTTTGGGATTCTTCTCATAATGTTGTTGTTGACGATGAGAAATAGTCAACAAAGATCCTCATAAATTACTCATAGTTATAACATATAAACATAATTAAAAGTATAGAAAATATAGGAGATACTGGGGTTTATTGTGGTTCACTTTTAATGAGCTACATCCACTCTTTTTTCTCCATTGATCGAATGGAACAATATTTCTTTGGCCAAAAAGAATCATAGAGAGAGGGAGAGGGGAAGTGTTGGGTTTTGTTGGATTTTGTGATTCAAATAAACAGCGGAAAATTAAATTTAATTCCCACAAAACCCTCGTAGGATCCATGCAATTCGATTAGATTGATAGGAAAGTCATAGAATCTTACCAAGATAACAAAAAGGGATAAGATTTCTGGAAGGAAGATAGCGGGTTCACTCCGATGATACCTTAACTCGAGCTTTTTGTATTCGAGATCGGATTCAGACGTTGTTACTTAGAATAACGCCCTTTGCAGGTATCCACACGAACAGACTCTCTCAAAACGAATTGATGTGCTAGCACTCTCTCCTTTGCGTTAAATGACTCTCTCTAATTTTTAGGATTTTTAATGTTCTCACCTTTTAGAATAATAGAACGTCTTCTTTCTTCTTAATTTGGCTAGAAACGCTAAAACAGATATATATATATATATATATATTGACTTTGAGAGAGAGTCAATTTTAACTAGGGTAAACTGTAATTCGAATATGATTTAGAGAATCTAGACAATGTCTGTAATTCGAATATGATTCAGAGAATCTAGATAATGTCATATTCAATGAACCTAACATATCTAGCACATCGAATCTAGACATTATCAGGTTCATTGAACCTAGACACAGTAAACCCAAAATTGGTTTTTGATCTGTTCTAAGTGTACAATTTTGTAGGTTCACATAACGTTGGTAGTAGGCTTGAAATTCTATTTTTGGCTCACAAATCATAAACGGCCTCTAGCAAGACATTATGATTACCCAAGTTATGCGAATGTCAATAATCCGACACAACCTAATCCACAATAAGTATTAAAGTCCTTTTGTCACTAGATACCTTGATTGAACATAAGGGCATGGTTTATGTCAACCTTATACTATTCAATCATATTATTTTTCGATCTTAAGTAGACTGATATTGATAACCCTTATCAATTCATTCCAGTATAACCATACATTTTTCTTCAGTCCAACTTATCAATGGGCCCATAGATATCTTTCTCATAATAAATGATGGACAAATTCCTTCTTAATCACTCATATTCCTTACATGATTTACTCTATATCCAACAACAATCCATTCCATCATCCTGTTAAGATAATATTAGAATGTGTCAAAATATAGAACTTGTCATGTAGGAAACAATGGTGATTTCAGGTCAGAGGACTAGGATAATACTATTATGATGACAATCACTTATGACAATTATCCACGTAGTATCTCATAGTGGGTCGATCCAATACATTATTTCTCAAATATGTATCTATGAGTTGACTTAGTATCTCATACACATGATTAGTAAAACATAATCATCAATCAAACTTCATACTAGTCTTCATTCATTATTATCCCAATAATAATGACCAACTAGGGATAATTTAGAATATAATTCAATTTTCACCTAAGAGTTTTACTATCAAGTCACATACTTGATGACCTTAAGCAGAATTAACTATTCATAGAATTAGAATAAAAAACAATAATGAAAATGCCTCTTTATTAATAAAATGCAAATATAACAAAGTCAAAATATGGTCATTACATAATTGGCCTAAAGCACATCACTAACAAGAAGGACCCCCCCGCTATTCATCTCTCTTTCCTTTTATACAACATCATACTATTATTAAAATAATAATGATTAAAGTATTGCTGATTAGGAGGACTCCTCGTGTCCTGTGTCCTATGTCTGCCCATTCCTTATGGGCATGATGCCTCCCCATGCTTAAGGAATGTATCGAGTTGGATTTCATGCTAGTGGTCTGCAACTTAGGTACACCACCTCGTCTGTTGGTCTCATCCACTCTTGTTTGCTGTCCTTGAAATAATAAACAGATAGTAGAAAGTAGAGGGCATGATGCTTCTCCTTATTTTAAGCTCGCTCCCTATGCTTGTGGAATGTGGTCAACTAGTTGTCTCAACCTTTAGCCTTTTGGAACTTATGGACTGAATTGGGCTCCTTTCTTGATCTTGGCTTTGGAACACTGAGATTACATACAACAATTGACCCCCAAGCATGGAATAACTTAGTAAGTTATTCCATGCTTTAGCAGTCGAGGATATTTTAGGTCTCCCATTGTTCAGGAGTACAAATTTGTCATGTCGAATTGCTTATTAGAGTAGCGTTTGACTGTGTCCATGATAATTTATCTAATGCTTTGACTCCTCAGCAGCCAAACAGTTGCATCTACTAAGATAACTGTAATATTCATGCATCAGGTGCCACTTCAATTCTCAAGGGATTTTTAATTTGGGCCGTTAGATCATCAAAGGATTTTGCTGCCTAAGATTTTGATTGTTGATGGTGACCTTTAGTTGCCACAATCCTTGACTGTCAAATTTCTAGTTCCCCATTCGAAAGTTTAGATCTCTCCCTCATGAGAGTATGTAATGGATTTCAAAACCCGTTTGCCTTATTTCGATCTTTAGAACCTAGAAGAAATCCTCCCAATTTCTATAGAATTTTTTTCTTCTTTGCTCCCAAGTTTCTAATCTTTCTTCTCTCGAGAATCGGTTGCTGTTACCTACAGTTGATCAACATCGTTGGTCAAGAATTTAGAAGCTCCAACTCTTCACACTTATTCAAGTTTTCTTTGAGTTTTTCTTCCTTTTGGTTCTCTTTTTGTTTGCTCTCTATGTTTGTTGCCTGTAAATGGTAGGTTATATAATGGTAAAAAAATTAGAAAATAAAAAAACGCACCCCTTTAGGCCATTTTAGAGTCGTTTATTGTGATTCTTTGGGACTTAGGCATGAATACGGTAATTTTTGGCTTTTTTCACGTTAAGTCAACCATAGGATGATCCATTAGCCGCTTGTAGCAGCGAGATCCTCTCGCAGAAAGCTAGGACAACCAAGCCCCATGGTAAGCCCCACGACATTAATAGGGTGTTTGTTGAGGGTAAGATCGACAAGAGATACTTTGAGTTTGCTATTCCCAATGAGCATCATCGAGCCAACACTACTAGACCTGATAAGATAGCCATTTACAACAGTTGTGTCATGGCTGGCCAAACCTGTTGCAGATATGGAGCCAAATCAAGTAGACAACCCAGCAAAAGGAAGGAAAAGGGAGAAAATCGCGTCCTCGAAGGCAGGGAGCAAGCACCGCGGCTCTGGCAGAAGAGCGCCGCGGCGCTGGGGCGAAGGCGCCAGGTGAAGAGCGCCTAGGCGCCAGGACAAGAGCGCCTAGGCGCCAAGGGCTTTACGCCTAGGCTCAAAGAGGATGGCGCCTAGGCGCCAGGAGAAGAGCGCCTAGGCGCCGTAGGGGAGCGCTACAGCGCTCGCTTCCAGCGCCGCGACGCTAACGCGCTGTGCTACGCGATGTGTTTTGAATCAAAGTCGAATTCAAAGGTCCCAAAAACGGGAAACCACTAGGGTTTCCCATTAGTTGCTATTTTTCTTCTCCTTTGGTTATAAATAGACACAAGGTGGCTAGGGTTGTGTGTGTGAAAAGTGTGAGTGGCATAATTTTGTGAGAGGCAAAATTCTTGAGAGCTCTATCCTTGAGAGAGAAAAAATTCCCATTGGGTGTTAGATAGAAGAGAGTTTTGGTAAGCAAAATTTGTGAGTGTGTGAGAAACTGCTCTTGTAATCTGTAATCTCCTTCATCATAGTGGAATCTGCAAGCGGCAGAAACAGGACGTAGTCTCAATTTTGGACGAACCTGTATAAAAATTTGGTGTCTCCTTTTCTTCTTTTCTCCTATTTATTTTCTGTAATTGTTCGTTCTTGCGATCCTTGGAATTAGGAGTTGTCTAATTCCCCAACAACTGGTATCAGAGCGGAGGTTTTGATCAAGAACGATGACTGGAGAAGAAGGTATGGCAGCCGGCATCACCAAATTTGATGGTTCAGATTTTTCCTATTGGAGGATGCAAGTAGAAGACTACCTGTACAGCAGGAAACTGCACTTGCCCTTGGGTAGTAAGCCCGAAGGCATGAAGGATGAGGAGTGGAGTCTCCTTGATAGACAGGTACTCGGTGTGATCCGTTTGACTTTGTCAAAGAACGTTGCCCACAACGTTGCGAAGGAGACCACTACAGCAGGGATGATGAAGGCTCTGTCAGAGATGTATGAGAAGCCCTCAGCCAATAACAAGGTACATCTCATGAAGAAGCTCTTTAATTTAAAGATGTCTGAAGGTGCCTCGGTGGTAGAGCACTTGAACAGTTTCAACACCGTCCTGAACCAATTGGTCTCGGTAGAGATTAAATTCGATGATGAGATCAATGCTCTAATCCTCTTGGCCTCATTACCGAATAGCTGGGAACCCATGAGGGTGGCCATTACAAATTCTCTAGGGAGTGCAAAATTGAAGTTTGTCGATGTCAGAAACTCTATTCTGGCGGAAGAAGTTCGCAGGAAGGACTCAGGTGAAGCCTCTTCGTCGAACTCGGCCCTTAATGTTGATAATAGGGGCAGGAAACTTGACAGGCAATCCAACAGGGATAATGGCAGGAGAGGCAAGTCGAGGAATGGGAGAAGCAAGTCAAGGAACGGTAGGACCATGGAGTGTTGGAACTGTGGGAAGACGGGCCACTTGAAAAAGAACTGCAGGGCTCCAAGGAAGAATGAAGACAAGACTAATGATGAAGCTAACGCCGCCACTGAAGAGCAACAGGATGCCTTAATCTTGTCTGTCGACAGTTCTTTTGATTCGTGGGTGATAGACTCAGGAGCATCATTTCACACCACAGCACACCGTCATGTCCTGGAGAACTACGTTGCTGGAAATCATGGTAAGGTTTATCTCGCTGATGGAGAACCTTTGGATATAGTTGGCATTGGAGATGTCAGTTTAAAAATGCCTAATGGGTCGGTATGGAAGATTCATAAGGTGAGACATGTTCCTAAACTAATGCGCAACTTGATTTCGGTGGGGCAACTAGATGATGATGGACATAAAGTAACCTTCAATTGTGGAGGTTGGAAAGTCACGAAAGGAGCGATGGTTATTGCTCGGGGACGCAAGGCTGGAACTCTCTACATGAACTCTAGTTGCAGAGATACCCTAGCAGTTGCTGATTCTGCTGCCAATACTGAGCTATGGCATTATAGGCTCGGTCACATGAGTGAGAAGGGTATGAAGGTGCTTCACTGCAAAGGAAAACTGCCGGGTTTGAAAACTGTTGATCATAGTTTGTGTGAAGCCTGCATCTTTGGTAAACAGAAGAGAGTGAGTTTCTCAAAGATGGGTAGATAGCCTAAGTCCAGGAGATTGGAGCTTGTTCACACAGATGTGTGGGGGCCTGCGCCGGTGACTTCCCTTGGTGGCGCAAACTACTATGTGACGTTCATTGATGACTCAAGCAGGAAGGTATGGGTTTACTTTCTGAAAAACAAATCTGATGTGTTCGATGCTTTCAAGAGATGGAGAGCCATGGTGGAGAATGAGACAGATTTGAAGGTGAAGTGCTTGCAGTCCGACAATGGGGGAGAGTACCTAGGTGAAGATTTCAGGCGGTACTGTGCTGAGAATGGGATAAAGATGAGGAAGACCATTCCAGGGAAACCACAACAGAATGGGGTAGCTGAGAGGATGAACAAGACTTTAAACGAGCGTGCTAGGAGCATGAGGTTGCATGTAGGGCTGCCAAAGATGTTTTGGGCTGAGGCGATTAACACAGCCGCTCATCTGATCAACAGAAGTCCATCCACACCGCTGAAGTTCAAGCTACCGGAAGAAGTCTGGAGCCATAAACAGGTGGATCTCTCTTACTTGAGAGTGTTTGGTTGTGTTTCCTATACACACATTGATTCTGCTGCTAGAAGTAAACTGGATGGCAAGTCAAAGAAGTGTTTTCTGGTTGGCTATGGCAGACTTGAGTTTGGTTATCGTCTCTGGGATGACCAAAGCCGGAAGATTATCAGGAGCAAGGATGTGATCTTCAACGAAGGTGTTCTGTACAAGGACAGAGACAGCACGGACTCCAGGGGTTCAGGTTCTGAAGACAAGAAGCCTGAGGTGATTCCATTAAAGGATCTGCCTGAAGTGGAGGTGCAAAATCCAGAGGTTGAAGACCAGGAAAACATAGCTCCAGAAGGAAACTAGAGGACTCCTGCCACACCAGTCAGGAGGTCTAGCAGGACAATCAGACCACCGCAGAGATACTCCCCAACTCTGCATTACATCTTGTTGACCGACAAAGGTAAGCCAGAGAGCTTTGATGAAGCCGTGGAGGCTGGAGATTCGGTCAAGTGGGAGTTAGCCATGAGGGACGAGTTGGATCAGACATGGCAACTGGCAAAGTTACCACAGAGTAAAAAGTCCTTGCACAACAAGAGGGTATACCAGGCAAAAGATAAAAGTGCTGGCAGCAAGCGGTATAAGGCAAGGTGGGTGGTAAAAGGATCCAGAGATATGCTCACCAAGATGGATCCGATTGAGAAACTGAAGTTGTGCGCAACTTCAGTTGGACTTCTCCAAGAGGCGTGAGAAGTCGTTGCCGCTGCAGTGGGAGACATGGTGATTGATTAGTCTCCAAGTGGGAGATTGTTGCAGATATGGAGCCAAATCAAGTAGACAACCCAGCAAAAGGAAGGAAAAGGGAGAAAATCGCGTCCTCGAAGGCAGGGAGCAAGCGCCGCGGCTCTGGCAGAAGAGCACCGCGGCGCTGGGGCGAAGGCGCCTAGGCGCCAGGTGAAGAGCGCCTAGGCGCCAGGACAAGAGCGCCTAGGCGCTATGTGGCAAGCGCCTAGGCGCCAAGGGCTTTACGCCTAGGCTCAAAGAGGATGGCGCCTAGGCGCCAGGAGAAGAGCGCCTAGGCGCCGCAGCGCTCGCTTCGAGCGCCGCGGCGCTGACGCGCTGTGCTGCGCGATGTGTTTTGAATCAAAGTCGAATTCAAAGGTCCCAAAAACGGGAAACCACTAGGGTTTCCCATTAGTTGCTATTTTTCTCCTCCTTTGGTTATAAATAGACACAAGGTGGCTAGGGTTGTGTGTGTGAAAAGTGTGAGTGGCATAATTTTGTGAGAGGCAAAATTCTTGAGAGCTCTATCCTTGAGAGAGAAAAAATTCCCATTGGGTGTTAGATAGAAGAGAGTTTTGGTAAGCACAATTTGTGAGTGTGTGAGAAACTGCTCTTGTAATCTGTAATCTCCTTCATCATAGTGGAATCTGCAAGCGGCAGAAACAGGACGTAGTCTCAATTTTGGACGAACCTGTATAAAAATTTGGTGTCTCCTTTTCTTCTTTTCTCCTATTTATTTTCTATAATTGTTCGTTCTTGCGATCCTTGGAATTAGGAGTCGTCTAATTCCCCAACAACACCTTCCCACTTTCCGCCTTCATCAAAGGGCTTTACTGTGAGTTCAAACTCTCGCCCACATAGCTTTCTCCTAACTTTTGGTATATCTACTCGAGGATATGGATCTTGTGGTACCTACATTTAAGGCTTTGCTTGGCTTGGATGAGTTCACATACTGCTATTGTATCAACCAGTCCCCATCCAAGGGATATTATTACATGGGCCTATAGTTGAGCGAAGGACAAGGTTCATCCCATCATCTTGGATTTCCCTAGTTCCAGAAGAAAATGTTCTTCATGTTGAAGGGAGACTTCAACACCCATCTTTTCGACGACCAAGAGGGTTATGGCCCTAGAAAGTATGAAGTCAACATAACCTAGAGAATCACCAGTAAGCTTTGAAATCTTTACCGCCATTGACTTAAATTTTCACTTGCATTCTTTTCTCTTAGCTTGGCGCTTTGAAATCTTTACTCCTCTTTCCTCATAGGGGCAATGTAGGATTAAACATATTGTCAACCTTCCAGAGGAAGAAAGTCAGATTGTGAACCTCATTATGGAGGAAAATAAAAGGCTTTTGGGATTAATAATAAATCTCCCTAAAACCACCTAGGTCGTCCCAAATTGACTACCTTTTGGTGCGGACGCCGAGGGCAGGGATTTTATCTTTTCTGTCTTGCTTATTGTGTGGTCAAGCTATTCCTTTTTAATGATGATAATATATATGTATATTTCTTTTTGTAGGGATATTGAACCTTAAGCTCCCCTCCTAGGCCAAGAAGTCTCAGGCCTTAGCGGTGGTTCCGCTTCGAGGGATGCTTCCCCATCCAAAAAGACGAGCAACTCGAAGAAAGATTCGAGACATCACCCTACCAATGCCCCCAGCTTAAATAAACAACACGTTGATGACAACAAGTTGGTGCCCAAGTGTCAACCAAACAAAAGCCTCGGTGCCTGAAGTCACAGACATTCCCTCCCCTTTTCTAGAGAAGAACTTCTTCCTTTTGCCTAGGGGTTGTTTTAAGGACAAGAACTTCATCGTGGGTGACCTATCCGATGCACAGCTGAACAATATGTTGGACTTCCCTCTTCATTTTAGCCTCAGTTTCTCGGCTGTTTGTGAGTTTATTTTTATGGAAGATTGGATTACAGCTGAGAAGTCTCCCTTTCTAGAGCACCATAAAGTGTAGATCTGCAACTAAGTCAATGTAAGTACTTCATAACTTTTCCTTTTGATTGTTATTTTAACCTTTATGTGATTATTCTTTAACCTTATCATTTTCTTGAGGGCTCTAATGATGGCCCTCTTATGCTGAAAATAGTAAAAGACAAAACAGGACCTCTTCAAGAGATTGAGGTATTGAAAGCTCTCCACTACAATGAGAAGCAAGTGGTCGAGAATGTGAAGGACAAGAGTCCCAATGTTTCTTGGCTTTGTGCTTGGAATTACTCTTCTCAGAACCAAGTCTTCTATGGCATATCTTCTTTCCTTTACCTTGTTGTTGTAATATCTCTTCATCCTTTGTTGATAGGCGGTAAGGTGCATTTTTGAGTCAATCCTTCATTTTTTGAGTAAGTCAAGCTCTGCATCCTTAAGTCAAGAATTTTCTTTTTCATTGTACCCCATTACTCAGTTGGTTGAGGTAATCATCTTTATTGGTAAGATAGCTTCAGCACCATAAGTGAAAGAGAACAGAGTCTTACTCCTAGAAGTTTTACTTACGGTTTTGTATGCCCATAATACCTTTGGCAATTCCTCTACCCATCATCTCTTAAGGTGGTCGAGGCATTTCTTTAATGTGCGCTTGACGATCTTATTGACTGCCTTAATCTACCCATTTGACTAGGGATAAAAGATGATCGAGAAATTCTTATGGATGCCAAGGTCATCACAAAATTTCCTAGTTTTGACATTCTTAAACTACTTAGATGAGTGAATGAGGGACACCAAAGCGACATACAATGTGAGACCAAACAACGTTTGTACAATTTGCCCATTCGACTAGGGTTAAAAGACGGCCAAGAAATTCTTATGGATGCCAAGGTCATCGCAAAATTTCCTAGTTTTGACATTGTTAAACTACTTACCATCGTCGGAGACGAGTAAATAAGGGACACCAAAGTGATAGACAATGTAAGACTAAATAAAGTTTGTACAATTTGCTTCTATAATTGTTGTGAATGCTTTAGCCTTAACCCATTTCTTGTAATAATCGACTGCCACTATAGCGAACTTAAGTTTTTTGGGCGCTGTGTTAAATAGACCTATTATATCATTCCCTATTTCGTGAAGGGCCAGGGTCTTAAGATTGACATCAGGTTTTTGAGATGTGATCTTGGCACTGTGGCATAACGTTGGCACTTGTCACAGTTATAGGCATATTCATTGGTATTATTTTTTAAAGTAGGCTAATAATATCCCTGTCTCAACATTTTGTGGGCCTAGGATTGTCCTCTAGAGTGGTTCCCACACAAGCCCTTGTGCATTTTTTCAAGTACTTTCAATCCTTCATCCTTATTGAGACAATGGAGAAGAGGTGTTGAATTACCACGATGGTATAGCATCCCATCATGTAGCAAGTAACGTGCCAACCTATAATGGTTTGGCCCCTAAAAGATCAATAGGTAACTCTTCGTTTAGCAGATACATTATTATTGGGCTAATTATTTGTTTGGTCTGTAACCATTGCTTCCTTTGTTTCTTCTTGGTGAATGGTTGGGTTTTCAAAGATTTCCATAGGGACGACCGTTAATAATTCAGAGTCTTTGAAAGTGGAGAGACGAGACAAAGCATCCTCATTGTTGTTCTCAGTGGGAGGTATCTGCTGGATTTCCCAAGATTGGAACCCAGAAAGCTTTTCCTTGACATTCTAAAAATGCTTGAGTGTTATCCCTCCTTTAGCATTGTACCCATTCAAGATTTAGGTCACAACGAGCTAAGAATCACTGTAGATTTTTAGCAAGTCGGCTTTTAGGTGACAGGTGAGCCTTAATTTTGTTAGCAATGCCTCATATTTAGCCTTGTTGTGAGATGCCTTAAACTTAAACCTCACCACCGTTGTGATCTTGTGGACTTTAGGGCTTATCCACATCACCCCCGTGCCAGCACCATGCTCATTTAAAGAGTCATCAACATATAGTTCCTACATTAGCTTGTTTTCTTCAATTTCCTTCCCAATGTCCCTCGGTTGAGTTGTGAACTTTGCCACAAAGTCAACTAGGGCTTGCCCCTTGATTGCCACTTGGGGTTTGTTTTCAATGTCGTATGGGCTCAGCTTAACTAACTATTTCAACAGTCATCCAAAGGTTTCTGGTTTTTGTAGCGCTTGTGTGAGAAAATAGTTAGTCAATACTATAACCTTATGTTCTAGGAAATACCTCTTCAATTTCCTTATCAACGTAATTAGGGCTAGAGCGAGCTTTTCCATTTCTAGATACCTTGTCTCCACATCAAGAAACTGCTTGCTCGCATGATAAGTCGGCAGCTAAGATCTCCTCTCCTCTCTGATCAAAGCAGAGCTTAAGGTGTGAGGTGAGATAGTGAAATAAATTTACAAGGTCTCCCTTGGCAGAGCTTTGGAAAGCAAAGGGGCTTCTCCAAGTTATTCTTTCAAGCATCTGAAAGCCGCGTCACATTCGAAAGGTTTCCTTCCCTTTAGGATGTCAAAGAGTGGCATGTACTTATCAGTCACTCTTGAGATAAAACGGTTAAGTGCTGCAACACATCCCGTTAGCTTTGGTACCTCTTTGGGCTTCTATGG
The DNA here is from genome assembly GCA_025403435.1 of Artocarpus heterophyllus. Lineage (NCBI taxonomy): Eukaryota > Viridiplantae > Streptophyta > Magnoliopsida > Rosales > Moraceae > Artocarpus > Artocarpus heterophyllus. The sequence goes on along the minus strand of CM046352.1, from coordinate 19,786,892 downwards.
CGCCTCTATATCTATCAATGATTGTATTTTTTCTAGGTTAGCCTCAATTCCTCGTCTACTAACCATGAACCTTAAAAAATTTCTAAATGCCACATAGAATGCACACTTTAGAGGACTGAACTTCATCTTATGTTCCCTTAAGATGTGGAAAAGCTCATCTAAATGTGTAATATGCAAGCTCATCTTCATGAAATTTACCAACACGTCGTCAACATATACCTCTATTATCTTTCTAATCTGCCTAGCGAACATTTTATACACTAGAAGCTAGTATGTCACCCCAGCATTTTTCAACCCAAAAGGCATGACGAGATAACAATAGAATCCCTTATTAGTGATGAAGGAAGTGTGTTCCTAATCTCACAGGTGCATGAGGATTTAATTATAGCCCGAATAAGCATCCATGAAACTTAAGAATTTGTGCACTTTAGTAGCATTAACCAGTTGATATATCCATGGGAGAGGAAAACTGTCCTTAAGACAAGCCTTGTTCAAATTGCTAAAGTCTAGACATGTTCTCTACCTCCCATTTGACTTTGCAATAAGCATAGGGTTTGAGATCCAAACAAGGTATGTTGACTCCCTGATAAACCCACTCTATCCAACTTGCTAACCTCTTCTTAGAATACTTCGTATCTCTCTGGGTTCAAAGGTTGCTTCTTTTGTCTTTTTAGAGGATAACTTAGGTTGATGTTCAAGCAATGCTAGGCAATTTCTAGGTCTATTCGCACCATGGCCTCATGAGTCCATGGAAAGACATCGAGGTTTTTGCTAAGGAATTTTTTCTTGAGTTCATTCGCCAACTTTCTAGTCAAACCTGACCCTACTCTCAAGACTTTGCATAGATCTCCCTCATCTATTGCTATTTCTAGAAGTCTTCAGTAAGTTCAGTTCCAGTCATCGCTTCCTCTATTCTTAGGTCTATGTCTTCTACCAAAGGTCCTTGATACACCATTCTCATTTCCATTCTTCTGGGGTTTTCGTAGGTGTGTACAACATCAAAGTAAGTGGACCTTGACTCGTACTAATTTCCTCTTGTCTTCCCAACTCCATCAGGCATGAGAAACTGCATTTTTTAATGGTAGATGGAGGTTATGGCCTTCAAGGCCCTTATTGTTGGCCTCCCTATCATCGCCTTGTATTGATCTCCACCTTTAATCAATGTCATCATCCTTGGTTTTTCCCCAACAGTAACTAGCAACTTAATTGTTCCTTCAAGGATGATACTATCCCTTGTGAACCCATATAACAACTAAGAATTTGGCTTTGTGTGATCTAAGGAAATCCGTATTTCACTCAAGCAGTCCGTGTAAATAATATTGACATAGCTTCCATTATCCACCAAAATTCAAAAATGACATAATGTTTTATCATTGCCTTAACTACTAAAGCATTATTTTAAGGGAAATGGACCCCGTAGGCATCTGCCTCTGAGAAGGTTATCTTTGTCCCTCATATCTTGGCGCCTTGGTTGGTTTGCTTGTCGATATGTTGAAACACCTACACTTTGAATTTTTTCTCGCCTTACGTGCGTAGTTCTTCTTGGACCTTTTAGATTTGCCCCTTGGATATGGTCCCCTAAAAATGGTGCAAATTACCTCTGTAGGCACATTGCCTTTGTTGTGTTGTTGGTCGCCTTCACGTCGCAACCCATTATTCCTTTGGTCATTTGCGCACCCTTTACCCTTACCATTCCTTTTGTGTTTGTCGGCTCTATACTTTTGCAGTCATCTTTCCCTTATTAGCCTTTGTATCTTGTCCTTTAGGCTAATGCATTCACTTGTATAATGCTCAACGTCACGATGGAACCTATAATACTTGCTCTGATTACACTTATTTGGATAAGACCTCATTGGGGGAGGATGTGGGAGGTAGGGCTTATCACTGATTTGGTGATAAATGTCATCGATTGGGGTCGTAGGGCTACAGTAGTTGTCACACCTCTGTTGGAGCTGAGTTCTACTGCCTTATTGCTTATGCCGCTTGGAACTATTTAAAATGACAACTCGATTTAATTGAGTTGGCAAGGGTCATACACTAGTAACCTTAAACCATCTTGTTATTGAGGGTTTCTCCTTTCTTTCCTCCATTGCTCGATGACTATGCATTACCATGTTGCTTCTCATTGTTCATATAAAGGCTAAGCCCTTAACTTCCTCTCAATTGATATAACCTTGAGCTCTTTCGAGGAACTCTCTATACATTTTGGTTTCTTAGATCATCTCTGTTCTGCGAAAAGGCTGTACCTAGCCTAATGTCATGCTTAGGAGGAAATGGGGGAGACCTGTGTTTTGCTTCTACTGGTTATGTTGATCAACCCCTTGAACCTAAGCCTAGCCTGCTCTCCTCCTTAGTTCTCGGTTGCCCATGGAATTAGCCTTTCCTTTTTAGCCACCTTTAGTCTCGCCAGTTCCCTTAAGGTTACCTCTCTAGTTGCCATTCTGGCCACCTACTTGGTTCTCTTGGTTTTTTGGGACATCATCAAAAGGGCTATCGTCTTCGCCTTAAATGTCATCTAAGGCCGTTGAAATCTTTTCAAGCAATCCACTTATCGTATCTGTCTTTTGCTTTAGCAAGGTTGTTCAAAAAGGTTGCCAACCTGTTTTTGATCCTCCAACAAAGCAGTCACCTCAATGGGCATTGCAGTTGTTGTCGTTGTCTCTAGGGCAGTTGGTACAAGTAGTCACCATGACGATGAGTGGTTTGTTTTCATAAGATAAGGCCCTTCCTCTAGCACCAATTATTGACAATGAGAAAAATTTAATAAAGATCCTCACAAATCACTCAAAGTTACCATGGATAAATATAATTAAAAGTGAAGAAAATTATGGGAGACATAGAGGTTTATAGTGGTTCACTCTTAATGAGCTACATTCATTCTTTTTTCTATATTGATCAAATAGGACAAATATCTTTGGCCAGAAAGAATTGTAGAGAGAGGAAGAGGAGAAGAAAGACCCCTCTGTTAGAATAAGTGCCCTAAAGATAAATGATATAATAAGTTTTTAGAGACATTTAATTAATAAAAAGTTAATTTATTATTCATATACCAAATATTGTCCTCTTTATATTCATTATTGTTGAATGTATGATAAGCAAATAAAAGTCTAATACTATCAGTCTAAACCTTTAAGACCATCCATATGATGGACAGATTTTGTAGAAGATATGAATCTTAAAGGTGATAGTCTAAATGATAAGATGCGTAATCGAGGGATAAAGTTGGGTGCTTTATTCATATTAAGATTACTATATTATCTACATCCTTAACAGGAAATGATTGTCTTGGTCATCGGAGTGGGATTTCACGAGTAGAAACATTGGTATATTGTCCTAGGTGACTATATATTAGATTGGGACAAAAGTTGAATTGATTTGATTAATAATTTTGTTTGTTTAAATCAATTGGCTTTTGACAATCATATGTGTTATGTCTTAATCCTAAAATGAACAATGGGCTCATATTCTTGGCTTGTGTCTTTTGATGTACTAAAGGGTGACATCCTGATTTGATGATGGTTTGCATATCGGTATATGGTAGACATGACTCTTGATTGACGTAGACCTATTGTTCATAGATGTTGAATTTATAGCTCTTTTGCAAAGTTAATAATATTCTCTTATAGGCATTATCCTGTAATTTAAGACTGGAGCTCTCAACCATTCAGATATGTAGGTATGACCGAATGGTATACTATTTATGGATAGTAAGTATACTTACTTGTTTATGTTATCTTACTAAACTATTGTGGAATGTTTGCTTATATTTGGTATATGAATCTTTATTGTAGATCAAAATATCTAAAAATGCTTTATCATCAATACTCGATAAAAACACACTAACTGGTAAGAATTCTAATGATTAGAAACGTAATCTAAATATCGTCTTATCCTTTGAGAAATGAAATTTATGCTAACCACATTGTATCCTCTTGCACCTACTAGCGAATCTACTAATGAACAAATCTAAGCGTATGAATGCTAGAATGATGCTGATGATCAAGCCCGCTACTATATCATAACAAGCATGAATGATATGCTATAGGCTCAATACAAAGATTATGAGACTGCTCGGTAGATCTTAGATAATCTTGATGACATGTTTGGAGGCCAGGACTTGATGAAGAGACAAAGGGTTCTTTGAAAGCTTCTTAACTGCAAGCAGAGACCAGGGATGCCTGTAAAGGAGTGTTTGATATTAGTCATAGGTTACTTCGCTGAGGCTCAAACCCATGAAGCTGACATTGAGGCTGAGTCATAGATAACTATGGTCTTTGAGACTATTTTTAAGGAGTTCATCCCATTTAGGCTTCATAAAACTTGAGCAATAGATAGGATGTGACCTTAACTGAACTGATGAAGAACATATAGAAGATTAAAAATCTGATCAGGGAAGCTTCGGCTAGTGGCGAGGTAAATTTGGTAGTTACATCTGGTTCCAATTCCAATTCCAATTCTAGGAATGGAAAGAAGCAAAGGGCCAAGAACAAGAAATCTTTTATTCTAGCAAAAAGCAAGGATAAGAAGAAAAAGAAGAGGAACCTGAAGAAACTAAAGTATTTCTTTAGTAAGAAGGTTGGGAACACAAAAAAGAATTGCAAGAACTTCCAAACTAAAAGAGGTAGGTTCGAACTTCTAGTTGTTAAGACTTGTTTAGTCGAAGAATCAAGTGACACATGGGTCATAGATTTTGGAGCGACTAATCATGTTTGAAACGAGAAGTTTGCAACATTAGCATTTCACGCTTCGAATGGGCAATGGAACCTTAGTATTGATTAAAGCAGTAGGAGACGTTCATTTTTATTTTGATAGTTATTGGAGTTTAGTTTTAAGAGATTGTTTTTATGTTCCTAAACTTAAAAAGAGTTTAATTTCTGTCGCTGGTTTATTTAGAGACCTTTATTTAGTTTCTTTTAATAATAAAGTTGTGACTTGAAAAAGCAAATCTTTTAACAGTAGTGGATTAATGCAAAACAACCTATATTTAATCAAACCTAAGATGGATTCACTGCTGAATACTAAGATTAGTAATAACTCTAAAAGACTTAAAACTTCTCACTCTAATAAGACTTATCTTTGGTACTTGCGATTAGATCATATTACCCTGAATATAATTCAAAAATTGGTAAGGGGTGGACCTTTAAGTCATTTAAAGGTAGAATCTATACCACAATGTGAATCATGTTTGGAGAGCAAAATGACTAGAAGACCATTTAGGTCTAAAGGCAATCGAGCCAAAAGGGTTCTAGAAGTTATGCATAGTGATGTTTGTGTCCTATAAAATCAAGGCACGAGGAAGGTACGAGTATTTTGTCACTTCTATTGATGATTACTTGAGAAATGGGTATGTCTACCTAATGCATCATAAGAGCAAAACTTTTGACAAGTTCAGGGTGTTTCGAGCTGAAGCGAAGAAGCAATTAGGTAAATCTATAAAGGGACTTCATTCTGATCAAGGTAGAGAACACCTCTTTGATGAGTTCTTAGGACATTTATTAGAGAATGTGATTTTGTCATATTTGATTGTGCCAGGCACTCCACAGTAGAATGTTGCTGAGAAAAGAAATAGGACTTTGTTGGATATGGTTTGATCCATGATGAGTTATTCGATGTTGCCTTTATCTTTTTGAGGATGTGTGCTACAAACTGTATGTTATCTTTCGAATGATGTGCCTTCAAAATCACTTCCTAAAACTCTTCACGAGTTGTGGACTGGTAGGAAGACATCCTTAAATCATATTTGTATATAGGGATGTCTGACTCATGTTCTATACAAGGAAGCGAACAAGTTGGAAACGTGTTCAGAAGTTTGTGTATTTGTAGGATATCCAAAAAGGACAAAAGGGGTTATTTCTATAATCGAAAAGAAAATAAAGTCGTGGTTTCAATGAATGCGACTTTCCTTGAGGAAAGTTATATAAATGACATTATGCCTCGCAGTAAAGTGGTACTCGAGTAGTTAGCGAGTGATTCGATCACTCCGAGGATTCTTGTTGAAACCAATCCAATCAATGTAGAAAAATCGACCGAACAATAACCTAGAGAATTTTGACATAGTGGAAGGATCTTACGTCAACTTGAGAGGTATATGTTCAATGGTGATGTCTACCTGGTTGACCTGTTTGAACGTGATAGGGATCCTCACACTTGCACAAAAGCTGTGGAGGATGTTGATTCAAAGCTTTGGACAGAAGCTATGAATACTAAGATAAAGTCTATGAAGACTAATCAAGCCTAGGAGCTTGTGGACCTTCCTGAAGGGGGAAAACTTATTGGGTGTAAATAGGTCTACAAGAGAAAGAAAGGAGCATGTGGGAAAATCAAAATCTATAAGGCTAAACTGGTAGCAAAGGGATACACGCAAAAGGAGGGAATTGATTACGAGAAAACCTTTTCGCCTGTGACCATGCTTAAGTCTACATGTATTCTCTTACCCATAGCTGCTGCTCTCAACTATGAGATTTGGCAAATGGATGTCAAGGCGGCCTTTCTGAATGGCTATCATGATGAGACCATATATATGATACAACTAGATGGGTTCAAAGTTAAGGGTCAAGAAGATAAGTTCTATAAGTTGCTAAAGTCTATTTATAGACTTAAGCAAGCTTCCCGTTCTTGGAATATAAGATTTGATCAAGTGATCAAGACTTATGGGTTAAAAAAAGTGGATGAACCATGTGTTTATAAAAACATTAAGATGGAAAGGTGGTTTTTCTATTGCTCTATATAGATGACATTCTGCTTATTGGCAATAATGTTGAGGCATTGTCATCAGTCAAATTATATTTGACCAAGTAGTTTGACATGAAGGACTTGGGTGAAGCCAATTATGTTTTGGGTACCCAAATCTTTCGGGAGAGGAAGAACAAAATGATAGCTTTATCCTAAGCTACCTACATAGATAAAATTCTTGAGAAGTATGCAATGTCGAATTCCAAGAAAGGTGGACAACCATCTAGGTCTAAAATTACTCTTTTGTAGAAAGACTCTCCAAAGTCTAATAAAGAAAAAGAATACATGAAGAAGGTGCCTTATGCTTTGGCAGTGGGTAGCCTTATGTATGCGATGCTTTACAATGACCAGACATTTGTTATGTGGTCAGGATAGTAAGTCAATTTCAGTTGAATACAGGACCAAACCATTATGTTGTGGTCAAGCATATTTTCAAGTACCTCATAAAGACTAGAGGTTATATGCTAGTGTATTCTAGTGAGGATTTGACATCTCTTATATCACTGATTTAGATTTCCAATTCTGTTTGAATTCGAGAAGATAAACTTCAAGTTCAGTGTTTACTCTAGGTGGAGGTGCCATTATTTGAAGAAGTGTCAAGCAAGATTGCACTTCAGATTCAATGATGGAGACTGTGTGTATGGTGGCTAGTGAAGCCTTGAAAGAGGCTGTGTGGCTCCGTAAGTTCCTTGGGGATCTTGAGGTAGTTCTTGATATGGATATGATGATATCGCTATATTGTGATAAAACTACAATGACAACTAATGCTAAAGAACTAAGATTTCACAAGAAGAGTAAACATGTACATCGGCAGTATCATATGATAAAGGACATCATTGTAAATGAAAATGTGGGAATACATAAGATCGCATTTGAGGACATTATAGTGTATCAAGGCTATAGGGATACATAACATATCACATTTACTCACTTAGGGTAAGTGGAAGATTGTTAGAATAGGTACCCTAAGGATTAAATGATTTAATAAGTTTTTGGAGACATTCAATCAATAAAAAGTTAATTTATTATTCACATACCAAATATTGTCCTCCTTACATTTATTATTGTTGAATGTATGATAAGCAAACAAAAGTCTGAGACTATTAGTCTAAACCTTTAAGATCATGCATATGATAGATAGATTATGTGGAAGACATGAGTCTTAAAGGCGATAGTCTAAATGATAAAATCCACAATCAAGAGAATAAAGTTGGGCGCTTTATTCATGTTAAAATTGTTATGTTGTCTACATCCCTAACGGGAGATGACTTGTCTTGGTCATTGGAGTGGGACTCCGTGAGTAGAAACATTGGTATATTGTCATAGGTGACGATATATTAGATTGGGACAAAAGTTGAATTGATTTGATTAATAATTTTGTTTGTTTGAATCTATTCACTATTTATAATCATATGTGTTATGTCTTAATCTTGAAATGAATAACGGGCTCGTATTTTTTACTTGTATCTTTTGATGTACCAAAGGGTAACATCCTGATTTGATGATAGTATGCATATCGATACGTTTGAGAGATGACTCTTAATTGACGTAGACCTGTCGTTCATAGATATAGAATCTATAGCTCTTTTGCAGAGTTAATGATATTCTCTTATAGGCATTATCATGTATTTGAAAGACTGGAGCATTCAACCATTCAGGTACATAGGTATAACCAAATGGTATACTATTTATGGATAATAAGTATTCCAATTATGAGATAATAGAACATAAGATAAAAACAATCGGGAAGGTAAAATGAAATTTATCTTTAAGTCAATTATAAATATCCAATAGGGATGTTACACATTATAATATGTCATGGACGATTAGCTTATTGAAGCTTTATAATTTTATATAGTTTGAGAGTGCGGCCCTAAACTTTTAATGGAGTAGCGTTAGAGTTGATAATTATAAATTATATACATCTAAGATATATTATTTTATAATTATAAAATCTTGATCTATATATGTTTATCAGGTCCACTTTACAAGCTTATAATAATTCTAATTCGTCGAGATTGGATTAATCAGATCAGTTCAAATTCAATTCAAACTCCTAGATCGTGACAGCACAGTTGACCGTGCCGTTGTATCGTGGTCAACCATGGCTGGTAACAGAAAATGCATTCACATGTTTTTCAATCATAAACTGATCCAAACTCGAATTTTGAAGTCTAATATGATAAGGACTAACCTAAATCCAACCGCTGTAAAAAGGGAGCTATTTTTCATTGTTCTTCAAATCATTTAAGAAGCAAAGAGTAGGGGTGAACAACGGGCAGTTTGACGGTTTTTGGGCGGGTGCAGGTCGGTTTTTTTTAATGGCAGGTTGGCGATTAACCAACCCACTAACCGCCCGTGAAGAAAATTTTTTGAGCTCTTTTTTATTAAAACAAAGTCAAGAAAATTTGTAAAAAATATAAAATGATAATGTATGAAGCATTCCCAACAACAACCAAGTTTGACGCCTAAAGACAATGACCATATTCACAACAAATTAAGAAACATAATCATTCATTGCAACAAGAAACATCAACTACAGATGAAATGATGAACAAAGTCAAGAATTCTTGTTCTTCCATAAAACCTGCTCATTGGGTTCAAAAATAACAGGATACTACAGATGAAATGATGAAAAATGTCAAGTGTTCTTTTTCTTTTTAAGGAGTGAGTGGTGGAGGTTTAGATTAGGATTTTTTTTTAAAGAATTAGGCGGGCGGGTTCGGGTCGAACCCGCCCCCTAAAATTTAAAACCATACTAGCCTACCAACATATATAATCGGGCGGGTTGAACCCGCCAATGAACAGGTTGAACCCACAGAGTCCTTTTTTTCGGGCGGGCCGAGCACGGGCGCGGGCGGCCGGCGGTTACGGGGCGGTTTTTGTGCACCCCTAGCAAAGAGTGAGTACTCTAGTGAGAGAAACTCTTAAACTCCCAAAGAGCTATTGTTTAATATCTAGAATTTTAGCTCTTAGTTTTCTCAAGTGTTTAAAGGAGAGTCACCGTAAGAAAGGCTGTATGGTGTACAACCACTCGCACTTTGATCATAGATAAAGAATAGCAAAGAAGACAAGTTGGTTGAGACTCTTCTGGAACCACTATTACAAACTGTGGATTCCACGACGGTTTATAACCGTTGTGAACAAATTTCATGACGGTCAAAAAACCATCATGAAAGCTTCAGTTGTGGTACAATGTGGAGTTTTCACGATGGTTTTTTACCGTCGTGTAATACAAAAATTGGCACGAGAAGAGGTAAAATGGGGTGGGATTCCATGACGGTTTCACGAAAAACCGTCGTGGAAAGGGGGGGATTCCATGACGGTTTCTTGAAGCTTCCAATCGTTAAGTGCCCTAACAATGTGTCATTTTTAAATGAATTAATAGACAATACAAATATGTGGGACTAAAAACATTTAATTTAAATTTATAAGAGAATATTATACTTACAATCTCGTGATTGATACAAAATCCTCACGTGGTGGGTGTCCGAAGGGGTCAAACCAATATATTTGGTCCTCCTATGGCGAAATAAGTCCCAACATCCAATGTTCTCCAACATTGTATGGCAAGAAGAATAATTTCCCCCTCGGTGCTTGAGCTAATAGGTGGAGGATTAATGTGGCGCATTCTCTACGATCACTTTGTAGGTCTCTTGCAGCACTTGAAACAATGGCCGGAGATATGAAGCCGAAAATTTACGCCAAGCCTTGAAGTTTACAATATTCTTCCAAAAAACTACAATAGAAAAAAATACAATCAATTATTTGAAAACACCTTACAACTCTACCTATATTTCAAAAATATGAAATAAGGATGAAGTTTTTACCTGAGGTATACTAGGATACAGTTTGCCCCGATTTTTCAAAGTTGATGAAGTAGTAAACGTCTTCATACCCCACATAGATAGGGAATTCATTGCCAGTGACATTTACCGGTATCGGGCACTAAATCGTTGACCCATTGTGCATGAAAGAATGTGCGTATAGAGCCAACTGCATAAATTCTTGAGCTACTGAAGCAAAGTTAAATGCTTGCAGTTGCTCATTAGCAACGGTTTGCTCTTGTTCTTATTCTACCTCAGGTTGTGATTTTCTTGCTTTTGTAGAGCTTTTCTTTTTTTGGCATTTCTTTCCACTTAGATCTTGTGGAACATGGCTAGGTGCTCGACTTGTCTTCGTCAATGCGATGACTTCAACTAACCTCTTCGGCCATGCGACGAAGCTTTCGGCTGCTTCAACCACAATTGTTGCTTCAAGTGTTAGAACAGGCAATTCAGTTGTTCTAACTCTGATGGTAGTGATGCTAACGCGCACGTTCTCTTCCCCTAATAGTTGTCCATGAACTGTATCAGTTGGAAGACTCTCCATCCACACCTTTCCAAGCGCAACAAGTGCACACCCACCATTAACTCTATCCTCAACGAAAAGCTTACATTGTTCAGGCTCTTGACGAGGAGGTGACAATTGGACTTTTGGAACTTCTGGACCTTTTGCTACATTATTGGGAGGGTTATAACTAGCTTTGACGCTGTTGCGTTGTGAGATGCCATCATCCGTCGACTTAGCATGTCCTTGGGAAATGAGCTCCGTCAGAAGACCCCGCAGTTCTGCAATCTCCATCTGCATCTTTGACATTTGGGAATTCAATTTCAAAGTACCTGATTGGAGGTCGAAGTATTGAGACTGCTTCACATACTTAGATTGACCGCAGACACGTCCTGAATGTTTCAGTTTCCATAGTGCCCTCATCAAAATGTCATCATTATCGACCGATTGGAAGCTCCCTTGACTTTGTTGCGTTGTGTATTCATCCTATAAAACAACACAACCATGTTATTTAAGCAATCCTTGATCTGGTATTAAATTACAAATTAATTGTTCGTGGTCAGTAAACTTACAATCAATTTCTCAATTTCTGCTGCTTTTGGATATTTGAACTGGCCATCGGGACCTTGACGTAATTTGACCCACAACTCCTCTCGTGTTGGTAGCATGCTCGTCTTTGCAAACTGTGCTACGCTATGTTAGTAACATAGTAATGATAGAATAATTGATATATGTAATATGAGTAAGATATTAACGTACCAAGGATTGCTTGAGCTCTCTATATCCGACTCGGCCAACCATAGAGCAATATTCATTCTCCGTTTGTATTTTTCTTGCGTTTGATGATAGCAGTTGGAATTCGGTCGAATGTCGATACCTCACAAAAGCTTCCCAATCGTCATCGTTTATGGAGGGGTAGTAGTGTACTACCGTAGGAGGCCATTTATATACATTCTCATCCTCCTCCGGAATAGAAAGTTATGGTTGTACGAAGGTAACATAGAGGTCAGATCTGAACCCCTTTGCTAATTCACTAGAAACCTTCAAAGCCCTTTTCCTATACCAATCCTCGACTGTGAAAGCTGCTTATATCTCTCTCCAAATCACATCTTTTACTTTATCTAAATCCTTAGACCTCCAATCTTTTGTCCATATCGAAACGTGCTCTCGACTGAGGACTCCAATCCAACTGCTTAATTCATGGTCGGGTGTGCCTTCAGGTTGGCCATTTGAATCAAAAGTTACTTCAATTCTTAAACTTTTCTTTCTCATCCGATGATTTTTTTTCATTAATGTACCCCTTTGCGCAAAGTCTACTTTCGGATCAAATTCGATTCACCTTCGTGGCTTCCGCGTTGGTTTCCCTTGCTATATTGTGATGAAGATGGAGTACAGTCTTCGTACTCGTCCTCGTACTCGTCACTATCAATGGGGTGAGACATTGTACCTGTGCAAAGTATTCCAAAACTAGCACATATATACTAATATTAAATCATAAACTACACATATTCACATCTTCACATATTCCATTTCTTACATTTTTACACAATTTTACATATTTATTTTATTTCACATATTACTCATATTCACAAATTTAGAATTTTAATTACATATTTAATTTCACAAATTGCACATATTCACATAATTTCACATATTACACATATTTACATAACCTCACATATTACACATATGCACAACTTTACATATATTGACATAATTGACGTATTCAAATCTTGACATATTCACAAGTTTACAATTTCAACAACACAATTTCACAAAATCATTTCATTTCACATGTTACACATTTTGACAAATTCACAATTTCAATTACATATATAATTCCACAAATTACACATATTAACATAATTTCAACTCCAATTGTACATATTTACATATCCTCACATAGTACACATTATGCACATCTTTACAACTTTAATTACACAATTTCACAAATGGGCGAGGGGCGGGTGTGCGGTGGGGGGCTGGGCGAGGGTCGGGCCTCGCAGGTGGGGGGGCCTGGGCAAGGGGGGGCTGGGTGAGGGGGGTGGGGGGGGCTGGGTGAGGGGGAAGAGGGGGAAGAGGGGGGTGGGGGGGCTAGGCGAGGGGAAAGATGGCGATGGGGGGGCGCTGGATGAGGCGGACGCGGGGGGTGGGGGGGGACGCGGGGCGAGGGGGGCGGGGGGGCTAGGCAAGGGGGGGGCCTAGGCGAGGGGGAAGAGGAGAGAGAGAGAGGGAGTGGGAGCTTACCGGCGATGGAGGTGAGGGCGGTCCGGTGGAGGTGCTGGCGGTGCGGTGGAGGTGATGGCGGCGCTGTGGAGGCGATTTTAGAGAGAGAGAGATTTTAGAGAGATAGAAAGAGGGATTTGAGAGAGGAGAGTGAGGCATATTGGGAACCTTGGGCGCGCATAGATATAGGTGGGTGGCGCGAATTTCAAAAATTTGAAGAATCCACCTTTCACGACCGTTTTGTCAAAAAACATTCGTGGAAGGCTAGTTTTGCACGACACTTTTTTGAAAAACCGTCTTGGAAGATCAGTCTTCCACGACGGTTTTTCATAAAAAGGTCATGAAACAATAATTCTTCAAATTTTTGAAATTTTTTAAAACGGTCATGGAATCTATCTATTCCACGACGGTTTTTGTTAAAACTGTCGTCGAAGATACTTTTACACTACGGTTTTTGCAAAAGCCGTCATAAAAAATTTGTAATAAACATTTGCTACACATGATAATATTCATGCTCATGCCTATAGAGAACACAATCATTTTCACGAGCATGAATTTTCTCATAATCCATTCCCAAGGTGCTCAAAGTCTTCTTAGCATCATATATACTAGTTGGTAATTTATTACCCTCTAGTAGAAGCCTTCCTACAAATTCCAACAGCTTTGTGAAACTAGAATTTGACCACCATCCGACTCTTTCAAATTCCATAAACCAACAAAAGTAGACAATTGAGTAAAATTTGGTACACCCCTCATACACGGGTGTCTCTGCATCATTCATCATTGTCTCAAATAAATCTAGACGGTGCATAAAGTGTTCTTCTAAATCATTGACCATGTCAACCATATTATCTTGATCATCCATATTATCCTCCACAATAGCTTGCTTTTCTTTACTTAGTAAAGTTGGATTGAAATTAGACTCGCCATGAAAATGCCACGTTTGATAACTACTTATAATTCCATTGCGAAATAAATGTCCTCTAACAATTGGAATTGCATGCAATCTATGGTTTCCACATTGAACACAAGGACACCGAATTTTATCACCATTGGCATGACTTTTGGCAAAATTTGAGAACTCTTCCATACCATTCACATACTCTCTAGACAATCAAAAATCACACATCCATTTCCTATCCATTTTACAATACCTAAATCGAAATAATAAATAGCAAATATTAAATTAAAATTAATTTCACAATCTATATATATATATACCCACCTATATATATTAATTAATCATAAAACGAAAACACCACTACCGACAACGGTCACAAGTTACACATACTCACTATAAAACAAAGAAATCATACTTATGATCCACAATACAAATTTCACGGAATAAACAAAAAAATCAACAACTATTTATCAATTTTGGATTAATTATACAACACAATCAACAACAATTTATCAATTTATAACAAAAACTTACAATTTGGGCTGAGATTAAGTAGTGTGGAGGTGGAGAAGGACGTCGGAAGCTAATTTGAATGTGTCTGTGTCTGTATTTGAGAAGCAAGTTTTTGAATTGTGTCTAAAAGTTGAGGTGGAAAAGGGGTTTTAAAGTAAGACACTATGACGATTTTGTTAAAAAACCGTCGTGGAATACGGGAGCTACCACGACGGTTTTTTAAAAAACGGTCATGAAAGATGAAGATTCCACGATGGTTTTTGAGGAAACCGTCGTGGAATCCTCCCTCTTCCACGGTGGTTTTTCACAAAACCGTCGTGGAATCCCCCTTCTTTCAAGATGGTTTTTTACAAAACCGTCGTGGTAGCTCACACCCCTTATAAAACCATCGTGGAATCCCCCTTCTTTCAAGATGGCTTTTTACAAAACCGTCGTGGTAGCTCCCACCCCTTCCACGACGGTCTTCGTTTTTGCGGGCGTAACTCGTTGCGCTTTTCTCACGGTACCACAACTGTTTTTAGGAAACAGTCGTTAAATAAAGGTCGTCTAATCCAAAATTTGTAGTAGTGAACGTTCTTCTCTTCTCGGTTTTTTTGTAAACTTCGGTATACAAATGAGATACATAAGATCTATTATTAATTTATATACGTAGTATGTCAAACTTGATATTTGGAAGATTTTGATTTAAAAATTTTTAAAATCCTGCTGCGTATCGTTTTCCAACACCCTTGCCATTCATCTTTCCTTCCTTTTATACAACATCATACTGTTATTAAAATAAAATTGATTAATACATTGCTAATTGGAGGAATCATCGTTTCGTATGTTAGCCCGTTCCTTATTGGTGTTGTGCCTCTTTAGGCTTAAGGAATATGTCCGGTTGGATTTCATGCTAGTGGTATGCAACTCAGGTGCACCATTTCGGCTATTGGATTCACCCAATCTTGTTTGCTCTATCCTTGAAATAATAAACAAATAACAGGGGCGGAGGGCATGACGCTTCTTCTTATTTTAAGCTCGACCCTTATGCTTGTGCAGTAAGGCCAACTAGTTATCTCAACCTTTAGCCTTTTGGGCTTTTTGGGCTGAATTAGACTTCTTTCTTGATCTCAGCTTTAGGCCTTAGGCCGCCGAGATTACATGCTATAGTTGTGTACAATAATTAAACAAAAACACAAATTTACAAGTTTGATAATAGCTCTGGATGATCAAGCGTTTCAAAACCTTTAAATCTTCCTTATTATTCTCCTCTTTCTGAATCAACTAGTGTGTGGGCACTAGTGATATCTTTTAGATTATCTCCTTCCAACCTTTCTCAATAAAGGTTCTTTAAACTCTAAAAGGGAGAGCTCAAAGAACAATAGATAGAGGTCCAAAAAAAGTCTACTAAAAATAAGACCTCCAAGGCCTTTTTATAGGCATACAAAAGCTTGGAGGTTGAAGAAAAATCCTTTTATGATTCTCTGTAGATCACGCATATTCCCTCCGAGGGTGGGCGTTATCTTTCTTCCTCTAGTGGTGATGTGACGCGTGTCATAACCACCTTTATTTGTATGATCCTATATCCATCTAACATCTTTCGGAAGTCTGATTTTAGTTCAAACTAAGATATTGTTTGTTTTTAATTTTTAAATTATCTTTCATGATTTTGTTAATTATTTAAATTATTTCATAATTTAAATAATTCTGCAGAATCTATTTCAACTCTTGAAAAAGGTATTTATCTACAACAAGATAACAAATAGATTACATAAAGATCATGAAACATATTTCAATCTTCCAAACCATGGAGTGGCACCACATGGACTCCCAAAATTCGAATGTGCAATGCCACACACAGTCCAGGTGTATTGCTATTTGAAATTACAATTTCGCTCTTATAGACAAAATTAATTCAAGAAAATTTACATTGACCCATCTAAAAGAATATTAGGGAGCTAGTAAGGGAACCTAAAAGACATATATAATTTAGGCTCCAATAATTATTTATAATTTAATTATCTTATACTTAAATTAATAAGAATTATTAACTCCGATGTGCGACACTATTGGAAATCGAGTTTCCACTCTTAAAATCTATAAAGAATTATATGGAACCTTAACATAAAATGTCGTGACTAACGTCGTCCATTGATATAATCATTTACCATGCAATAATAGCCCCACAATAATATTCATAATTAGAGCTAGATTGATAGATTTCCATACAACCTTTCTGATTACTTCTTTGTCCATGAGTTCCGTTAATTCTCTAATAGGAGACCTATTCATGAACAAATCATGAATGGGGATTTGGGTAATGTTTAATATCCATATCAAATAGCAAGCACACTTCACCCACGTTCTCGAACAAATACTCATGGGAATATTATCTTATCATATTATCTTGTAGGAGCTGTGGATTCCATATCTATGAGTAGTGTTCCCAACTATCTATAATATTATGTCTCCAATACGCCAAGTTCTTAACAAGCAAAAGATGTAATACATAGATGTGAGTCTAGTAATCACCTCAAGATTAAGGTAAGATCCATAAAATGGCCAAAACAATAGAATTCTAATTTCTTGTTATAGAATTACACAAGACCTTAAATTCTATCTTGCTCTAGGTCTAATGTGTTCTAAACACACTAACATCTTTATTCAGTAATCATCACATTATTATAATCCAGATAAGATCATTCGACTAAGTTGCAAATAAACGACATCACAAACAAGACAAGATAAAGTATCCAGCTTTATCTACTGATTATAAACTAAAATTTATACTAAGTACACATAATTATATCCTCTATATTATTGACATTTCATATATATGATTATGTACTTTTACCAGTATTAGAACATTTATGATATTTGTATATATGTACATATATTCAACAAGATATACATGTAAGAGAGTAAATGGAATTTATTTTAATAATTATGAAATATTTTACAGCTTATAATGACATTGTAGAATTCACACTATGCTATAAAAGCATGAATTCCAACATTTTGTTAGGGTCAAAAAACCATGCTCAGGTTCTTCGCTCTGTCGGAGGTATAGTTTCCAAGGTGTTTCTAAAACTCGGAGGGTAGAAGACGAAAGGTATGATATGGTGGCCACAAATGAAGAAGACACTAACATGGTGTCACATAATAGCAAGAAGTTAGATGGCAAATGGGTGATTGGTCACATGCACATAGGAAAAAACACGTGGACCCCTGCACTAGAGAATCTTTAAAGCCAGCATAGACCTTCCAGACCCGTCCAATTTAGAAGTCAAAAAGGTAGATTTCAAGGTTGGTGCCACCAAATTACGTCTGCCATTAAAAAAAATGTATATAAATTCCACGTGCTCAGCAATATTCCAAAAGAGAGAGCTGATTCTGTGGGCCCCTCTAAAATTTTATCAAACCTCGGTATTTCAGTGAATAGCCTATTTTATATGAGGCCTTATCTAACCTTGGTCCCTTTTTCAGGCCAATTGACCTTCTCCTTATTAATAATTTTGCCAAACCCAATCAATCAGATGTCATTTTCAAACCTAAGAAGGACAAAAGGAGAAAAATGATGCAAACTCAAGGATATTATGGAATTTGCACAGGTGGTAATTAACAAATGGAATAATGAGTTTCAACTAACCTACAAGAAAAAGATGTCAGGTCGATGCTTTGTTCTAGGAGTACTGAAGAGAAACCATGCAATGAAGGGTCGACTCCTTTTGATAAGGTCTACTATAGAAAGAGGAAGTCGATCAAACAAAAAAAGGTTTTAATTTATGACGAGCAAAAAAAATGGCTGGGATTTGTTGGGGTTCTTTTGTCACGGACCTTCACACATGGAGGGTGAAAATTTTGTGACTCCTTTCTATTGGCTCAAGTGCTATTAATGCGAACTAAAGTAGCAGACCAACAGATGATTGGAGCTAGTCAAGTCCGCGGTGGCTACTTCAGAGTTGTGTGTGGCTAGAACAAGATGTTTTAAGCACGCCTTGCAATGGCCCTAGCTGGGGTTACAGTTACACCTAAGTAGCCCCGAGGATAGTCACGATCAAGGATGGGACCCATTATAATTCCAAACCTGTTAGAGATAACAACTTTGCCAAAGATGCCTTCGAGCATGGACGTAGTGTGAGAGAGGAACATGAATAGTTATGGAGGAATTTCCTATACACTTGATGGTAGGAGTATGCCCATTTGGTGAAAATATGTCACCATTGGTGAAATAATGTGGTTTGATAGCCCCGCGAGAGAGTGACTCTGACATGTAGGATAGTTTAAGGCTTAGAGAGAGGTTTTATAGAGAAAAAATATGGCAGTCCATCAATGGTGGCTTTGATCCTCTTCGTGCATGAGGGTTATTTGGGATGTGAAAAGGGTTAATCTTATTGAGAATTGGTGACACTTTCAGGTTCCAATGAGATTGAGTGAGTGTCTTTGGTTTTCTTGAAGCTTGCCAAATGGACTTAGGTTCTGGTGATGCTCTTCTTAGATTGTTATGAGATGAAGAACGAGATTTGTGAGTGTTTTGAGACGTTTTAATGATGGTTCATGATGGTGGCGTAGTGAATTGAGCTTAGGAAGAGTGGTGGCTATGATGGTAAGGGAGACTTGTTGGGTGGGATGATGATAATGAAGATGGTGGTTATGGAGACTATAGGGGTTTTCTCTTAGTGGTCTGAGTATAATGGGATTCATTATTCTTCTCTCAAGGGTGTTAGAAAGGGTATTTATAGAGGAAAGTGAAGATCTAGTTTGGTTACAACCCTTCTATTTTGAGTACTTGGTTGGGGGTAGTTTTAAGTATGGTTCTGCGGGAGCGTTGATGGGTGGCCAACCTAGGGGTTCTATTTTGGGCGGCCTGCCATAAGGGTGTCTATGCGGTAGGAGCTTTGCCTTACTAATTTGGGCAAGGCTCAGACCTTGGATTGGGCTCCTCTTTGACCCACTTTTAATTAAGGGAAACTTGTCTCTAGCTATAGGAGACACATGAGCCTGCAGCATAGTTTCCATGGTTTGAGCTACTAAAGCTTGGTGTGGTGTGTAAATTAGCACGACAGGTGGCTGACACATCAGATGGGTTAAAAAATACGCTTTTCCTATTGTTGGGTTTTGACTTCTAAAGATGTCTTTTAGGCTCTATTTTACTCTAGTTTCCACCATCCATATTTTATTTTAATTCCAATTTGTCTCAAAACTTCTCAAGTGAATTGAAAGTCTAATTAGACTGAATAAAATGAGCCTGTTCATGTTTCTTGGCCTACCAAACCACAACTCACTTGGAGGACCTAGCCTCGTGGCTTGGTTCCACGTTCCTTATCTTGGGTCATGCTACGAGACATGGGCTAGACTTGCACCATGTGAAAAAAGGGTATCCACAGGATTTGTTCCAAACATATCGTGGATTGGAGATGGAAATTGGTTTACACTCGGGACTAATGTCATGGGGTATGGCTTGGAGAGATTGGGTACAATAATACTTGTAAGACCCAAAACAAGATATTTAAATTAATAATTTAAGATATCCTTAAAAGAGGATGATTAGATAACAGGATGTCTTCTAACTTAACCTACGCCTATTTGAGAATGGAGAACATTAGTCTACAAAAAAGGAAAATATCAACTTGATGTCAACAAGTTATTGAGGACCCGTGTGAATGAACAATATAGTACTATAGAGGACTATTCTCCCCATTCTTAGAACAACTCTTCATCATGGCATTCCATGATCTTATGCCTATAAAAGAAGGCTTCCATGCACTGCATAACAAGAGGGGAGAAAAAAGAAGGAAGGGGGCCAACGTGAAGAAACTAGGAGAAACAAACAGAAGTACGGTCTGCAAGTGAGTTAGTGGAGGGGGAAAAAAAAGGAAAAAGAGAGAAATAAAAAGTAGTGAATAGATGTGGGAAATTACGAAAAGAGAAAAAGAAACTATAAGTAGTCTATAGAGTAGGAAAGAAAGAAAGCCTATAGGGATACTGGAAAGTCTTTATAAAAGTGAGATATCGGGTAAAAATTGAGAGAAACATCAAGAGAAGGGAATCCATCTCCAAATTATTAATTTAGATTCTTGTTTGTGGGAACTGTACTCTTCCTAGACAACCACATGACATTACTCCTGCATTAGTAATCGCTATTCACCAACTGCCATTTGATCAACGGGTATATCTGTCATTTTCATACCTTATTACTTATCTAGCCATGCACACACATTCACGTGTACATATATGTGTATATATACTATGTAAAAACTGGTCATTTCCAACTGTTGACTTTCAAGTTAAATTGGTCATCTTCCAATACTTATGTAAATATATATACACATATATACACATTTGTATATTTAAATAAAAAATGGTCATTGTCCAGTATATTTTTCTTTAGAGTGGTCATCTTCCAGTGCCCATGCAAATATACATATATACTCATATATGCATATTTATATGCAGACTGGACATTATCCAGCATTTGTATATTACTCACGGTTAAGCTGGTCACTCTCCAGTATTTATTTATTCCTGTACCAAAAGGTCATTTTCCTTTTATTTTTAGTTCTGCATCATCTGGTCATTCTCCAGTGTATTTTCATTTATTCCATTTAGACTGGTCACTCTCCAATATTTATTTATTCTTGTACCAACTTATCTTTTTTTCAGTTATTTATTTTTTTTATCAACTCATCATTCTCCAGCATATATTCATTTATTCGTATTTAGGCTGGTCACTCTCTAGTATTTGATTATTCTTGTATCGACTGGTCATTTTTTAGTATTTATTCACTTATTTGTTTATTCAGGCAGCAACTGATCATTCTCCAGTATATTTATATATTTTTGAACTAGTCACTTTCCATCATTTATTTACTCTTGTTTGAACTGGTCATTCTGTAGTGTTTAAAGATTGGTCAATTCTCCGTCATCTATCTAAGACTACTACTATTTCCAGCAAACGTGTAATTGTTATTTAGACTGGTCCTCTTTCAAGTATAAAATTGCTTACTATTTCACATGTTTATTCAAATTGATTTTCTACCTTTATATTTTATGTCCATTCAAGTTTGGATTTTATTACTAATTTCCAATGGCATTAATGATCTATTTTATAAGATTATACCGGTTGACGACATCAATACATACGACTCACTGTGATCACTATCTTAATTCTGGGACTCTTAATTCAATATTACATAATACATTTCTTTTGGGAGTCATTTTTTTATTTTGATTAAATATTGCATTCAGTCTCCGGTTCATCAAATGTATGTTATGTTAGCAACCCTTATACTATCTTTCATTCTCAAGATCTATAAATATAGCATACATGTGTACTTCCCCGAATCCCGGGAATTGGATTGAACCAGAAGGATTTTTGGCAGATTCAGAAGTTAAACTACATGAGTTTTAGATAGGTGGAGATACTTCCTTAGAAGACAGCAGTGAAACAGTGACAGCTCAACCTCTTCTTACTCATCCGGCGAAGATAATATCAAAGACGAGAAAAATCTAGTGCATGCATAGAATTTTAATATTATTAATTTGAAGGTTAGTCTTTCTAGTCATTCAGAAAATGCCAACTTGATGATTTACAGGAAGTGAATAGACAATCTTGGCGGGTCTACTAAATGAGGACCCTCCTAAATATTGAAACCTTGAAGCAGATAATATTCTATAAATAAATAATGACATACTTGCTAATACTTGCTTAGAATGAGGCAAAAATTGTTGCTTTAAGTTTTTGGGAAAACAAAAGGCAGATGTTGCTCTTTGGAGAAAGAATTTGGATTGTAATTCAGAGGAAAAGGTCGTCCCTCGAGCTTAGAGCTGAAGGAATTTATAATAAGCAAATCCTGGCAGATGTTGATATTTGGAGAAAAATGTTGAACAATAATTCAGAGAAAAAAGTCATTCTACAAGATTAGAGTTGATAGGAAGAAGGAATTATAATACGCAAATATTAGGAGTTTTCCTTAAATTTTTTAATTTTCTTTTGTTTGCTTTTATTTTCAGTTTTTTTTTTTTTTTAAATTGTCTTCTGGTTATTATAAAACAATAGTTGAGATGCCTTGATATTAACTTTATTAGCAGCATCTTCTCTCACAATTTACTTTTATATTTGTTTAAGCATTACTCTCATGTGTTGCGTTGAATTATTTCATGCATATTATGGAAATATTTTCACATACATAGCTCTGAAACTAATACTGCATCTTCACCTCATAATACGAAACAATAGGCAGTGATTGATTAAAGATTACTTATAAGCTGGTGACATGCAAACAACAAATACATTGTAAGGATTAAGTATTTTTCTAGCAATATTACACAACTGAACTGCACCATGCTTTATTTTGTTTAATATATCTATTGCTCCCTTCTCATAGCGAAATGGCCCTTTTATTTTTATATCCAATAAGTTAGCCATTTTTGTATGCTTATTTACCAATGCTTGGTGTTCAAGAGGGAATGCGAAGATAGAGAGGGATGGGATTGGAAGGAGTTGGAGGCGAATCCCAAACGGAGAAGGCACTGCTACTATTGATCCATTGGTCAGTGATTTCTGGGTAATGACGGTTGATTACATCTTTCAAGCTCTCGGTAGTGTTCACCCATTCTAATCCTTTCTTTGTGTACGTCTCCTCGTTAAAGTAGCTTGTGAAGAACCTATCTGCTTCTAACCTCCTGCATGGCACAACACAAAATGTGAGACCTCTATACTTGTCATTTGATTAGATGTTGCTTTTATTCCTGGTGAGGAGTACTCCGAGGGCCACAATATTGCCATAACACATGTATAATGTTCTAGCAGTCAGTTAATTTCTCAACTTAATTTGTCATGTAACCTTGCTGTCTGTTCACACACACACACACACACACACACACATATATATATATATGATAATATCTTTAGCCTGGCATTCAGACCAGTCAGTTGGTATTAGTAATATTTGTTATATTCAATACGACAACTCCTATAACACTCAATTTGGTTTAGTCTAACGCTTAATAAATGTAGTCTAACATTGATAAAATTGAGTATTACAGTAGAGCAAATTGAATGTTATTCAAACAAACCTACGAATTGTGTTGAGCAAAAAATATTACGAGTTCTAAACTAGTCTAGGTACTAGATTTGAGATAATGTCTGTTGGACATACAAACATGGTTATGAACATGCACTAAAATGTTTGAATTGTTGCAGTGAATAAAACTATAAATTATTACATATAATCTTTAAAAATATGTACCAACAATTATATAAATGAAGCATGAATTGAAGAAAATTACCTGGATGCCATCAGTAGGAATATGACAAAAGCAGTCTCGCTAATGGCAAATCCTTTGATCTTCTTCTCGGCCATGAGACCCACTAGAATATCAAGCTCTTCAACATCATCACCGTAAACTTCCCTAAGAATCTTGATAGCTTCATCATCATCCGTCAGATCTTCCCATTTCTTGATGGGGATGAGCAGTAGGGCTCTCCTAAACTCATTGTACCTAGTAACACTCCTCTCCCTATCCCTATAAACTGCATGCAACCAAACTAGTCAATTTCACATTTCGACAAAAAGATATCTAGAAATTTTATCAATTGAGGAAAGATAGCAGATATATTATTACAATTATTATTATTATTATTATTATTATTTTGCTAGATTACCTTCAAGAGCTGGTAGATCCACATGATCAGGTCTATCTCTTCCATTTGGGTCTTGAGGTATGAGATCCCTGAGCCACAACGGATAGTTCCAAAGCTCTAAGGCTCCACAAGCTTGATGTCCCATTGAAACAAAAAGCCTTGTAAACCCAATTTTTGATATGTTCTTTTCACCTTCTTGACCAATCAAATTCTCCATGGGAATCCTGTGAAAATAATACATGATTATAGAAATATTTTTAATTTGCTAGCTAAGCAGATGCACCTAGAAAGTTATTAATATAGATGGTATTAAATTTATTTGATTAAGCTGGCTTATAAAATTTGCCAACTTAGTATGGATATGCTTGACTCTTTTTTTTTCCAAGAGAAAAGATAACTAGCTAAATTTAATTAACTTTTTTTTAGAAAAATTTAATCAACTTTTAATAACACTTGATTTGACGAAAATGGTAGCCGTTATTTATAAGTAGTTTAAATTAAATGTTTGAACTAAAGTTGATTTTAATTCTAATTTTATAAGCGAAAATACTAACAGATTATTTGAATCCTTTTATTTTATGGTGAAAATGAGACTAAGATCAATAGCAATTAACAGAAAAAAAAATGCTAGATTATAGATCATGATTATATCTTATGAATTTTAAGGGATTGACGTACGTTTTCATCAACGGCGGAGATTTGTTAGGCCCGGACTTGGCAGAAATGTCCCTGAGTTGCAGCTCATCAGGAAGAAGCGCATGCATTCTATAAACGCTGACAAATTCCTCGGTCAATGAATAAGGGACACCATGATTATTGGGCTTTTTGAGGCCCACTAGTCCTCCCAAGATTGATCCTCCGACGTGCCCAAATGTGTCCTTGAATTTCTTTCCTAGAAGTCCATACCTGGTATGCAATGTGTATGCACATACTTTAATACAAGTGGCATTTAAAATCATATGTATTTGTATATATGTATCATTTAAAATATGGAATTTACCTAAGTCAGTCCATATAGAAAACTAATTAAAATCATAAACTTGAAAATACAAAGAAAATATCGCCTTTCATAATTTCGTGATTGGGCCACGCATGTATCAAATTTAGCAATACTTATGTATCAATAATATGTCAATTTTTTTTCTTTTAGAAAGGAACTACAAAACCTTCCTCCTTTTAGTTCAAGTGAAATATGTTGTTCACCCGTGTGTCCTCCGAAATTACTAATCACTTCATATATGTTAACTGATGTATATCTTAAGATTTCGAACCCTAACTCTAGATTCAATCCAAAGACGTATTTATGGAATAGTACTTATTAATAATGTTAATCAGTTGAATGAAAGACTGTTTTTATCTTTTTATGTTTTTTTGTAAAAAGTTTGACGTGCAAAATCGATCATATATTCATAGCAATTATCACATATTTAGATTTGGATAAAATCAACCAACTCCAATAGCGATTATAACTTGTTTTCTTGATGAGGCTAATTAGGATCCAAAATAAAATTTCAAGATCTAGAGAATCTCCTAAGAGCACTCTTAAAAGTGGGCCAACCTTTTTGTCTCTAATGGGTTTTCGACTTGTCAAACTGAAATAACATTTTTCATCTTCTAATTGTGGTTACAATCAATAGGAGAAATTCCAGCAATAAAAAATGAGTTATTAGGAAAAGTGCTACCTTTTGAAGCTAAAACTCTACCAGTGAAAGTCACTTATGCTATCCCTTTATTTTTGTAAAGACAATTTTATCCTATAATTTGAATATTTCATGTTTTTCCCTTTTTGTGTCTCTTTTTTTTTTTCTCTCGATTTCTCTCCTTCTTGCTCACTACAGCACATAGTCGATTTCTCCCTCCATTCGGTCCATCTCCTCTCTTTCTCTCCTTCTTGCTCAATACTAAACTGGTAAATTACAAATTTACTAGTTCCACATAATCTTAATTTTGAATTTAGCATGTAAATTATTTAATTACAAAATCCACCTTTCTTATAAGGCTTAGTTACTAACTAGGAAATTATGATTTCTTAAAAAAGAAAAAATTCAACACTTAACTAGTAAACTATGAATATACCATGTAAATTATGAATTTACAAGTGGCACATAATCGATGTGTCAGTTACGATAAGTGTGTATTATTTACTAAGCTGGTAAATTCGTAATTTACCATATGACTTACGAACTTACAAGTTGCACATAAAATTTATTTTGAATTTATCATGCAAATTATTAATTACATCAGTAATTAACTAGTAAATTTGCAATTTACCATATAAAATATGCATTTATCAGTTGCACATAGACCTATCTTAGTTAAGTGTATTGTTTATTTAGCTAGTGAATTTATAATTTATCATAGAAATTACGAATTTACCAATTTTTGTCTTAGTCAAGTGTCTTGTTTACTTAGCTAGTAAATTCATATTTACCATATAAATTATAAATTTATCAGTTGCACTTAAAAAAAGGTAATTTAGAAAGTATGTTAAATATAAGCAGGTGGCAATACGACATTTTCGTGGCATTTTCTCAAACACTTTTTACCAGGTTGAAGTTTTCAATCTAAGGTTCTTTTTGTGGTTAAAGTTCCCATAAAAAATAATAATAACAAAACAAGGTCATTAATGCAGAAAAGAGGAAGACGTATATGTGGTGTAGACCAAGAGAGCCTGTCCAATATGCACCACAAATTGCAACCCCCATGTTAATATCCTGCATTGCATGCAATACCAGTCGGTACCGTCACTTACAATTTACGTCTCCATCAGATGATGCAAGCCACACACAAAACGGGCCATTGAAAATAAATCTATAGACTTGATGCTTGTAAGCGGTGTCAACGACAATACGTCATTGTAGGAGGTGTGAATTTATGCAGAACACGTGTAATGTAGTGATTAACTTTAGTAACCAATGTTAAATTTTAGCATATACTATACCTAATATTAAATTTGACATCAAATATAAATATGTGCTTAATAAAATATAAAAAAAATTGCTACAATATAAAGCTTTTATTTGTTATAGTTTTCAAACATAAAATTTTAATTTTAATCAATTTGCCAAACACCACTTAAGATATAATTATATTAAATATATCATTGTTCATATTAATAGAGGCGATTAAGTTTTAGCACAATGGCATAAAAATTTGCATTCAATTAAATGCTTTCAGAGAGGCAGGAAAAGACAAATATTATTTTATGCAATTGTATTTGAGGCTCGTGTACAGGTACTACGTACGAATACATTGGTGGGTTTAGCATAATTAAAGTATTAATAATTCTACAATGAGCTAACAAAATTGGTACGTTTTTTTAGTGGTTTTGTGAGTTTTATGTTTTCTTACCAATTACCGCGCATCCCAGCAAGTAATGTGTCTGTTTTGAGGAGCTCCACTGTCCAATCTATTGTATGGACTTTTGCAATCACAGCTGAAGTCACCAATCTCGCGTGCCTATATAAATCCTCATCATCCAAATGAGGATATTCTTTCTAAAACAATATAAAAAAAGGAACAAAATTAAAAGAAAATATTTATATAATTTGAGAAAAATTAGAAAAATTTTTATAAAGTATACTTCATATAGAATATTATCTAATGCTGTCAAATCTGTGCGTATGTACACCACCAACCAATAGGATCATGTTTATAAGGTCGCATATATATAGCATATTGATTAGTTAGGGGGATTGTTTTATGTGTTTGTTTGTTTCGTTATGCAAATCAGATTATATCCACACACACAGAGAGGAATATATATGTCACAAGATGAATATGATGAAGATTTTGACAATATTTCATAACATCATATTTTACCGAAAGCTTCACCTAAAAGAGAGGACTTGTCTAGGAAGACTGCAAAAAACAAATGCGTATTTTTCTAAACATCATATTAGTTTATAATCATAATTAGAAAAGGGCATGAATATTATAATTTTTTAAAAATATATATATAGAGAGAGAGAGAAAGAGAGAGATATAAAATTTTCAAAATTTTATAGATAAAATTTTAAATTTTAAAAGCTGAATAGGTACACGTGCCTCCACTCAGCTCACATTGACTCCACCACTACATATAAACAATTGTTTGAGCATATTGGATGATAGTAATATACGCTATCTTTGCCGTGAATCTACCCCAACCTACAATTTTGAGATCTAGAGTTTGAAGTTCCCAAACCCTACGTATGAATGATAATGAGGATGATGATGATGATGATGATGATGATGATGATGATGATAATAATAATTCACCTTATATAGTTAGCAAATAAAAAGTACTATAGGTATACCTTGAGAGCGTCACAAACTGCATTATGCTCTTTGACAAAAAGAGCCTGCAGTGCTGAAAGTCCAGCCCAGATATTGCTTACATCTCCTGACAAAGGAATTCCATCTTGGTCGTGAAGGAGAAGGCCGTCTTCTGAGATCTTCAGCTTGCCATCTCTGAAAGTTCTCAATTGTTTTAATTGCTCTTTGTTGCTTCCATATATAGCGCTTCCATCCTTAATTTTCGTTACCAATACCATGTCAAACAATGTCAATATGTAAATGAAAGGTATCTATTTCATCTTCTTTTTTTCCTGACGACCTATATATATATATTGAATATACGTTGGAACTTCCAATTGACTGGAAGAGTTGATAGTCAAAAAGAATTGGAGCCTAAACTTTTCATTGAAAATGATGGAAATTGTATATTCTTCCTAGCTTGTTTATAGTATATTGGATTTCTTCCTTTTGCTTTAATTATGTTGTGCACTTTCCCAAAAGCTTGGCACTGCATCACATGAACCAATTTGATGTCTTCCAATACGAAGCATGGACGTAGAACATCAATCAATTGTCGTTACTTTTTGTCGGTTTTTTGAATTTCCATCATTATATCCACTTGGATTAGTGCTCTTTTCATTTGGTACAATTTTGTCCTCGCTTCAAGGTTTTTATTGATGCATACTCGGAGTTCAAATGTTAGTGGTTCACATTTTTTCTAAAATGAAATTATAAGTAGGGTGGCAATTCGTGTTAACAACAGAATGTATTTAGGTTGTTGCAATTTTAATACGAAATATTTTTCGCCTTAAAATAAACATGACATGATTGTAATAAATGTCATTAATTAAAACATAAACACAAGACATATGTTATTTGTAATACAACACGTTATGACATGTGAATACGTTTAATATTGATCGATTTACATTAAAAAAATGTCCCATTTAATTAAACTGATATAAGTTTACTACTAAATATTAAAGCAAAATGAAACATATGATTTATGCAAACTAATACTGGGTTAAGAATTCTTTTGTATAAAAAAAAGTTGCGCAACAAATAAGAAATAAAGTGATTGCATAATTAATGCATTCAACTGCCGTCAAAATTTACCAATTCTCGTATGTAAAGAATTTTAACTATTTGTCACGGCAAGAAGTAAATTATCCAAGTAATTAACCAAGAATAGTAATTTTTCTTTTTCTACCAATAAGTTTCGGCTTATCCTTTTTACGTGGTAGAATTATGGAGCATTTATTTATGGCTGGGTCATCCAATGGGATTACACGTTTGACTGCTTTTCATTTGAATTTTGTGTATTCATTTATTAATATTTAATAACTTAAGTTAGATACTTGGTGTGGGATGATTTTGTTTTTGGTGATAATTTAGTTGGGATCCTTTAGGTTCTTCCAGATGCTAGTCGTCCTTCTCTTAATTATTTTAATTTTTTTAAAAAAATAATTTGCTTTTCTTCGACAATATATATGGTGTAGTGTGTCGTGTGTCGTGTGCTTATATACTCCACTTATAATATATATGTGATTTTCTTACCACCAAGGTGTCCGAATATTCTTTGTGCCACTTTTGATTTCATAGAAATTTGTTGGAACTTCCTTTGTCTGATAGAATCTGAAAGACTTGAGGGGACATTCTCTCGCAACTTCTTTTGGAGCAACCAGCTCAATCTTCAATAATTTTATGGAAAATATACAAAAAAAAAAATCATTAACATAAGAAAATTTTAAGCAATTGCCAAAGATTAAATTTTAAGCTTTTTCTCAGAAAATGGTTACTACAGATAAACAAAAAGCTTATTGAGACCAAAACAAATTGATGGCTAATTATGTTTTTTTTCTTGCCAAAAGTTCTTTTTTTTGTGATCAAAGTTTTGGTCACTAAGTTGTCTGTACAACGTAGTCGCTAAAAGTTTTCTTGCAACCGAAATTTAATTGCAACAAAATTGACTTTTTGTATCCAAGATTTTTTGGTCGCAAGAACAAAAAAAAAAAAAAGAAACAAAAATTAGTAGCTTAAAGATGTATTATATATTGAGGAAATTTAGCTCATAAAAGATGTTGCAAATATGAAATTAACCTGATTTGTGTCCTCTAGATGATTGACCCAGTCATGAATCATAAACTGAATCCAAGAAGCTGCTATGACGTTGAATTGTTTTCCTGTGTCTTTGTAATTTGATTTTCTTACTAAAAGTTTTGTCGCAACAACCATTGGATCTGGCTTCAATAGCTACAAACATATGGAGGGCAGACAGTGATTAAACAGTTCCAGGAGATTGTAGAAATTTATTAAACCAGTAAGCTCCCACAAAAATACCATATCAGCTTTAAAAGTTGTAAGATAATGGACATGGAATAGAAAAATAGAAAAATGATTATCATTCTAATTTCGTGTGCAGGTATACAAACAAGATATGAGATCGACCGTATACTAACAAACAAGATATTAGATCGGCCTTATACGGTAATACCAAAAAAAATAATAATAACAATAAATAAATAAATAAATAAAAATAAAAGTAAAAAAGATCGGCCTCATAGTCATACATATTGTAATCTTATAATACCTTAAGCGGATGAATTTGTCCAAAAAAAGCATATATAAAAAATTCCGTAACTGCAGCAATCCATGCATGCATGCACACACACACACACACACATAGATATATATAATAGTTTTTTTCCCATCGAAAATGGAAATCTTTATTTTCAATATATTTAATTAAGACAACCCAGAAGTTAACTGAACTTAACGAGCTAACTTATAATATTTTTGGGTGGTTGCGCGCTAAATCATGATATAAGTTCTAGAGAAAAAAGACCAAAAAAAAAAAAAAAAGAAAGAAAGAAAGAAAGAAGGAAAGAAAGAAAGAAGAATCCAATTTTTTTGTGTGAGATTGAGGGGTAATTGAGTTAAGAATATCCAATTCCAATAGACAATCTTCCGTTCAGGGATTGAAACTTCATACCTAATTATATATATATATATATACACACACACACACATACACATACATATGTATATAGTGTAAAATTCACAACTCTTTAAGCGCCTGTTCAAAAGTAGATATACCTTATCTTTCTGATTAACAGGAAGAATGTTCCTGCCAAAGAAACTTCCCTGGCCGCCAGCTCCTTCATTAAAAGGATCATTGTACTTTCCATCAGCCGTCCGGTATGGATAATCAGCCGGGTTAAACCGGACACCCACCGGTGTTTCACCAACGTTGAACAAGTTGTACTCCTGATGAAGGTGGCGGCGCCCAGCCAGATAAGCTAGGCCCAAAATTACAGGCAAACGGTGCCATATTCCCAACTTATCAATGAAGTGTACAATCTGTCATTGAGAATAAACATTTCCAAAAGTAAGGAGTTTGAAACTTAATTAAAACATATAAAATATATAGTCCCACGTATCAAAGAAATTATTAGTATATATGTGGTATTGCGCAAATAATTATTTATATTTAGCCAACATAATTGTAATAAAGGGGTGGAGTTATTACGAGGAAAATTAACACATCAATGAGCGACATCTTATCGATGGCTGCATGGAAGTCTGGATCGACGTAACCATGCAGAAATTTGTTGAATAGAGCTCGTATTGAAGACAACATTGCAATTTTTGCTCTCTGATGAGGGACTAAAATTCTCTTTTAATGCCTAAGGTGATTTGAGCCAAACCTCCCTAGCCTTGGATTTTATAGAAAGAATAACTCCTTAACAACGACCATAGGGCGGCTGACTTAAAAAAAAAAAAAAAAGCCCACAACTTGCATTAAACCAGCAAAAAAATCAACAACTTACGAGCACGTGCCTATATATATATATATATTGATGTTTCATGTGGGTTTCATTCTAGTGTTCGTGTACCATACGTTTTGCATACATGTTAGAATAAGGTTGGTGTTTAATATTGACCTGGACTAATCAGAAATTATCCCTCTTTTTATTGCCTCACATTTTATAATGACCGACTCCTTTACCTGTATTTATGACATTGTTATTTTTAGGCTTATAATTACATATTACTACATTCTTGAGTTTTACGTACCCTAGTCATACGAAATAAGTGTACCATCACTTATAACATTCCATAAATAATATGAAACTGTACTAACGTACATTTTATTGCCTCACCCTATTTTGCCACTCTTATGACTCGGGCGGATTTGGCTCAAGAAAATGATTATTGTCACGTTTTCAATTATGCTTGAAAGAGATATGTTGCTTTTTTTTTTTTTTTTTTGGGTGGTTTTTTCCCGTTGGATTTTGTCATTCAAGAATTTTAATACGTTGCATCTTCCCTTGTATTTTTAACAGTATATTTTTTTAGAATTTTTCAAGCAGTAATTACTTTCCTTTTATATTTATGTTCAGTTTGCAAGCCTTTTCCGTTTGCTTAATTTTGTGTTGCCCTTAGACCTATTTCGCTTTTGTTTTGTTTACTTTTCTTTTCTATTTTAATAAATTAAGCGGGAAATTGGTCTTGCTCCCTCTGCCTCTTTCGCTGACCAATATACATATATATATATTGCTTTAATGCCCTGATCTATTTAAAAGATGACTCGATGATCACGATTTTTTTTCTTAGCTCAGCCAACTCTGGACTTTAAAAAAGGGCACAAAAGTACTGAATTGACTGACGTCCATTAATTTCCTTACTTTACGTAATCACATGATTATTTCGTGATCATCATTTACTTCAAAAAGACCAAAAGACCCCTGATTAAATCAATTACCATTTAAAAAAATTAAAAACAATAAAAGCAAATACAAAAACTTTCATCTTTCCCAACTCCAGCCAACCAAACCCAAACCCCTCCACCGTCCCCTTCACTGAACCCAAAGTAGTGAAGCTCCCCCACCCCCACCCCTCTGTCATGACCAAACCCTTCACCAATCAAAATCAAAGCCAGTTTCAAAAAAATCAAAATCAATACTCAAACCAAGACCCAAAAAAAAAAAAAAAAAAAACAATTCTCAGTTACAAAAAGATAAAAATCAGTAATCAAAGCAAAGCAAAAAATCAACACTCAATTACAAAAAGATCAAAATCAAACCTAGTTACAAAAAGATTAAAATCAATAATCAGACCAAAAACAAAAAAGATCAATAATTAGTTACAAAAAGATCAAAATCAAACTCACTTACAAAAAGATCAAAATCGATACTCAAACCAAAAAGAAAAGATCAAATGAGCTAGAGATGGCACTAGATGAGTCGCGATAGCCACATAGATCCGTCGCGAGGTGCAACGCCCTTGAATTTCAAAGCAAGGTTAGTTATGTTAAGTTTAGTTATTAAGTGTGCCAATGTAAATTTTGTTGATAGTTTTAGTCATTTAAAGATTTTGTTGCATTTGTCCTATTTGAAAATTTGAATTTTAGTGTTAAAAATATCAAATGACATTTTACCCCGCATTTTTCTCATATTTATGAAAATGTCATTGGGCCTTTAAATTTCCTTTTTCTTTTTCCTTTCCCTTCCCATTTCTCTCAGTTGCTCTCTCTCACTTTCACTCGCCTCTTTCTTTTCCTCTCACCGTCTCTTTCTTTCCCTCATTCTCTCAAAAATTTTGGTTTCAAAATCGAGCCCAAGCTTCGATTTAGCAGATTGGAGGCTTGGGAACGTGATTGAGCAACCACAAACACGATTCAAGGATCGAATCAAGGTTAGTTTTTAAAATTCTAAAACTTTTTTAATTTTTCAATTTTCTTTGTATTTTTGCAATCTGAGTTTTGATGAGCTTAGATAATATTTAATCTAAGCTTATAGGACTTGTTTTACAATGAATCTAAGCTTTATTTGAACAAAAACTAAATTAATCAAGTTTTTGTATTTTTCTTTGATTTTCAAATCAAAAGTGAAATTGAGTTTAAATTTGAGGAAAATGCTTTAAATGTGTTCTATTATGGTTTTCTATGCTTTATATATGATTTTCATGATATGAGAATTGAAAAATAGGTTTTAAATTTGAATTTTGAGCTTGGGGAGGTCAAGACTCGAAGTCTCGGATTCCCAGATTTTTGCCAGTTTGGCAGGCCGAACTTGATCTTCAGCAGGCCGGTGTTCATCAACTCAGCAGGCCGAACCTGGGAAAGTTCAGCAGGCTGGTCCTGGTTGGTCAGCAGGCTGGTTCAGGGTATTCGGCAGGCCGACCGTGAACTTGAAAATTTGTGTTTTTACTACTGTTTTCAATGTTTGTGATTCTGAAATGTTACAAAAAGGATTATGATTTTGGGTTATGAATATTTTGAGTTAAAGGCACACTGATAATTAAATTAACATAATGATATTTGTTAAATATGATTTCTGATCTTAAATACAGTTTTTAAGGTTTTGAACGTATGTGGAGCATACGTTGGATTTCATCTAGAACTTACGTTATTGGATTTTAATGAGGTATGATATTATTATCCCTTTCTTTGGTAGCCCCTTTTAAATTATTTGGCCAAAGTTTATTTCTTAAATGTTTCCTTTAATAATGATTTTGGTGACTGATTTTGAAGAATTGAATTTTGATATTCCTTTCAGATTTTCAAAAACCCGTACGGTGATGTTTGTCAAGTTTTATTCAAGTAAGTACTAATTGATTTTTATTAAGATCTTGAGATTAGATTATTAATGATATTTTATCTGTAAATGTTATTTTTAAATAACTTATTTTTAACTAATTATCCTACTAAGCCTTCCGCTCACATTTTCCTATTTTTAAAATCATACTTCCAGGTTGAGGAAGAAGGATGGGCCTAGGATCAAAACCTCGCTCTTTGGATTGAACTGTTATTCTCTTTAAAACTGTGGTATGATGCGTGTACTGTACGACTTGTTTCAGTGTTGATGTCATTTCGCCTCTGTTAATAGTATATTTTAACTTATCTTAGAGACGATGATTTATGATGAATTTCAATGATTTTGTATTATTGATATTATGATTTATTTATTTATTTATCTACTCACTTTCGTGGTAAACATCCATGTGATGACGAATAATAATAGGATCTCGGCCCCACCTTCGTGGCATTCACGTGACGGTGACCGACGATGTTATTATTTATTTCGATGATATTTATTTATTTTTCACGTATATTTATACTCTTTTCTTTATTCATCTAAAACTCCCTGACCCCCACCTCGGGGCGTCACACGAGGTGGCGCACAACTTCATGCGACAAAGTTTGTCATGAGGTAACGAGGTTAGGGAGTTTGCCTATGGGCTAGGTCACACCAGAGGAGGTGGGATTTGGGGGGCAACGGCGAGTTAGGCTGTGAGGTCTGAGAGAGAGAAGTGGTGAGGTTTGAGAGGAGGAGGACAGGGAGGATGAGCAAAAGGAGGAGGAGGAAGAGGAGGAGGAGAAGAAGAAGGTCAATTTACAAAAGTTTGGAGATGGAATGGGTCATTTGTGTTTTTTTCAATATCTCCAGTGGTTTTGTTTTTTTAATGCCTTATGACTCTTAGTTTATTTTTTTTCTTTTTTATTATAAATGTAATAAAAAATGTTATTTTATTAAAATTCTCCTAATATTTAGTTATGTACATGGTACATGGTCATCAAATAGACAAAGATCAGTCAATTCAGGCCTCTTGCACCTTTTTTTTCGAGTTTAAGATCATTGAACTAAAAAAAAAAAAGAATCATGACTAGTGAGTCGTCTTTTAAAACGATTGGAGATGAATAGAACGATTTACTTTATATATGTGTGTGTGTATATATATATATATTTGGAAAGACAAATGCATAAGTAGTAAAGTACTTATCAACAATGCAATATCAAATTGGACAAGTATTTTTCTTTTTCAAAAGATTGGTAAATACTAACGTGGTTTTGACCAATAAAAAACAATAACCAAATTAAAATGAGAGATTTAAATTGGTTTCTCATCGGAATCGGTACCAAGGACACGGAAATACAAATTCAAGTTAACATTACAAAACGTCCTATATATTCTCTACCAAAAAAAACCGAGGAAAAAAGTAATTTAAAAAAAGAAAAAAATAATTAATTAAGATATTTAGGATTATGGTTTCAACTATACAGTTTCAACTACAAACAATATAAAGCTCTTACATGTTACAATGTAAGCAAAAATTTACAACGGCGTAAAATTTATTACGATATAAAACTCTCATATACTACACTGATTCTTTTACTAAACGCTACAAATGTGAAATAAACAAAGTAAAATTGTTTGGGGCGACGAGATCTGAGCTTTATCCCAATTTGAGGATCAATATCCTCGTCTGGATAAGGACTATTTTGTAGTCTGAACCCCGTTTCTATTGATTTTAAAGCTGACACTAAACAAAGAAAGAAGATCATTCAACTATTTTATCCCAATTCTTTGAATGTAGACTTCCTTTTTTTTAATTCGTTGGGCGCCATTGGTGAGGTCTGGTTCATTCATTTTTGAGGGCTACTTTTCAGAAAGAATTGATTAGAGCTTGGAAACTTTCGCGTTATATTTTGCCACTAAGGACCATCGACAAGTCAGAGAAAACAAACGAGAACCAGACGTTCGACTCCGCCGCCACTGTAGACGAGTATGCCACTATACTTGCGTGCCGTGAACAAACTTTTCGCTCTCCAGACCTTAGATTTTAAAAATATAAAAATTCTATATGGATTTGGATATTTTTTCACGTTTTTGTCCTCCCAGTTTTATGAAATTGATATTTGCTCCCCAAAACTTCTAAACAGTAAAAATTTGGCCCTTTAATTAGTTAAATAGATGGAAAAGTTGTGTGGATCGTTTTATTTTATTGACTGGTGGTTACACGGTCTATTGTGTAACAATGTGAATTTACAAATAAAAACATGACTAGAAATTATGGATGTTGTTTGACTAAAAAACACATCAAAACAAATGATCTATCAGGATGACTTCACCATGTATGAACACTCACTAAAAAATAGTCAATTGCGGAAAATATAGGGAAAACTATTCGAATTTAAAGTGGTTCACCTTAATCGGAGGCTATATCTACTAGTCTTTTTCTCGGTGTAGGGAAGCTTCATTGTGAGAAAAAGATAAATACGAGAGAACTAAAGGGCTTTTGCCAAAAATGGACTTAGGCTCACCTCGCTGGGCTCGGTCTCTATTTACAGTGTGTCTAGGTCGCTTATTTCCTAATCTCTATAGTTTTGCTTAAAATTTGAATAGTCCTAACTTGATCTCTAATTCAAATGACTTCACAATCATGATAAGATCTTTTAGTCGACTTTCCCTACTAGTAATCAGGTAACTCCTTCATTCTGATAAGATTTGACTCGTGTTGTAATCCTAGGGATCTCAAAATTTAAACTTGAGAAGTGGTTTCCTTTTAAATTAATCTCAGCCAGTATCTACATAACGCATTCCACCACAAAGAAAAATAATGCCTTGTTTTATCAGCACTATTGCAAACAAGCAAGGAAATCCACGTTTTTAGCTAAAAACAAGTTTGAAAAGCTTTTTTAAGGCCCGTCAAGGGCAAAATCATCATTTATCACAAAAACATGCCAACAGACCCGAAACATTTGAAATAGAAGAATGCCCCTTAGTGGGAATTTCTCCATATTCTATTAGTGAAGGAAAGACAACATGAGATAAGAGAAAATAAGTTTCTTTTTGTTTGGGTTTAAAAAAAAAAAAAACCAACTTATGATTAGATTAAGTGTTTAAATATCAAAGTACTGATATCGACAAGTACTCAGTAACAAATAAGTTAACTCATAATGGAATATTGTCCGGGTAGGACACTTAGGCAAATAACAAAGGAATGGGAAGTTGTTTAATGCTATGTCAATTCCAAGTAAGTTTAAATCTCATCTATAGTGTGGAATCAAAGGTTTTTAAATAAAAATGTGTTATCTATATCCTTAATTAATTGTGCTTGTTATGTACTTATTTGAAGTTATTTAAGTATCATGTATGGTATGTCACCGTAATAAATGAACTCATAAAATGATACACAAGAAAGAATGAGTAAGTGTCGCACCAAATTCCGACCCAAGGGGAGATTAAGTAAGGAAAAATATTATGATCTCGGTCTTACGATGATCTTACACATGTGTTGCGAACATTTGGGCCCATAGTTCAAGAAAAGATTAAGAAAACAAATAATTAAAGTTCATAAGTAAGCATAAATGGACCGTGTATATAAATAAAAAATTATTTTGTGGGCTATGTTCAGACTTACTAAGCAATAGCTCACCTAGTTTAATTCATACTGTAGGAAATCTAGCCAAGAGGCTAGAATAGAATTATTGTTGAGGTGGCAATGGCAAATGAGCAAAAGCATAGTCAAGGGTATGGATACCACTGTAAGATTATTTCTGCTATGAATTATATGTTTTAAAGCTTGTTATTTAAAAGAAAATTATCTAATTACTATGATTTAAAATGTAAGTAGAATAAGCAATACATATATTGTTTGAAAAAAAAATACGTTATTGAAAAAGATTAACATATATTAAAAGTATTTTATAGAAAAAAAAGTTGCTCTTTTCTGCAACCTAATTAAAGTTAATTAAGATTAAAAAAAAGTCAAGGGACGGTCCAAAAGTTCAGTCGTCATGGTTGATATTAGAGTCGCTAGTCTGTCATCCTACTACGCATTGCTCTATGTCATTTAGTCACAGCTCAAATAAGATAGCCTAATTTTAAGCATGTAATACTAGGCAATTTCCTTTTATAGAAAAAGCAATATTTTGATAACATGATTATAGTCGATGGCGGCCCTGCCAAACGATCATCGTATGAATGCTAATCAAAGAGCAAATATAGCCTTTCAGGATATAATAGCACCCAGAAGGAGAACTCGCTTGAGGTCGAGATAATGCCTAGTGCTACACCAATCTCAAAGGAGCACTATTGTATGGTTCCAGCAGAAATTAAGGAGCTCTAGACCTAGCTCAAAGAACTACTAGATAATGGATTCATTTATTTAAGTTATTCAACTTAGGAAGCACCTATACTGTCAAAAAGAAAAATGGAACTTTAGAATGTGCATAGACTACTATGAGTTGAACAATGTCACAATTAAAAACAAGTATCCTTTTCTAAGAATTGATGATCTATTTGATCAACTGAAAGGGCAACCGTATTCTCAAAGATCGATTTATGCTATGGATATCATCAACTTTGAGTCAAGGAGGGAGATGTTCTAGAGACAGCTTTTCAAACACACTACAGACACTATGAATTTTGCTTCATGCCATTTGGATTGACTAACGTTCTTATAGCATTTATGGACTTAATGAACCAAGTCTTTAAGGATTATTTGAACAAATTCATCATTGTTTTATAGACGATATCTTGATTGATTCAAGGACTTCAGAAGAAGATGAAGAGCACATGAGGATTGTATTTTAGCTATTAAGTGAGCATCAACTTTTTGCCAAATTCTCGAAGTGTGAATTTTGGCTAGAAAAAGTTAAATTTTTAGGATACATGGTATCACGAGATGGAGTTTCTGTTGATCTTGCTAAAGTCAAAGCTATGATCAATTATCCAGCACCAAAAAACATCACTAAAATCAGGAGTTTTCTCATACTAGCAGGCTACTATCGATGTTTTATCGAAGGAATCACATGACATGCAATCCCACTCACGGCTCTTACTCAAAAAAGAAAAAAAAGTATTAACAGACTGAGAGATGTGAAGAAAGTTTTGAGGAGCTAAAGAAGAGGCTTATGAGTGTGCTGGTATTGACAATACCTTATTCGAACTTGGGGAAAATTCATGATCTATAATAACGTATCAATGATAGGCCCAAGAGCAGTATTAATACAGGATGGAAAAGTGGTCGTGTATGCTTTTCATTAGCTCAAGGATCATGAAAAAAATTACTCAACTCATCATTTGAAACTCATAGCAATAATGTTTGCATTGAAGGTTTGGCGTCACTACTTATACCAGTCCAAATGCAAAATTTTTATTGACCATCAGTCTTAAGCATATTTTCACTCAAAAAGAGCTCAACATGAGGTACTCAAGAAGGCTTGAGTTAGATAAGGATTATGACTATGAAATCTTATATCACCCCAGAAATGCTAACCCAATGGAGAACATTCCCCCATGAACTCGCCATTGGCACCATCTCATCGCTATCTCGTCATCACCACGCCACCGTCGTTGGAGAGGAGAGGGTTTTTTTAATTTAAAATAGGGGTTTTTAATTTGGGGCTAATTGAATTTAGATACAATTGGAAAACTATACAAGTAAAACTTTTAAAAAAATTGATAGAATGTTGTTTATTAACGTATTAATTGATTATGCTATTTACTTCTTTTAGTTTTAAAAATTTGTTATTTAATACGGTTTACTTTGCTAAAATAGCCAATAAGAATATTCACTTATTTCATTTTGTCATGAAGTTTATTGTTTTAGAGGTATTACTACTGGAGTTTAAAGTGAGACAAGTAAACATTTTCAGCGACATTAAGAAGAAAAACCTTCATTATATTACTTTGAGGTAGGCACATGGAAGTACAACTCCTTGAAACGAAGCATGTTTAACTGTTGGTGAAACGGGAATCAACACAAGGAAACGTAATAGCTAGGGGCTCCTTATTTCCAGATCCAAAATCAAATTTATGATTTTGGTGACAATTGAAAAAAAAAATGTTTAGTACCTGTACTCGAAAATCAAATAAATCATGATACTGCATTCACTCCTAAAACTTTTATGTATTTCATGGTTTTCTTTCAAAAGAGCATTGAGAAGGTGATAGAACTGGCGTCGCTTGTAGAGAAGACGCGTAGTGGAGGAAGTGCGAGTTGGGCACGGGAGACGCCCAAATTTTCTGCAAAGGTGACAATTTCAACGGTGAGTGACGAGGGCGGGTGAGAGGTGGGCGAGGGGCTTTGCGGACAGCAGGGGTTGGCGACGGGCTTCGTGGCTACACTACTGGTGACGAGCTCCATGGGAACAGGCAGAGGAGGGAGCGGCGGCTGGACTAGAGGCTTCGTGGTGGGTGAGTGGCAGTTGGATGTGTAGAGGGGGCCGGATAGATTGAGGGAGGTCGGAGGGGAAGGTGGGCGCTGGTGGGGCTTGTTTTGTTAATTAGTATACTTAGGGGTTTTTATCAAATCAATGGTTGGGGTTTGATTTTGTTAATCAAAAACCAAGATCAAATAGAACATTTTTGTCCTTTCAAACAAAAAATTAACAGAGTTAAACCCAATGTTGTTAATGTTGTAATTTGGGTAAAATATAGAAAATATCAATGTAATTTATCTTTTATTTTAATCATGTCTTTACTCTAACCGTGTCCTCAAGATGTTATAACCTACTATCCTCTTGTCAGCTGTTTCGCATGCACATATACATGACGACCAAGATTTATAGGATTAGTTACATAATATATCTCATACTTTTAATTATTTGTCAACTTATCCTATGTTTTAATTTTATTCTTCGTGGACTTTTTGGACAAATAAACTATGAAGATAAGACAAAAAAAATACCCTTAATAACACCAAATTTGATTATAAAATATACTTTTCTTTATGAGAAAAATTTTTTAAAAAATATATTTAACATTGAAAAAGCCATAAAATTTAAGATCTTTTTTAATTTGATGTTTTGTTTTAAGAGTTAAATCTATAAGATATTTTTCGTGAGGGTTAATACATAACTATACCTTCTAGTTTTTATTTTTTTTAAATTTGCCCCTCTGTTTTTAGAAACTATAAAGACATCTTGTGAATTTAATAAACTTTATTTCAATTTTATCCCCAACAGACTTCTTGGACTGAAAGAAATGAGGATAAGATAAGATCATTGTATCCTTAATTAAATCTAATTTGTTTATAAAATACATATTTCTTTTTAACAATACTTTAGAATTTAAAAAATCATAAAAGTTAAGTCTTTTTTTTAATTTGATGTCCTGTTTTAAGATTTTTTTTATGTTTTTAATATATAAAATATTTTTCATAACTATTTAAGGGTAGGCATGTTTTTTTTCTAATTTTTTATATCCATGGGGAAGAAATTAGACTAAGTCTTTGAAATTTAATAGATATCTTTATAGTTTTTTAGAAGAGATTGACACTTTGAGAAACAGTTAAAAGTAGAAAGCACAAAAGCACAATTATGTAATTAATACTTTTTTATGGCTATTAAAAATAATTATGTTGTTTAGTCTTATTGCTTACTATTTATAAAGATAAAATTAAAACAATTTTTTTAAAAATTCAGATGATATAATCATTTCATAGTTCTAAAAACATCATTCCTTTTACATATATATATATATATATATATATATATATATATATATATATCGCTTTTCTTATTTACCTGGTCATGATTAACTAGAGTCATTCTGCACCATTTGTAGGAGTCACTCATTGGATGACTATGGGTCATCTACTGGCATCTATCCTAAGTCGACTGGTTATCATCAATCCAAAGTCAGGCACTAGATAACTAGCGATCAGCTGCAATCATTTATCAACTACGTCGATCCTTGTTAATAGTTGTCGAAGTGACTCGCTAGTTATTGATCGCCAGCCAATAGAGGTGTTAGATGGCTGCTAGTCATCAGTGGAGTTACTGGGTAGATGAGCATTAATCCGTAACGCTCTTCGAAATTTTTCAATAGATGAACTCTTATCAATTACAGTTGGTTATTTTTTAAAAATTAATTATAACTTGGTAGGGACCTAAATGCTCTGCCTCTTTTTTCTGTCTTCCTCTCCGTCCCTCCAACTAATTTTTGATACCTCATTAAAAATGGCAGCTCAAGGTTAACCTTATTTTCCCAAAAAAAAAAAAAAACTAGCGTTGTTAGTTTCTCAGTTAAGGTGCATTCATTAAAATGGGTTCCACAAAATACATATGCCCTCTCTCTCCTTTGAGTTTTCTGGGTTTATCTCCCGTCTGAGTTCTCTCTTTTTCTTGTTTTTTTTCCGTCGATTTAGATCTCATATGGTGTTTTGTATCGTCTTTGGACAGTTTTCGTGAGTTTACTAAGATGAAGCCACCATTTAAGAAAAAAATTAAGATTAAAAAAAAAAACACGTCTTGTCTTCTCAGCTCTTTTATCTTCATGTCTTTTAATTCAAAACCAGATTTCATGTTAAATCTTCTCACTCCTCCTTTTATCCTCAATTTTTAAACAAAAAGAAATCCGAATATTCTCACCCAACTGTTATTGACTGTACCAATCAGTTTCAATTTTCTTTCCTTCAAAGCCTTTTTTTTTTTTTTTTTTTTTTGGAAGGCATCGTTTGGGTGCTTAGAAGTTAGGGCTATTGAATGGATGTAGAAGGAAAGTAAGAGAAGTTGTCTTTCTTGCTCGCTGCTGGGTTTTAAATTTTGAATACATTGGTTTGGTTCTATCTCTTGCTCAATACTGGGTTCATTTGGAGGAGAGAGAAGGCAGCTATTATGCTTTTGGTTTTGAATAGATCAAGAGAGAAGGCCTTTCGAGGAGAGAGAAGGCGGTTACCAAAATCGAGAAACTAATAATGACGTTTTTTTTGGTGGAGGAATAAGATTAAAATCGTTATTTTTATAGCTATTTTTATAAGGTGTTTAAGGGTGGATGGAAATTATTAGTTAAAATTGTTTTTATTATAATATTTAAAATTTTATATTATAGTAATTTTTTTATTATTATTATAATATATAAGAGTT
Organism: Artocarpus heterophyllus; assembly: GCA_025403435.1. Classification (NCBI taxonomy): domain Eukaryota; kingdom Viridiplantae; phylum Streptophyta; class Magnoliopsida; order Rosales; family Moraceae; genus Artocarpus; species Artocarpus heterophyllus. Next base: position 19,742,629 of record CM046352.1, on the reverse strand, counting down.
TTATGTTATTTATAATAAAAAAAAATATAAACTACTCCTATGAAACACAAAGTTAATAACGCCATAAAAATTAATCGGAGAGAAAGAGAAAGAGAAAGAAAAAAAGACAAAGGATTTAAGTCCACTCAATACATGCGTAATTTCCAGGTAAAATCAATGTATGACCATCGAGTCAAAGGAACATTTATTTATAAGTATTCTTGATTTCAGTAATCATTCAATGCACAATATATTGTACACTGAGATGTCGAAATCTGATAATTAAGCCATAAGAAAGCAATAATTAAAAAAATAAAAAAATAAAAGCTACCTTTTAATTTGTCACCGCAATAAGGAAAACAAAAAAAGAATTCATACGATTGAGAAAGTAATTTTTCTCTACCGGTGAAAAATAGCCATTTGATCAAGATTTCAATGATTCAATCCACTTCTATCCACATTAAAAATTTACAAAGTTTCAATCACAGATCAAACCGTTAGAAAGTAAATCTGATAGTTAAAATACTCATGCTTTATTTGCTATAAGAATTTCAAAAAAAATTATAGTTCTAAATTTTAAGTTAAAGCATAATTTTCCAGTTGCTATTATTACAATAAAGAATAAAATTTCTCCAAAATTTTAAATATTTGGGTTTTAATTTCAAAATTTGGATGCAAAAACTATATAAAATATTCAAGAAAACATATGTCAAAATATCAATTCTTAGTCAGATTATAGTGTATTTTGTACAAAATTTCAGAAACATATAAGAAAAATTCTAGAGAAATGTCGAGAAGTTCCAAAATATTTAAAAGAAAAAAATGTTGTTAGATGAATTTTTAATTTAGCAATATTTATTTAATATGTATTTTATCAATATTTCATTCGATGGATAACTTATTTTTTCTTCTAGTTATCACGTGTGAAAAAAAAAAAGAAAATCTTTCCGTTTATTTATAATCTATGAATTCATAATCCAACCATAGAAGCACCTTTTAAGAAGTTCCTCTTGTTTATTATTTATATAATAGTGATTTTGGTAAGTAATACTATGGTGGATATGAAATTTTCAACTTTGCCCTCATTCGGACATACCACAAAATGATTAGGAGAATTTGCAGTTTTCTATTTACAAAGACACAATGAGAAGAATAATAAATCGGTACGTGACATTAAAAATTATATTCAACATTGCCGAACCATCAGTTCGTCTTATAGAACGTCATTTTTGTTTTGAGAATTCAATGTAATATGCATAAAGTTTGTAATGTAAAACTGGTTAACGTATGTAATTTCAATGTTCATCTTTTCTAAAGCACTCATGTATCGATATTTCATCCTTGCTTTACAACACATAACAAAGAACAAAATTTATAACCAATTCCTACAATAAACCAGCAATACATATTGCTATTACGAATTGTTAATATTTGGATCTAGACACAACAACACTTGCAGTTGTGCATGTTATCCAGACGTAATAGTCTGCTTAGTCGTGAGCCTACAAAAGAAGCAAAGCATGTCTCAGAGTCAAATGGGACGCCAATAGGGTATTTGCTAATATATCTTCTCTATGCATAAGTCAGTGATCTAAGCATTCAGGCAAGCAAAGAAGAAGATTAATGATATAAAAATACTTTGCAGCTTAGGTGAGGGGTATTGCATGTAGTATTTACAGGCATACTAGTGATATGGATTGTCCTCTAATCTAAATTGGAGTCCTACAACGACCTTGTTGCACCATTACTAAAATATTCGATTTATAAGTCTCAAAGGTTGATAAATTAAAAGACATGATTTATGAATGTGAGACCATCATTCGCTCAGTTTTAACACCCTCCTCCAACACGGAGGACCCACTTGGAAAAAAAATTGCTTTATGAGTAATTCACCTTCTTTTATTTTTTAAACGCACGTAACAGAATCTTCCCATTCAAAGCAAAAGATGTGAAAGTTTTTTTTTTTTTCATTTTCTGTGTCAATAAGCAGAATAAAAGCGGGATTTCACATATTTTTATGAAAAGGATAATTTATGGTTACGGTTACCCAACGACCACCGCAACGACCACCGCGTGAAGAGATAAGTTGTATTTTCTCCGGGGAAATAACGAAAAGAATACTAAATTCCACGGTGGAGAATCCATTTGGAGCAAATTTGTATGTGAATAATAGAATATGGGCTGAGGCATGCAATTGTTATGGCTTTTGCAGCTGGGAAAGGAACGGGGAACATGGGCACTACTTTTTTGTGGTCCAATTACTACCATCTTAACTGGTACAAAATAAAGCCAATACCGCCATGCCGTTTCCTATGTTAGACTTCAACGTCTGGGATTCAAGCTTCTCTTGTGAGAAGACAAACGTCACCCCTTGCCAACCCTCATCTCGTGGGAGGCATTCCGGAGAGTGACTATCTTGGTGCATTTTGTAACAGAACTTAAACCTGCTATGAAAAGTTTATTTAGCGGTTACAGATGCCCTAAGTGGTCATGGCAGAGGGCCTTTGAAAACCCTAGATGAATAGTGGATCTACCCTGACTAGTTTAGCATTGTTGTAGTATTAAAATATATATATATTTTTTTAGTTGTGATGTTAGTCAAAAATTATTGTGACTAGAATTATGTATGCATTTGGTGAAGTTTTTTCTTTTTTCAAAGTTGTTGTAAATATCAAAAGTATAATTTGGGTTTTTAGTAAAATATAAATTACCTTGTTGTGGAGATGTATAATTGCTAAAATAGAATTATTTTATTTTCCTTTATAAATTATTTTAGTACTCAAATATTTCTAGTTTTATTTTTATTTTTAATATTGTGATCAACATTTATAATTTTTTAGACCAAAATTTAAAATATGTTTGATATTAAGTTTATTTATTGAGTTGTTTCAAGATATCTGCTAAAAGTTATTAGACATATGGGAAAAGTAATACTATTATTCTCCACCGGTAGACGATGAAAATAGTGACTGTTGGAGTCATCCAATGATTGTAAGAAAACAACCTTATAGCTATACATACCGTCTTGAATGTAGGGAATTATATAACACAAATTAAATCTCAACCATTGATTTAATAGAACTTTTAATCTTAACTCTTGATTTCAAAACATGCATAAACAAAACCCTAACACCAACCTCTCAATCTCTGTCGTCCCGGCTCCACCCTTTGCCAGCTCCGCCGTCGGCAGACACCCATCCCCACACATCATTGTCGTCAGAAGCAACCACCTCCTTAAGTCGTCGTCAATGACTCTAGTACCGATCCGATGTAATCGGTGGCTTTTTCTAGAAGGTTCAGGAACGGGAGTTTTCGGCATCCAGATACCAACCAGCCAAGAACTCGAACTTTCTGTTACAGAGTCGATATTGTGCATCATTGTTGTTGATTTTTTTTTTAGTTTTTAACCTTTTTTTCTTTCGTGGGTTAATCATAAAGTTTATTAACAAGAACTCGGAATGGGAACTCCAATGAGCACAGTAGAAAGCCTTCATGAGCTTCAAAGGGTAGATCCGCTGCTAGAATTCAGATTTCCATTTGATCGAGGTTTCCAAAACCAGACTATGAAGAACCTCATCATCTCCTCGCACATGGTTAGGCTCCGCTCGCTGGTGGGTGACCAGGCAAGGCTAGGCTTAGCTCGCCGATGGGAGGCCACGCAAGGCTTGGCTCGCCGATGGGAGGCCACGCAAGGCTTGGGCCGCCGATGGAGAAGGAGGAGGACGATAAAGTTATGAGGAGTTTTCTTTATAAATGTGCAATAATCGTGTGTGGTGGCCTCTGTTTTAGTTTGATGGTGCCACATCTTTTTTTTTTTTTACGGTAAGATCAAATCCTATCTTTCTCCACCGGTGGGGAATAGGGGTGTTCTTCGGTTCGATTACCGTCAGTTTTGATCGGTTCGGTAACCAAACTGCAATTGTCGGTTTTTAGAATTGGAAAACCGAAACCGCTTCGCATACCAAGAGTATTCGGTCGGTTAACCGATCGTTCACGGTCGGTTAACCGATCGTTCATGGCCGGTTTCCATTTGTCGGTTCGGTTCGATTTTCAGCAGATTGTAATCTAATGGTATACAAGAAGCGAATTATCAGTTCACCACATTTTTTTTTTTTTGTTAAAGAATTGCTAAAATAGTATAATGTATTGTGTATTATTTAGGTTCTTTTTGAAATGGTGCTAAAAAAAATACTATAATGACAATTGACATTTATAATTTGTCATAGCTCTTATGTTGAAATCATTAAAATTCTTTGAGAATGATATATATATATATATATATATATATTATTTATTTGATTTTTTTAAATTGTTTTCAATTTTCATGAGACCAACAAACTTTACTTCAAAGTATAAAAAAGAAACACCTAATAACCCTTTGAGAAAAGCATAAGCAATTAAGCATAATGAGTCACATAGACCAAATCTATATTTTAAGTTTCTAAAAAGCATGTCATAATGCCAAATGTCCAATTGACAACAATAAACCATGAAAGTTTAAACTAAGTTATAGTCCAATCCATAAGTCCAAAATCCAAAATGATCAAAACATAAAGCCACAACAAATATAATAATAATGTCTAAAGTCCCAAATGCAAAGTCTTAAAAGTATCCACATTTAAGTGCATCTAATTGAATATCATAAACCACAATAATGCTATTCCTCTCCCTCTTCCTCATCCTCCTCCAACTCCAATGGATTATCCTCAATGCTACATAAAAAAATATGTATCAAATTGACATTTAGTAATAAAAAGTTAATATTTGAATACATTAATATCTAAAATGTCTAACTTACTTGAATGCTTTAGACAATTCTGCATCCATTGATTGAGGTGTTGCACTGCTTGAAGATTCCGGAGGAGTAACAACAACACCATCATGTACAATAAAATTAAAACAATAAAAATACAAATTAAAAGAGAAATAAAGAAATGAAATTACAATTATGTATACTTATAAAAAATAGAACAATAATCAATGCTATTATCACCTGTGACAACTTCATAAAAATCTTCGAAAGACTGAATTTTATCCATGTATTGCCTAAGAACCATAAGTTCATATCCTTCATCCTTGGCATTCAACCAATTGTTCAAGCAAATGATTGCTTCCACCATCCTAGGAGACAATGAACTCCTAAAAGGACCAAGAATACGACCACTAGTCGAGAAAGCAGACTCAGATGCAACAGTTGAAACTGAAACTGCAAGCATATCCTTGGCAATCTAGGATAAGGCCTTGTATCTTGGTGAATTAACTGTCCACCAACCCAGAATATCAAAATTTTCCTCAGTGAACTCCTCACATGTCTCAGATAGATACTTATCCACATCATTTTTTTGTACATTTAAACCATCCTCACCCATCATCATCATTAAAAAAGTTCTATCTATCTCATTATCAAGTAAAAGTGAGTTAGAACTTGTAAACGATGAGATTGATGAGAGACTTGAAATAGAACTTGAAGGAGCAACTGACTTTGATAAGGCATTAGAACAAGTATTCCTTTATTTTGTAGCTGCCTTTGGTGCTTGTTTTGGTTGGGAAGGTGGCACAGGATGACGAGGAGCCGGAGGTGGAGGAGGAGCCTAATCATGATATTCCTTGAACAAACTACGCAATGTGTCGTCCACTCCTTTCAACAACTTTGTAGAAGTCAAATCATCATATATAAACTTGAAGGAATGATTTAGATATAACTTGTGTCTTGGATCAAGAACCAAGCCAAGAAACATCATGTGATTCATTTTCTCGATATCCCCCCAATACTTGTCAAACTTTTTGCTCATTATCGTTGCCATTTGACTCAAAAGAGGATCATCACACACTTAAAACTTATTCAATTCCTGTTTGACCGCATAAATATCTTTGAAATATTGGTTTGAAATGACGTAATATGACCCACTAAAAAACTTTGTCAAAGTATAAAACCTTGCTAAGAACTTCACAAAGATCTTTGTGTTATCCCAATCCAATTTACTTGATGGACCTTTCATCTTTTTCCCTTTGATTACTTCCTCAAATAGGCACTATAGTTTTGATCCAAAATTAATCTCTCAAAAACTAGGACAAACTTCAAAGAAGATTGCAACCTTAAGAACGTGGAGTTCTACCTTGTTGTCACATCCAAACACAAAAGTGCTTTTGACCGAATATTTTCTTCCTCCATGCATTCTTTAAACTTCTAAAGGCATTGTGGTGAGGACCTCATATATTTGATAGCATTGCAGATGCTAGCTATAGAATCTAACAACTCTTTCAACCCATCGTCGACAATCAAGTTTATTATGTGACACACACACCGTATATGAAGCATTTGACCATCTAAAATGAGACAGCCGAGATATCTTTCACCTTTTTCTTCAATCTGTCTATGGCAGCATCATTTGACGATGCATTATCAACTGTTATTGTGAGCAACTTCATTATTCCCCAGTCATTAAGGCATGCAACAATTTCTTGTGCTATTGTTTCCCTTTTGTGATTTGAAACTTGGACAAAATTGATAATTCTTTTCTACATCCTCCAGTCATCATCAATCCAATGAGTAGTCAAACACATATAATTGATGTTCTAAATTGATGTCCAAGTATCAGTTGTCAAGCACAATCATTGCTTCCCCAAAACTTTCTTCAACTTTTTCTTATCATCTAAAAACATTTGATAAATATCCCTAGCAACTGTTATCCTTGAGATATCAAATAGTCTAGGGTTCAAGTATTCCGAATAGCACTTAAATCCTCCACCTTCCACATGTCAGAAAGGTAACTCGTCCAATATAATATACTCAACAACTGCTCTCTTATACCCCTTTTTGGACCATACTCTTAACCCCATAGTAGTTGTTGTATCCTCGTCATCACCGCCATCGCTATTTCTTTTTGTAAAATGGATAGTCTTCTGCTTGTTTTGATGGCTTGAATTCAAAACACAAGAATTCATGTGACTCCTCATCGACGATTTTCGATTCTTTCTTGTATCACAAGCGTAATCCACACCACAATGCTTGCACTTAGTCCTAGGTTTGTTGGTATTGATAGTCTTTGGGTCCTTGATAAAATGTATCCAAACATCGCTAACCTTGCTCTTTTTGTCACCTTTTTTACCTTTTCCTTCTTCAATTTCAATTTCAGTTTTAATAGTTTCATCATGGGAATCATTTTCCTTGATGGACTCTTCTTAATGTTGTTCCGACGAAGACATCTAAAAATCAGAAGAATAAAAAGCAACAAATAAAAAATAAGAAAAAATATTTCCCCTAAAAAAGATTCCTAGAAATGAAATCCTCATTATTTCTTATTTGATTTTATATAACATAATATAAAGACAGCACAAATGAACATGATCATGATGATCAAAATAATGATCATGATTAGAAAACCATGGAAGTTACTTTAGGTGATCATGATCTTGATCATCCTCTCCAACCCAATGAAAGTGCAGTTTAAATATTTGATTATCATAAATATGTGTCACACTAATCATATCAACATCTAATTAAGGGGAAAAAGTGCCTATTAGTATTACTAATCAGCTATTATATTGTTTTGTTCCCTTTTTTTTTTTTTTGAAGCCAGTTGTTGATTACTAGTACTACTATAAAAGATCAATTTGTAGCTTTTCTTTTTTACTCTTTTTTAGTTCAAGTATGCTAATCGTTCTAACTCAAACTATGCAAAGACTGGAAAAGCATCTTTAAGGTTCCGGCTGATTAACCAGAGGGCTGATTTTTCTTTTGCTTTGTTTTCGGGTAGGGTGGCAAATGTATACTACTCTTCTTAGCATTTTTTTTCCCTAATAGACATCTAAGACTAAGAGTGTCATTTTACTTGAGAAATGTTGTTTTTCACATCTTAATTAAGTGTGTGAACTTTCTGTTGGAAAAATAGTACCTAGTAGAATTTTAAAATTTTTATATCAAAGTATTTTCTAAAACACAAGTTTGATATGCTATATGTATAAACTAACCAGATCTTACTAACCTTTTGTGTGCCGAAAAGCTCCTACAATCAATGAAGAGAAATAATGTTCCAGAAGGACCTCAACCAACTACCCTTCTTTGCTATTCTCTATCCACGATCGGAGCGAGTGTGGACTCACGTCATTCAGCTTTTCTTTTAGGTGATTCTTCTTCCAACCAATTGAGAGAACCCAAAGCTATAGTTCATGATTTGTGAACAATAGCTCTTAAGGAGTTTCTAGAGTCTCACTGGTAGAGTCTCACTCTTAATCTCTCAACTGATCTAAATAATAAGGAGACTCACTCCCTTTTTATAAAGGTTGAGCCCAAGAGTCAGTCCTTATCAGATAATGCCTCAAAAATTTGAATTAGATTCAAATCAGAAATCAATATCTAATCAAATCCGCGTCTAAATGTGTGATCTTTTTATCACACGGCCGACATGCTAATTTGTCTAACTGGCATGACAAACTTGCCCCATCGGTAGGCTGAACCTGAGGATCAGCACGCCAAACTAGCGATAAAAATCCCAGCGAATCTTTTACTCTCCACCTAAGATTCTATAAGAAAAAGTCTCAATTTTAATTCAAATAACCCCATAGAGAAGTTATCTAATTAAAACAACTTTATCTAGATAATCTCTAGGAAAATAAATGAATTCCTGATAATTCTACAAGTTTATCTTGATTTAATTTATTCAAAATTAAATCAACTGATAAACAGATAAGAATTATCTGATGCTAATAATTCAACAAGTTTATCTTGAATTAATTTTTTCACAAAATTAATTCATCTGATAAACAGACATGAATTATTTGATTCTTTCAAATTTCAGCCAATCTAATAAATTTGACACGAGTCACTAATTATTGGAATAGCACGCCGTATCGTTACAGGATTTATTATGAGCTAGCATATGAGATCTGACAAACCTATGTATCTCAAGCTCTTGATAATTATAAAACCCAATGTCCTAGATACATATTTCATAATTTTCAGCTCCAACACTACTCCACTAAAAGCTTAGAACTGCACTCTCGAATTATATAGAATTACGAAGCCCGAATAGCTAAGTCTCCATGACATATCATAATGTATCGTATCCCTATAATATTATCCATAATCAGCTTAAGGACAAGTTCTGTTTTACCTTCCTGATTATTTTTATCTTACGTTCTATTATCTCACTATTAGAAAACTTACCATCCATTTTATCTTGCATTCCATTATCTCACTATTAGAAAACTTACCATCCAAAGACAGTATACCATTCAGTTACACCTATGTATCCAAATGGTTGAGCGCTTCAGTTTTTTGATTATAGGATAACGCATATAAGAGGATATCAACTACTCCTAAAGAGGAGCTATGGATTCTATATCATGAATAACAGGTCTACGCTATCAAGAGTCATGCCTCCAACGTACCAGCATGCGTACCACTATAAAAATGTGAATGTCACCCTTTGGTACATCAAAAGACATAAGTCAAGATAACAGGCCCACTATTCATCTTAGGATTAAGATACAGTACAAATGATTGTCTAAAGTGATTCGATTTGCCAAGATAGAATTATTAATCCAAATCAATTCACTTTATGTCCCGATCTAACACATCGTCACCTATGACAATGAGTCAATGTTTCTATTCACGGAGTCCACCTCCGATGGTCAAGACAAACCATCTCCCAATAGAGATATAGACAACCTAACAATCTTTGCATGAATAAAGAGCCCAACTTTGTTCCCTCGATTGCGGATCTTATAAGTTAGAGCGTCACCTTAAGAATCATGTCTTTCATGTAATCTATCCATCATATACCAAATTCTTAAAGGTTTCGACCGACAGTCTCAAACTTTTGTTTGCTTAACATACATTTAACAAATATAAACGTAAAGAGGACAAGATTTGGTATATATAAATAATAAATAAATTCTTTATTGATAAAAAGTCTCTAAAAACATGTTACATTTTTATTCCTTAAGGCATACACGTCTAACACTTTCAAGGTATTCAACAAAAGGCACAATTTTCAATCCTCTTATTTTTCATCTCCAACAAACTAGGACGACTATAGAGGGATGAGGAGGAACCTCCTTGTTTTCTACCCACACCAATGGTGTTTGTCTTTGAAGTTCTATCGATAATAGAGTACTCATACTTTGTGAGCAAATCAATAAACTTCTCATGGCTACGGGGGATTCCAAGAATTGGCTTACAAATTTTTAGAGGTCTACAAGATATAAATGCAGGTAACTCTAGATGTACAAACAAAAAGCTGGGTTTTGTAATAGCGTTATAACCTATCTTCATACTTTAAGGTCTATATTCTTATAAAACTACAAAAAGACTAAAACAAAAATTATCAAAACATGCTTAGTAAGATTTTATTTACTCAAGAATCAACACCCAATTTTTGTCAGCAGTTAAATTCAACATCTCATTTCTCAGCAAAATCAATTTTGTTTCAGTAGTGAAATTGAAAGTTCATTCAAGAGAGAGAACCATACCTCAAAATTTCAAGGTCTCTAAGATTTTTCGTTTCTCCATATATGTTCAGTAGTAGAAATTGGACTTCTGCTCAATGGAAAGCTCGGTGGTGAAGACAAGGAAAAAAAGCCCGAGTTGTGCTTCCGACATGAAGTATCTAATTGCTACTTTACATATGCTAGCCATGATCATTGTGTAAATATTTTTACACAGTCAACTTTCCATCATTTAAAAGTAATTGAAAAAAAGGAAATAGTTTCATATGAATCAATGAGCGAAAAAAAAAAAAAACCAAAGACAAAAAAAAAAATTGGCTTACCTAATCGGCGGTGGAGATATGAAAGGCGAAGAAGAAAAAAATAGATGCGTGATCTTCCTCAAGCAGATGAATCCAACAATGCGTGATCTTCTGTGACAACTAGCGAGATGGAAAACAAAATTCTTCGTTGGCGGTGGTCTGGCAGAGCAGCCCCACACACGCAGCAGAGGAGAGGAGAGGAAATGGTGAGTTTTGAGAGAAAAGTTTGACTGCTATGCTAGGTTTTCGATTGGAGAGAAACAACAGCATTTAGACTAAAACAGGCATAGTGTTAAATTGTGTTAAATATTTGGTTAGAAACCAAACCAAAATTTTCAACCTGAAACCGAACTGTCAACTATTGAATGGTTCGGTTAACAGGTTCGGTTTCCACGAAATCAATTTTTTCGGTCTTTTGTCAGGCGATTCTTTAGGCAGTTTTGGTCAGTTTTGGTTTTTTGCTTTTTTTGTACAGTCCTAGTGGGGAATTTGTGTGTTTACCACCATATACTCACTCTAGAAATATTTGAGCAAAATTCAATATTTTGTATTTATCAAGCATCTTTTAGATAAAAGTGATTAATTTTGAAGCAAAGGTTTCAAAAAATATATATTGTTATTTAAGAATTATAGTTCATTAATATATGTAAAAAATGTCAACAAAGGTGGCCATGTACAATTTTTGTTTGATAGAAATAGTAAATTATATAGCAAGTATTGTTACTAATAATATTAATAATTGTAACCTCATAAACATTTTTATTTAAATGGTTGTAAATGTAGTATAGTAGCAAATTAATGATATTGATATTTGGGTTATTAGGTTATTAACACTAATGACCCTTAAATCTTAGGGTCTCCCTCACTTTGTCCATTGAACTTTAAAAATCACCACTTTATCCCATGATTTTTTGAAACTCTTCACTTTACCCTCTAAATTTTAAAAATCCCCACTTTAGCCTTGAACTTTCAAAACTCCTTACTTTGCTCCTTGAATTTTAAAAATCACCATTGTGTCCTTGTTTTAAACCTCCTCAACTTTTTCTTATATTTTCTAATTTTTCATTCAAATAGACATAATTAATCCGACATGATTCGCATATGGGTCACCCGTAAGGGCAAAAAATGAGATTTTATCACTCCTAAGTTTTTCACATTTACACTCTCACTTGACGTCATTGTTTCTTTTATCTGAGCTCTTATTTCGGAAGAATCTGCATGTATATCTCTTCTCATTTTTAAAACTCATTTAATAGGTCGATATTATTTGCCAATATCGGAATTTAATACTAGAGAAGATGAGTTACGCATTAAGGATGAGAAGACACCAGCAAACAATATTGAGAAAAATGTACATACAGACTCTTCTTAAATAAGAGTAGATAAAAAATGTTAAATGAAAGTGTAAAATTAAACAAAACCTAAGAGTAATAAAATTTCATTTTTACCTTTCCAAGTGACCTATATGCGAATCACGTGGGCTTAATTCTGTGTATTTGAATGGAAAATAAGAAAACTAGAAAAAATGAGGAGGTTTAAAACAACGAGAAAATGGTGATTTTTAAATTCATGGAGCCAAGTTGAGAGTTTTAAAAGTTTAAGAGGTAAAGTGGTGGTTTTTAAAATTTAAGGGGTAAAGTGAGGAGTTTTAAAAGTTTAGAACTAAAGTGATGATTTTTAAAGAGACCATAAAGTTTTGAGACCATTAATGTTAATGACCATTGATATTTAAAGTTGGAATCTTATGGTTTAAAAACAACTAATAGTTTGTTTGAGAATGTAATTGGAACCATCTTTTATGTTTTATTAACTCTTAGTTCAAATTGTGTGAAAAAAAAATACTGTAACAAAAATTAGATGTGGTTCAAGCCACATTTCAATACAAACTATTATCATCAGGATGAAAAAAAGGACACATGGACAGTACCTTAGGAATTTGATGGTCATTTGCACATGAAAATAGCTGGTCACGATTTCTAACGAAGAATAATGTTGAGCTTTATCAAATTTTTTATGATAATAATTCACATGATGTGGTTGCAAATATAGTTTAATAGCAATTTAACATTTAACCTTACCATAAAATATAAAAAAGAAGTTTCTTTACGCTCAAGTCTAAAGAGAAAAAAATTTGAATATCATTCTTTCCATGGTTAAAGCAGCTTCTTAATACCAATTTATGTGATAATTTTTTTTAACAAATACCATAAAGTAACTATATTCATTGGCATTAAAAGAAAATTTTTAACTAATGAATTTTCGTGCATAACCACTTCCTCAAATGATAGATTAAAAAAGGAAAAATTACAAATTCTTGTTTGTAATTTAACATTTGAAGTTGTGATTTCAATTTTATCTTTTTTTTCCTATTTAGCCTTTAGATTATGAAAGGTTTTGACTTCGTTTGGAAACCTGAAGCTTTCATGTGCTACAGTATTAAACTCTCGTATGCTACAATGTTTTAGTTCTAACTTATAGTTTCAACTATATTCTCAAATACACTCTATCCCTTTTTTGCCAGTCATAATCTGAAGAGTTCGGATGTGGGTTCAAGAGACAGTTATACTAAAACGTTCAATTATAAAAAATTTTATGATTTGATTTTAATTTTTTTTCTCCAATAACAATAAATACAAATTATTTTTTAAAAAGTAAATAAATTAATTTCTTAGAGGAATCAAAAAGTCAAAAACATCAATAAAATAACTTTAAAAGAATAGGGAAGTCCACGAGCAAGCTACAAGCAAAAATTAAAAAATAAAAACTAAAATATCTTGGAGCTTAAAAGTTTTTTTTCTCCCTCATGAAGGGATTTTTTTTATTATATAATATCTTAAAGCCATTCTAAAAAAATTTAAAATAATTCCATGCATACATTGTTGACGAGGCATTACCCCTGTCACCTTGTATCTTTTGGTATTTTTTTTTTTTTTGTCGTTTTAAATTTCATTACTTTGTCCCTTTGCCACAAAAGGCCATATTGAGTATGTGGAAGAGCTGAGACTTATGTTGTTTGAGTCATGAGTGTTGAGGGTCCTGTCGATAAATCATGGAAGTCTGTTTAGTTTGTGTATTCTTTAGACTTAATAGGCTTAAATTTATATTTAAGTATCAAGAATTTTTTTTATACGTATTTGTTTCTCCCAAAATCTAAATCAAATGAGTATCAATAATCTAAGTTTTTAGAGTTTTGACCTCTTGTAAACTCTTGATACTCGGATATTTTTACTATAGTAAAAACTAAATTTTTATCTCTTATATTTGAGGAAAAAAAATCATAACTTCTTCATTTGATATCCAAATGAGTTGATTTTTTTTTTCATTGTGTCCCTAGTGGAAAGAGAAGTAAATTAAGATATATTTCATATTTTTTATGATCATTAGCATTAAGATTTTATTAGATTTGTTAATAAATCAAAAAACTTTTTTCACTACCACTCTAAACTTTTATTAGATCTTTGCTACAGTAAAAGCTGAAATTCTCTATCATATATTTGAGGGGGAAAAAAAAGAGCATAACTTTTTCATTTTATATCTAAATGAGATGATTCTTTTTTCATTGTGTCCCTAGTAAAGAGAGGAATAAATTAAGATATATTGCATATTTTTTAGAATCATTAGCATTAAGATTTTATTAGATTTGTTAATAAATCAAAAAACTTTTTTCACTACCGCTCCAAACATAAATTTCAATTTTATTCAATGTTCAAATTAAAACTTAAATACACATCCAAACATCAATTTAGATAACAATTCAAATCACGAATTTAAATTACATAACTCAAATACTAATCACTAATTGAAATTTATTTATCCAACAAACCCAAAAGGAATCCGAAAAATAAATAAATAGTAATTAACGATGTGAATGCGGGCCCACATGCGTATGCTTCGCGATATAGTCGATGGCTGATTTTGGAATTTGCTGACGCGGATTTCAACGGCCTCCATTCGCTGCCACGTCCGCTGTTTCGTACACTACCTGGATACGGTGCTTGTTGTGACTTAATCTGTCGGACATTTTTTTGCTTTATTTTCTATTCTACCCAATTAGCCTAAACATTAATTAGAAAATTATGTCCGAGTAACCTGTTAACCGTCAAAAAAACAAAGCCCTTTCTCCAGTGAAAACACATATTGATAGGTCACGTTTTGTGATTGTTGGTTTTAATTAAGAGCACATTTTATTACATATTTGATGATTGAAAAACATAATCCTTCTAACCTACTTAACAGATTTTAAAAAATAAAGCGTTTTTCCACAATGATCTTGAGACTATCGTCTTAATTTTCCCTTCCTATATTACCGTTTAAAAATCAGGCTTTCTCGAATTATATAATAATGAAGCTCGAGCTCATTTAGTCAAATCAAATAACTTGAAGGTTGGGTTGACGAGAGAGTTGCTTTGAGAATTTGGGCCAGTGTTATTGCATAAAAGAGAGAAATTTATATGAATATATCATGTGATTTGAGTTTATTCATAAACAATTACCCATTTTATATGAATATCTGATGCAAAGCAAATGAGTTATGGTTATTAATACTCTTAGTCTGTAAATTATGAGTATTGTGTATTTCGATCTTTAAATATTTAATTTTGACAAATTACTCCTTAAATTTTAACTTTTTTACTATTTTGACATTTGACACTTAAACTGATGAATAGTCAGAGGCCAATTATTCTAATTTTTAAGAGCTTTTAACAAGAGTGAAAGGAATATTTTGCATTTAATAAAACTATTTATGTACAAATTCAGTTACTATGTGACTAGGATATGATTTTCTCCATGAAATTTCAAACATTTTTTGTCCATTTAAGTGTTAGGGACCAAAAAGCCAAAAAAACAAAAGTTCGTGGAGTGATTTATGAAAACTAATAGTTTAGAGACCAAAGTGTCATAATTCTCATAATTCAGGAATTAACAGTGCTAATAGCTTGTAGCAAATTAATTCCTTGTGTATATCGCTTAATGCTTTGCTTTGAAAGTTTCACATTAAAGAAGGTTTGGACCTTGCTCGCCAAGTCGGTGTTCCTATTTATGTTGCTAGACTGATCCTAAGAACCTAGTAAATTCGGTGATTAATTGTGCTTCATTTGTTATTAAAGATACTCAGATGTTTTCATTTGCTAAAGGTGGTCAATGCTATCATGTCTCTTGCAAAAGAAATAAGGTAGCCTGTCTGTTGACTAATCTATTTTTCATAATTCCGACATGTATTGGGATATTGAATTGTCTCGTTATTTATAGTTTTATTGTTTCAGGTTATTTATAGGGTGTTTGGCAGGATGATTAGAACTGTTGGTTGAAACTGTTTTTACTGTAACATGTAAGAACTTTACACTGTAGCAATTTTTTTTAATTGTTATTGTAGCTTGTGAGAGCTTTACACTGTTTGTAACTGAGAAAGTGGTTTAGACCACTTTTGTCAAACACCTTTTTAGCCAAATAAGGTTGTGATATGTTTTCCTCTTAAAAAAAAGAACCTACAGTGACTTTCAACACGAAACATGGTTTATGGTTCTAATATTAAATTTTTATGCCTTTATTAGTCTTTCAAGCACTATTATAATTAGTTGTATCTACAATAAAATAAACTAATTAAGGGTTGTATTCTTGTATATTTTATTCATTTTAAAAGCTTGATTGAGTTATCAAATCAAAACATGTTCACTTCTAATAACATATTTACACAACATCACAATTACAATGACAATTATTTTTTACTTATTAGAATCATTCTACTACAAAACGATAAATTATGTGAGAAAATACTAATATATATTGTGTTTATTTATATATAAATTTATTAAATTCAAGCAAATAAAAGAATAGGCACATCCAATTACAATTAATTAGTACAGATTCTCTATTGTATGTATCATTAAATTGTAAATTCATACATGATTTTGCTTTAAGGTGCAGCATTTTAATTTCTTACCTTCAAGTAGTGGCAAAGTCAAAAAATATTTTCAAAGTAGGTACTATAAAAGTCAAAATTAAATTTTTATTCTATAAGGATACAATTATATAGTTATAACTTTTCTTATAAAGATAGAGGTACAATTGAAATTAGAGAAAACATAACTAAAATTTTACACAAAAATTAAAGGTAAAAGTTAAAATTTCAAAATGTGAGTAAAAACACATGCCTCCACTCACTTTCATGTACCCTTGTTATTGCCCTCAAGTTTAAAAAAGAAAAAGAAAACAAATCCAGTCATCTTGAACTTAAAATAAAATTAATTAATTTGAAAATAATTACTAGTGGTTGCTTTAATTTTTCTGGAAATACTTTAAAACAATATTAGTGGTTTTTTCCTCTATCATAGCATTTAGAAGAAGAAGAAGAATAGAAAAGGATAAATTGCGGAACTTGAATAATATTTTAAATAGTGTTTAACTAATTTCATCATCTCATGCTATTTAAAAGATTAAAAATGCTTTCTTGCTCACTTTAACATCTTTTGTACTTTGAGTCCATAAAAATACCACTCTGATTGGTTAAACAACAAAATGACGTCAGAATTTGACAAAAAAAATCCGTGCCAAGGTTATAACCGTAAATGAGTTCAACTTGGAACGGCAAGCGCATTTATCAAAAAAAAAAAAAAAAAAAAAAAGAAGAAGAAGAAGAAGACGGCCCACCCCTTCTTTGAGGATCTTAAAATGAATTAAGCCCACCCCTTCAATCATATAGGACAAGACAACAAGCCCACAGAAACAATTAAGCATAACATAAAATAAGCTTAAGTCATTAATAAGAGTGGGAGACTGTATCGTAGGAAGCCTCAAATGAGGTTCACAAAATGGTTCTAATGGCGACCAGAACCAAGCTCTCCAGGCCCTTGATCAATAGAAAACCAGTTTTTTGTGGATCTGGGTCTTGCTGGAATGGCGTTTCTGTGTTGGGAATTCAAAAATATTGTATTCTTCTTCTTCTTCCTCTGCTTTGGCCTCTAATGAGTGCGAGGTCGTGGGCTCGACACATATGGGATTAGACTTGGAGATTTTGGGTATGAAGGACTTATGTGAATTATAGGAGGTCTTTGTATGGCGAAATCAGTCACAAGGCTTTGCTCGTTGATGCTGTTGGCACACTTGTTGTTCCTTCTCAGCCCATGGCTCAGGTCTTCTCTAATTCTTCCTCATTCATGTATATTTGTGTGTGTATATAACACAAATACTGTCCATGTATCAGTAATAATGGTTTTTTGGGTCATAGTTTTTTGTTTTCTTTTGTTACTACTGGGTGTTTGTGTGTTTGTGATTTTTGGTCCGCTTGGAAAATTGGATCGAACCAAAACATTTCTGTTCACAGTGGAAACCAATGTTTACTTGTTTAGGAGAGTAGTTGGAGCGGTTCTTTTGTAATTAAAACTGTTTTTTGTTTAAATTTTGTGAGAGAATAACAAAAATGCTTAGAACCGTAAAAAACGGTTGGAACCGTCGTGAAGCAATATGTTAAGAAATATTGCTGTAATACATGTAATTGATTGTCAATATTACTAATTGATTACCTATAATATATGCTTTAGTTGACTTTCTTAAGATAGTGAAGAAAGATCCCACCATGCATGGATCACTGTTTATCAGGCTTAGACAAAGCAGAAATTGACTCTTGTAAATGCATATATATCCTATACATATCGTTTGACTATATGATAAAAAAAATTCAGTTATCTTTCTTTCCTCTCTTCTTCGTGCATCATTTTTTACATGGTATTAGAGCCAATTCTTTGGGGCTTGACTACTATTTTGTCTTAGCATATTTGCAAACACCATGGCAAACGAAATTCAAATATCATTAGAAAAATCTGTTTCCAAACAGTTAAATACCAGCAATACTAATCCTAATATAGATCCATCAAACCCATACTTTGTTCATCATTCAGATCAACCCGGACATATGCTCGTTTCAACCAAATTGAATGGTTCCAATTATCCATCATGGAGTAAAGCTATGATTCATGCCCTTACAGTCAAGAACAAAATTGGATTCATAAATGGATCAATACAGCACCTTCAGAAACTGAACAACTAGAAGAATACGCTCTATCGAATCAATGCAACAATATGATTTTGTCATGGCTAACTCACTTAGTAGAACCCGATCTAGCCAAAGGAGTAATTCATGCAAAGACGGCATAACAAGTCTGGGACGACTTCAAAGATCAGTTCTCATAAAAAAAATGCACTAGCAATCTATCAAATCCAGAAATCATTAGCATCTCTCTCACAAGGTACCATGACAGTCTCATCATATTTCACAAAAATCAAAGGCCTTTGGAATGAATTAGAGACATACAGACCTCTTCCCACTTGCAACCAGATGAAAGCACACATTGAACAGAGAGAAGAGGATCGGATGATGCAATTTCTCATCGGCCTCAATGACACCTACAACGTTGTTTGCACCAATATCCTCATGATGACGCCTCTGCCCAACATACGCCAAGCCTACTCTCTTGTCATTCAAGAGGAAACACAATGACAAATGACATTGGAACCAACCAAAAATTATTCAATTGCTGCTGTAGTACATGGCCGAGCAAACAATCCTCTAAATAAAGATAAGTATTGTGATCATTGTAATAGAGCAGGTCATACAATTGAAAATTGTCGTACACTAAAATTTCATTGCAAGTTTTCTGATAGGTGCAAGTATAAAAATGGGACATGGGTTCTTAACAACGCAAGAACCCAAAACAATCGACACAATTAGCCACAACAACAGCGTGGTTCTCAGGGAAATAAACTTATTTTTTTTTCCTGTTGCTAATGCAGGGCTTCACAGCCAATGCAAAAGGAATATTTGCGAGACACCAACACTTCAACTCACTTCTCTAATTTGGCAGATTATTCACATAACATACCTCAGACCAGCCATAATAACTCCTCCAAATCATTGCACGGTCTTTCCTTAGAACAACTTCAGCAACTTGCTCTTGCCGTATCCATGATAAATCAAAACCACACCTCTGGTAACAGCAACAATTATGCAAATGTTGCAGGTCTGTTTACCTTTCCCAATGCTTCAATCAATTCTGTATTCACTAAACCTTGGATTTTGGATAGTGGAGCTACTGATCACATCATTTCTGACCCTATACTTTTCACTTTCAACAATACCTATTATCAACCTACCCATTGGGTCTTCTGCACCAATTACTTCAACAGGCACTATATCATTTGATTCAGATATAACACTAGACAATGTTTTAAGTGTCCCCTCTTTTCATTTAAATTTGATGTCTATTAGCAAACTCACCACTGAATTAAACTATTGTGCCATCCTTTTTCCTACCTTTTGTGTATTGCAGGACTTAGCTACGGGGAAGATGATTGGCTTAGGTAAATAGTGCAGTGGTCTTTATTACATGTCTCCATTGCAAACGATACCAATCTCTCATCAAGTATCTCACACTCCAAACCTATGGCACATGCGTCTTGGACACCCATCACCATCTCGTCTAAAACTGGTTTCTCCATTGTTATCTTTCAATAAAGTTTCTCATGATAATAATTGTACTGTTTGTCCCATGGCTAAACAAACAAAACTTCCATTTCCTTTAAGTTCAATTTCAACTCATGCTCCATTTGATTTGTTGCATTGTGATATTTGGGGTCCACAAAAAGTTTCCACACAATCAGGGGCATGTTTTTTTCTCACCATTGTGGATGATTTTACAAGATGTACATGGGTATTTCTTATGCAAAACAAGTCTGAAACAAAAAATATTCTAAAAACATTTATTGATTCTGCTTATACACAATTCCATGCCCATGTTAAGGCTGTAAGAGTAGACAATGGTTCAGAATTCCTAACCATGAGAAATTTCTTTCGATATCATGGAATTAAATACCAACGCAGTTGTGTTTACACTCCACAACAAAATGGAGTAGTGGAAAGAAAACATCGCCACATTCTCAATGTAGCACGTGCATTGCTTTTTCAATCCCACTTACCAATTAATTTTTGAGGGGACCGTGTTTTAACTGTTGTCTACCTTATCAATCGACTTCCATCACCATTGTTGTCAAATAAATCTCCTTTTGAGTTGTTGTATCACCGTCCACCATCATTTGATCACCTGAAAGTTTTTGGCTACCTATGCTATGCAACTGTGGTCCATCCTACTCAATTTGATCCCCGTGCCAAGAAATGCATATTCGTTGGGTACCCCACTGGTCGGAAAGGTTACAAGCTTTATGACATGGAAGCTAAAAGTTTTTTGTTAGCCGAGACGTAAAATTTTTGAAACCATTTTCCCTTTCTCCAATATTCCCAATTCACCTAATCAAGATTCAGCATTGCCTAATCTTTTCTTTGATGCCACGGAAAACATAGTTACCAAACAGCCTGCAACCATAACCAATCAATCTACAGAAACACAAGAATTTGAACCACCTATACCTACTACACCTGAACCACTTTTCGTGCTAACTCCTCACGAATCCAAGCCATCTTCATCACAGCCTGAACCAAATGAAACGCCAACAAATACTTCAGAATTCAACAGATCCTTTATTCTTCCTTTGCAACATTCCACCAGCCCTAAACAACCTCCAGCATGGCATAAAGACTATATAATGTCGACTCAAGTCAATCATTCCACCTCGGGCTCAAATCTTACAACAAGTACTCCGTATCCTTTATCTCATTTCCTTTCATATTCTCGACTTTCTTCTGCCCATCAAACCTTTCTAGGTAACATTTCAGGTCACACCGAACCTAAGTCTTATGCTCAAGCAATCCTCGATCCATATTGGCCAGAAGCCATGAATACAGAATTAAAAGCATTGCAGCAAAATAATACATGGAGTCTTGTTCCCCTACCCGCTGGACATAAACCAATTGGATGTAAATGGGTTTACAAAATCAAGTACAAATCCAACGGTTCCATTGAACGTTACAAAGCTGGCCTTGTTGCTAAAGGGTACAATCAAGTTGAAGGCATTGATTATCGAGAAACATTCTGTCTCACAGCCAAACTTACCACATTTCGTTGCCTTCTCACTATTGCCGCTGCTCGACATTGGTTTACACACCAATTAGACATCCAGAATGCTTTCCTTCATGGCGACTTGCATGAAGTCGTCTATATGGAGCCTCCACCTGGTCTTCGTCGATAGGGGGAGAACATTGTATGTCGGCTTAACAAGTCGGTCTATGGGCTAAAACAATCCTCAAGGAATTGGTTCTTTACTTTCTTAGATGCTATTTAGAAGGCTGGCTGTCAATAATCAAATGTTGATTATTCACTTTTCAAAAAAGCTCAAAGTACTTCATTCATTGCAGTTCTCATTTATGTCGATGACATCCTTTTAACAGGGAATGATCTTCAAGAAATCAAACGCCTAAAAGAATTTCTTCTCAAGCGCTTCCGTATCAAAGATCTCAGAGATTTAAAATATTTTCTGGGGATTGAATTTTCTCATTCAAAGAAAGGTATCTTCATGTCTCAGAGAAAATATGCACTAAACATTTTGCAAGATTCAGGACTTACAGGTGCACGACTAGATAAATTCCCCATGGAGCAAAATTTGAATCTCACTCCCACGGATGACACATTGCTGAATGATCCAACTAAATATAGAAGATTGATTGGAAGATTAATTTATCTCACTGTCACAAGGCCAAATATAGTATATTCAGTTTGAACATTGGGCCAATTCATGCAAGAACCTCGAAAACCACATTGGGATGCAGCGATACGAATCCTCAGATATATGAAGGGTACTCTTGGACAAGGTTTGTTCTTACTTTCCACTAACAGTCTTACATTAAGAGCCTTTTGTGATTCGTATTGGGGAGGATGTCGCACCACTAGAAGATCAGTTACAGGATATTGTGTCTTCCTTGGGAATTCACTCATCTCATGGAAATCTAAGAAACAAGCCAACGTTTCTAGATCATCAGCAGAAGCTGAATATCGAGCTATGGCAAACACGTGCTTGGAACTGACTTGGTTACGCTATATTTTGGAAGACTTAAAAGTTCCACAAACAGTACCTACACCATTGTTCTGTGACAGTCAGGCAGCTTAGTACATTGCGGCTAATCCCGTTTTTCATGAACATACACAGCACATCGAAATTGATTGCCATATTGTTCGTGAAAAGTTACAAGCTGGAATGATCAATCCTTCTTATGTTCCCACGCGTTTTTAGGTGGCGAATGTTTTCACAAAGGCCTTGGGAAAGGATCAATTTTTGACACTACGTAACAAGTTGGGACTTCACAATATTCACTCTCCAACTTGACGGGAGTATGAAGAAATATTGCTGTAATATATGTAATTGATTGTCAATATTACTAATTGATTACCTATAATATATGCTTTAGTTGACTTTCTTAAGATAGTGAAGAAAAGATCCCACCATACGTGGATCACTGATTATTAGGCTTAGACAAAGCAGATATTGACTCTTGTAAATGCATATATATCCTGTATATATCCTTTGACTATATGATAAAAAAAACATTCAGTTATCTTTCTTTCTCCTTTTCTTCATGCATCATTTTTTACACAATATAGTATTTTCATATGTAAAATTTAAATTGCTACGGCGTTTGTTTAGGTTCAGAGTTTTGGTTTTTTTCAGACGCTCTATCTGTTGGTTTGTGATGCACTGATTTCTCTTTTCTTTTTTTCTTTTTTCTTCTTTTTTGGTTGGCTCTAGATATATAGACAGATTGCGGAGAGACTGAGATTTTGAACCGTTACAGAAGAGCTCATGAGCAGCCTTGTGGGTAGATCTCGACTCAGGTAATTTTCTCTTTTGCTTTTCTAAATTTAACATTTTTTTTCTCTTTTCATTTTCCTTTTTCGTTTAAATTATATATTTTGTTTGTTTTTTTTCCCTACTTTTTTAGTTATTTGGTGGTTCATTGTAAATGAGAGCATTATCCATCTGTTTTTTGCTTATGTATCTCTTGTTTCTTTTGATTTTAAATTCATTTGTAGCTTTGTAATGTTTCCCGTGAATCTTATAAAAACTTTTTTTTATTTGATACACTTTTTAAGATAATTGCAAATTAGAATATTTTTCAGTCATGTCCTAATAATTATGTGATGATTTTCTCATTTTATCGCAGATATGTAAATGATGGCAGGCGCTTCTGGCAATATATTGTCAGTTGTTCCACTGGTTGTTCTGATTCTCAATACTTTGAAGTGACCTTACTTTCTTTGAATTGCTCTGCAGAAATGCTCTCTTTTTCTTTTATCTTTTGGAGAAATCTGTGGTAAGAAATGAAAAAATACGCTACTGCCAAGATACAAAGATATAGTTCTAAACCATCAGATATCTATCAGGTTTTGTTAATTGTCAGTTTTTAAAAATTAATACGATTTTAATGTGATCTGATGGTTTAAAACTGTATTATACTTGGTTTATTTTTTCATATCCTAAGTTAAACTTTTCCATAATTTTTCTTTTCCTTCTTTTTTCTGGGATACTGATAGGCGTGCCCATTATTTGTGGTGTTGTTCATTCCTGTTGTTTTTTATTCATAGGCTTGGCAGCTTTGTGGCGGAGCAAGTTTTCAAAGCTATAAGAAAAGCGGGTGTAAAGCTTGCTATAGTGTCAAACTTTGATACTAGATTGAGACCTCTGCTGCGGGCTCTAGATTGTGATCATTGGTTTGATGCTGTCGCAGTGTCGGCTGAAGTAAGTGAAATGAGATGGTTTTGTTCATAGTTTTGTAATATTTTTGTACAGATATATGATTGTATAGATACATGTTGGTTGATGTCTCTCATGAACAGGTTGAAGCAGAGAAGCCAAATCCAACTATATTTCTAAAGGCTTGTGAGTTAATAGGGGTAAAACCTGAAGAAGCTGTGCACGTGGGGGACGACCGAGGCGACGCTTGGCTTTGGGGACGTGACGTTTACTCTTTTAAGGAGGTATGTTCTTTCTGCTTATCTCCCTTGTTTTCTTGGTAACTTCTTTGCATGGTGGTGTTTTATGTGGTGCCATTTACAATGTTTCCACAGACTTTTATGACCAAACTAATGGGGATATTTCGGTTTCTTGTCTTCAAAATCAAAGATAATTGTCCCTTTCGCTCTTTCTCTGTTTAATAATGGGTAGTGCTATCTTGTAATTATCTTCAAAGCTTCTTCCTACACTTTTAAGTTGCAACTTGCATATCGAGAAAAAGTTATACAACTTTCATTCTCATTTTTTTTTTTTTTTGAATGAGAAAATTGCTTGTAATATCTAAAAGAGACTTTATTTAGATTGTTTGCAAGGCCTTTGGACTAAAAGTTCTTAAATGAAATTAGAAAATCTTTTAAAGTCATGGAATTCGGTAGGTCTTCTAGAGACTAGGAAGACCGTAAAGCTACAATACCGGTTGAGATTGTAGTGAAATTAGGAGCCCTTTTCTTAGGATAAGGCCATGATGAGCGTGCTGGGTAGTATTTTCTGGTTGGGAGTTATTTCTTGCTTCTCATCTTCTTTGTTTCTTTCCCTTTAAGATTCAAGTTGAACTAGTCAAGTTTAGAATCGAAGAAAAACATCTTAAGCGAATCACAAAACATGTCTAATTAGTTTGTCCCTCTTCTGGAGACTAGGAAGACCGTAAAGCTACTATACCGGTTGAGATTGTAGTGAAATTAGGAGCCCTTTTCTTAGGATAAGGCCATGATGAGCGTGCTGGGTAGTATTTTCTGGTTGGGAGTTATTTCTTGCTTCTCATCTTTGTTTCTTTCCCTTTAAGATTCAAGTTGAACTAGTCAAGTTTAGAATCGAAGAAAACATCTTAAGCGAATCACAAAACATGTCTAATTAGTTTGTCCCTCTTTTACGGCCTTCATCCTTGTAATTCCTAATCTCATCGTTTAATTATCTATTTTTGGTAAAATGAATCAATTTTATCATCACCTTTTGCTGATGCAGGTTGCTCGGAGGATCGGGGGGTCCACGTCTGAAATAAAATAACATAGTTCTTAGAAGCAACAACTTGAAAGGTTGCTCCTTTTTGTACAGTTTTTGTCCTAGTTTCGTGTCACACCCCGGAGTACGGGAGGTAACGTGACGGATTATTTAAATTAATTAAAGGAGAATTTAATTAAAATCAAGAGTTTAAGGATTTGAGTTAAATATAAAGTGTGAAAATTTAAAGAAAACCATAGCATGGATAATTAATATTAAAGAGTAAACATAGCGAGTATAGGTCCCACAGACCCACAACTTGTGCACACATATGGTACTGACAATATCATAAATACAGTCACAGTCTAGATACAAATAAAGTTAAAATCTTACATGCCTTGATTTAAATAATACAAATAAATTTACTAGTCCCTCTATTGCTCTTGGGTCTTGTCCGAAGAGTCCTCTCCAAACCTAAATGAAAAACCACCTAGAAAGAGGGGAAATTTAAAACAAATAAAACGTGAGCGAGAGGCTCAGTATGTTTTATGAAACAATTTAATTTAAAGAAACATTTCATTATTCAGGAATTATTTAAAAGGAACCTTAAACAAATAAATAAATAAATAAATTTGAATAAAACTGTTCTTACCTAGAGCAGTTACTTGTACAACCAGAAATATCATTTTTTTTTCCTAAGCAAACCATAATAATATCACCACCGTAGTGGCCCAGCTGGGTTTCGGAACCTGCCTCCAAGGTCGATCGTTACACGACCCGATCTCTGATATGGCATCATGACTTTGTGTTTATTTTCATCATCATTCAAAACCCAATTACCGAGTGTTGCCATTTACATTTATTATGAAGTCCATTTCAGTTCACGGTATATTAAAATATAACCGATAAATTCATTTTCAAACAACCGTTGAAAACATTTTAATAGAAATCCTTTTCAAAGCTAAATCATTTTGAAACTAGGCTACCAAGGAATGGGGTAGAAGTCCTACCTCGATACTCATGCCGGTGCCCCACACCGTAATCTCGGTCCGCTATACGTTAGCTCTGCGGAACCACGAACGATCCTAGATACACACTAAGTCGATCAATATCTAGTTCGAGACATTCTATGTTACTAAACCATTTCATGATGTCCTAGTGTGCCATTTATATCTTTAAAATCATTCTATAAGGTTGGAATTTAAATCGGGGTTCAAAACAGTGAAAACGGGTGAAAAATCACAAAATTCCCCATGCTCGGCCGGCCTGCCGGACTCCCTGCTTCGGCCGGCCGAACTGTACAGTTCGGCCTGCCGAAAGCCAAGTTCGGTCTGTCGGAAGCCAAGTTCAGTCGGCCGAACATTCTCAAGTTTGGCCTGCCAGACTGATGAACACCGGCCTGCCGATCCCTTGATCCGGCCTGCCAAACTGGGAAAACCCAAAAATTCCAGCCACGGGTTTTTCGATCCCTAAAATCCAAATCTTGATTTTAACCTGTTTTTCTCAAATACCAGGAATGGAAAACAATCATAGTCGATAGAAAAATATACTAGAACACCTTTGAACTCATTTAAACAAGATTTAAACTCAAAAATCTCAAAAATTCAAAAATGAGAAAATGGGGAGAAAAATGAAAAATCTTGAATCCAATCCGTTTTTCTTCAATCTAAGCTTAGAGTCTAGTTGTTCTAAGTTCATTTAACTCAAATCAATGGTTTTCTAAGTCCAAGCAAACCTAGATTTCAAAAATGCACAAAATTAAAAATTTTGTAGAAAATTTAGAAATTTCAAAACTAACCTTGAATCGAAGCTTTAAATCCACGTTTTCGGTTGCTAAATCACGTTCCTGAGCTTCCTCCTTGCTAACTCGAAGCTTGGATTCGAATTTGATTCAAAAACTCAAGGAGAAATTGAGAGAGGAAGGAGAGACCGAGAGAGATCAAGAGAGAGAGTCACGGTGAGGGAGAGAGAGAGAGTGAGCAGAGAGTGTGATGAGAGAGGGAGAGGAGGGAGAATAAATAGAGAGAATCGGTGGGCGGTTTTACTGTGCGAAAACCAAATGCCACCCACGGTTTTGTAAAACGGAATATTTTTAACATTTTACAAATTGTTGTGTTTTAAAACTCAAAACATCATTTTAAAACAATAAGAAATCATTTGGATCCACCAAATTAACAAAACAACCAAAAATTCAAAATCCAACCAAGTAATCAAATTAATGTTGAAACATTAATTATGGCACACTAATTCATCATTTATATTACAATAACATTAAATAAATTCCAGGGCATTACAACTCTCCACCCCTAAAAGAAATTTCGCCCTTGAAATTTACATCTCATTTCAAAAACAAAACAAATGCGGATACAATCCCCGCATACTCGACTCTAGTTTCCAGGTGGCTTCATCAACCCCGTGATGCTGCCACACGACCTTTACCAACGGTATCTCGCGACGACGTAAACTAATTACTTTCTGATCGATGATCTGAATCGGCACTTCTTCGTACGTCGTATCTTCCTGAACCTGCACATCGCGAAATGAAACTATCTTACCCTGCTCAAGCAGACACTTCCTAAGCATCGACACATGAAACACATCGTGAACATGAGAAAGTTCCTGCAGAAGATCAAGCCGATAAGCAACCACACCAACACACTGAGTGATCTCGAACGGCCCAATATACCTCGGCGCAGGCTTCCCACTCACTCCGAACCGCATAGTTTCCTTACGAGGCGATACCCTCAAGATAACGAAATCTCCAACCGCAAACTCTAAGGGTCTACATCTCCTACCCGCGTAACTCTTCTACCGACTCTGAGCTGCCCTCAATCAATCTCGAATCACCGCAACTTTCTCGTTGCTATCACGGATTTCATCTGGCCCAAGAATAACCCTATCTTCCGGCTCGGCCCAACATACAGGTGACCGACACAGTCGCCCATTCAACGCCTCAAACGGTGCCATACCAATACTCGCCTGATAGCTATTGTTGTATGCAAACTCCGTCGGATGCAAACAATGCTTCCAATTCCTGTCGAAGTCCAACGCACAGGCACGCAACATGTCCTCGAGAATCTGAATAACCCGCTCAGACTGCCCATCAGTCTGAGGATGAAACGCTGTACTGAAGTTCAAATCCGTACCTAAAGCCTCCTAAAAACTCCTCCAGTACTTAGCATTAAACCTGGTGTCTCGATCAGAGGTGATGGACAAAGGAACTCCATGCAACCTCACAATGTTCTGCAGATACAAATCCTCGAGAATCTTCCTCGAACACGTCGACCTAAATGGAATGAAATGCGCCGATTTCGTCAACCTGTCGACCACGACCCAAACTGCATCATGCCGCTGCTCTGTCCTCGGCAAACCTGTGAGAAAATCTATCGTCACATGCTCCCATTTCCACCTTGGAATAGGAAGCGGCTGAAGCTGACCTGCAGGCTTCTAATGCTCGGCTTTCACCTGAAGACACATCATACACTTGGCCACTTACTCTCGAACATCTTTCTTCATGGCTCACCACCAATATTGCCTCTTCAAATCGCAATACATCTTTGTGCTCCCTGGATGAATAGCGAACTGAGACCTATGAGCTTCGTCCAAAATGGTTTTCGTAACTCGGCGATAGCTGGAACTGCAAGACGCTCCTGGAAATACAACGATCCATCTGCATGCACGTTCCATTCTTCAAACTGCTCCCCGTTCTGAATCTGTGACCAAATCCCCTGCAAAGGTCGATCCTGCCACTGACTTTGCTTCACCATCTGAACAAGAGCTGGGGTCGCTTCCACATGATATACGAAACTCGATTACAGTCTTCATGATACCGTAGCCTATACTCGCTCACTATCGCATCCCTGCTCTAGTCCTCAAAAGCCAAACAAGCGAGAATCCCTGAAGACTTCCTACTAAGAGCATCCGCGACCACATTAGCTTTCCCGGGATGATACTACAATGCAAAATCATAATCCTCCATATACTCTATCCATCTACGCTGCCTCAAATTAAGATCCCTCTGAGTGAACAGATACCTCAAACTCTTGTGATCGGAGAAGACCTGAAATGACACTCCATACAAGTAACACCTCCAAATCTTTAGCGCGTAAATCACCGCCGCGAGTTCTAAATCATGAGTAGGATAATTCCGCTCGTGAGGTCATAGCTGTCTTGATCCGTACGCAACCACACATCCATGCTGCATCAACACGCATCCAAGTCCGCGCCCTGAAGCATCCGTATAAAACTCATACGACTCGTCACTGCTAGGAATAACTAACACTGGAGCTAAAGTCAACCGGTTCTTCAATTCCTGAAAAGCAAGCTCACATTCTTCATTCCACTCAAACCTGACATTTTTCTTGATCAATCTCATCAACGAAGCTGCAATCTTCAAAAAATCCTTTACAAATTTCCTGTAATAACCAACAAGACCTAAGAAGCTGCGAATCTCCGCCACATTCCTTGGTCGTTCCCACTCCACTATGGCTTCAATCTTGGACGGATCCACAGAAATACCATGCTTCGAGATGACATGACCTAGAAACTTGACCTCAGTCAACCAAAACTCGCACTTTTCCCTCTTAGCATACAACTGGTGCTCCCGCAGAGTCTGAAGCACGATCCGGAGATGCTGCTCATGCTCCTCCCAAGTCTTAGAATACACAAGAATATCATCGATGAACACGATCACGAACTGATCTAGATACGGCCTAAATATCCTGTTCATCAAATCCATGAAAGCTGCCGGAGCATTCGTCAACCCAAACGACATAACCAAAAACTCAAAGTGCCCATACCGAGTCCTAAAAGTTGTCTTGGGAATATCCTCTTCCTTAATCCTAAGCTAATGATAACCCGACTGCAAATCAATCTTTGAGAAGTACCGCGAACCTCCCAACTGATCAAACAACTCATCAATCCTAGGCAAGGGATACTTATTCTTCACCATAACATGATTCAGCTGCCGATAATCCACACACAACCTGAGAGTCCCATCATGCTTCTTAGCAAACAAAATCGGTGCTCCCCACAGAGATGTGCTATTCCGAATATACCCTTTATCAACAAGCTCCTGAAGTTGCTTCTTCAATTCTTTCATTTTTGCCAGGGCAATCCGATAAGGTGCCATAGAAATCGATGCTGTCCCCAAAAACAACTCGATACCAAACTCAATTTTTCGATGCTGTGGTAATCTTGGCAACTCGTCGGGGAAGACATCCTCAAACTCATCAACCACCAGAATCGCTACACTTCCTCTCAAAGCATAGGGCTCGCAATCTAGATTGGCAAGAAAAGCACAACAACCTAGATTTCTTTGCCCTCCTAGACACGACTTCATGAGACGCTCACTCATTAACCAATCACCACCACCCTGGTAAGTGATCATCGTCCCCCTATCAGACACTAGGGTCACTTTTCTAAGTTGGCAGTCCACAACTGCATTATACCTGGACAACCAGTCCATCCCTAGAATTATATCATAGGAGCTCATGGGGAGTATAATCAAATCACTTTTCAAAATCTCATCCCCAATCTTTATTTTACAAGATTTACACATACAATTTACACACACCTGCCCCAAGGGAGAAGTTATGACTAGGGGTTCATCGAACTCTTCTATTTCTAATCCCAAGGCATGTACAAAAGAACTCGAAATGAGAGAATGAGAGGCACCGGTATCAAATAAAACGTGAGCTAAAGATCTAGAAACCAAGATCGTACCATCGACAACTGCGTTACCAACATGAGAATCTGAACCTCCAGATGCCATTGCATGAACCTGCACTGGAGCCTTTCCTTTCCCTCTACCAACATTGCTGGGTCCTGGATTATTCTGCTGATGCTGCTGGGATGGAGACGATTGCACACTACCTGTACTCGGCACTCGATACTGAGGGACGCTGAGCTGGAAATGCTGTGGCTGCTGCCCCCGTGCCGGATATGAGAACTGCTGAGGAGAGAACTAGGGATACTGCAACTACGGGTGCTGCTGAGGCGGAGATAGGGTCTGAGGCTGAGACTGACGACTGGCATCCTCCCCGGTCTGAGATCCTAGACGGGTACTCCTGATCGGGCAATTCCTCTTGATATGTCTGGGTTGCTGATAGAAATGACAATGGAAGCTGTAGGGATTGTTGCACTTGCTGGCAGATGAACTGGTACTACCACTGTTTGTGCCAACTTACTTGCCCTTCCCTGGAGTCGGATAGCTACTGGTGCTCTTCCTACCACTCCTCTGCGGTCCTCCTGAAGCCTTGGCTCGGTCCTCACAATACTGCACATAATCATTCTTCACGGATATCGTCGACAACACAAGCTCTCCAAAACTCCTAAGCCGCAGAGCAACCAACTGTCGCCGAATAGGAGCCTTGAGCCCTTCCTGAAACTTAATACACTTCTCACGCTCCGATGCCACCGCTGATGGATTAAACCTAGCCAACTCATTAAAACCTTGCCTCATATTCCCGAACTGATAGATCACCTTGCTGCAACCTGTAGAACTCAGCTGCCTTCTGATCTCTATACCCCTATGGAAAATATCGATCATAGAACAGCTCCTCGAACCTGTCCCAACTGATATCACCACCGCGCTCCAAACGCTTAGCTTGTTTCCACCAAGTGTTAGCGCCACCCTCGAGCTTATACGCAACAAACTCCACACGATACTCCTCAGGCACACCAAGGGTATCCAAATGCTTCAAGACCGAATCCAGCCAATACTCTGCTAACTGCGGATCCCCATTACCATCAAAAGTCAGAATAGACGCACGTCGAAATTCCTTAAAGTACGCATGCCGACGACCAACATCAGAATCTTCTGGTCTAGCCCTGGCTGCCATCTGCCAGAAAGCCGCAAACATAGACCTCATCATGCCCTCATCGTTTCCGAACTCGGCGTCAGCTGTCGAACGACGTCTAGGTGCCATTCTCTCACTTCTGAAAACAAAAATTTGGACTGTCAGAGGTATTTCATTGTCAAACCTATGTGTGCACAATTCCCAAGGTTCATAACCTTGAGCTCTGATACCATTCTGTCACGCCCCGGAGTACGGGAGGTGACGTGGCAGATTATTTAAATTAATTAAAGAAGAATTTAATTAAAATCAAGAGTTTAAGGATTTGAGTTAAATATAAAGTGTGAAAATTTAAAGAAAACCATAGCATGGATAATTAATATTAAAGAGTAAACATAGCGAGTATGGGTCCCACAAACCCACAACTTGTGCACACATATGGTATTGACAATATCATAAATACAGTCACAGTCCATATACAAATAAAGTTAAAATCTTACATGCCTTGATTTAAATAATACAAATAAATTTACTAGTCCCTCTATTACTCCTGGGTCCTGTCCGAAGAGTCTTCTCCAAACCTAAATGGAAAACCACCTAGAAAGGGGGGAAATTTAAAATAAATAAAATGTGAGCGAAAGGCTCAGTAGGACTATGTTTTATGAAACAATTTAATTTAAAGAAACATTTCATTATTCAAGAATTATTTAAAAGGAACCTTAAACAAATAAATAAATAAATAAATTTGAATAAAACCGTTCTTACCCAGAACAGTTACTTGTACAACCAGAAATATCATTTTTTTTCCTAGGCAAACCATAATAATATCATCACCGTAGTGGCCTAGCTGGGTTTCGGGATCTGCCCCCAAGGTCGATCGCTACACGACCCGATCTCTGATATGGCATCATGCCTTTGTGTTTATTTTCATCATCATTCAAAACCCAATTACCGAGTGTTGCCATTTACATTTATTATGATGTCTATTTCAGTTCACTGTATATTAAAATATAACCGATAAATTCATTTTCAAACAATCGTTGAAAACATTTTAATAGAAATCCTTTTCAAAGCCAAATCATTTTGAAACTAGGCTACCAAGGAATGGGGTAGAAGTCCTACCTCGATACTCGTACAGGTACCCCATACCGTAATCCCGGTCCGCTATACGTTAGCTCTGCGGAACCACGAACGATCCTAGATACACACTAAGTCTATCAATATCTAGTTCGAGACATTCTATGTTACTAAACTATGTCATGATGTCCTAGTGTGCCATTTATATCTTTAAAATCATTCTATAATGTTGGAATTTAAATTGGGGTTCAAAACAGTGAAAACGGGTGAAAAATCACAAAATTCCCCATGCTCGGCTGACCTGTCGGACTCCCTGCTTCGGCCGGCCGAATTGTGCAGTTCGGCCTGCCGGAAGCCAAGTTCGGTCGGCCAAGCATTCCCAGGTTCGGCCTGCCTGACTGATAAACACCAACCTGCCGATCCCTTGATCCGGCCTGCCGAACTAGGAAAACCCAGAAATTTCAGCCACGGGTTTTTTGATCCCTAAAATCCAAATCTTGATTCTAACCTGTTTTTCTCAAATCCCAGGTATGGAAAACAATCATAGTTAATAGAAAAACGTACTAGAACACATTTGAACTCATTTAAACAAGATTTAAACTCAAAAATCTCAAAAATCCAAAAATGAGAAAATGGGGAGAAAAATGAAAAACCTTCAATCCAATCCATTTTTCTTCAATCTAAGCTTAGATTCTAGTTGTTCTAAGTTCATTTAACTCAAATCAAAGGTTTTCTAAGTCCAAGCAAACCTAGATTTAAAAAATACACAAAATTAAAAATTTTGTAAAAAGTTTAGAAATTTCAAAACTAACCTTGAATCGAAGCTTTAAATCCACGTTTTCGGTTGTTAAATTACGTTCCCGAGCTTCCTCCTTGCTAACCCGAAGCTTGGATTCGAATTTGATTCAAAAATTTGAGAGAGAAGTTGAGAGAGAAAGGAGAGACCGAGAGAGATCAAGAGAGAGAGTCACGGTGAGGGAGAGAGAGAGAGTGAGCAGAGAGTGTGATGAGAGAGGGAGAGGAGAGAGAATAAATAGAGAGAATCGGTGGGCGGTTTTACTGTGCAAAAACCAAATGCCACCCACGGTTTTGTAAAATGGAATATTTTTAACATTTTACAAATTGTTGTGTTTTAAAACTCAAAACATCATTTTAAAACAATATGAAATCATTTGGATCCATTAAATTAACAAAACAACCAAAAATTCAAAATCCAACCAAGTAATCAAATTAATGTTAAAACATTAATTATGGCACACTAATTCATCATTTATATTACAATAACATTAAATAAATTCCGGGGCGTTACACTTCGTATGATAGGTTATGTACATTATGCTTTGTTAGTCCGCAAATGGGACCAAAAACCGGAAACCGGAAACCGGAAACCAGAAAAGTTTTAGAGTAGTAATAATAGGGAGACATTTACAAATGTCTTGTTCTGTGCTGCAAGTGGTAGACTTGATGCATTATGCATGGCTGTTTTAGTTCTTGATTATTTGTACTAAATCATAAGGCCATGTCTGGTGTACCATGTTAGAAGTATTGTATTGCATTACATTAAGATAAGTGTTTGCTATGAACCCTGTATTATAAAAGTTAGCATTAAATTTTAAGAATGACTTAAGCCAACTTTGTGTGATGTAAAAGGATCATAACACATACACCCAGCCAGCTTTAAAAAAAATTGGAAACAATGCTAATTGTGGTCAAATCTCCTATGATTATGAAATGATAAAATCAACTAAATATATCGCATAAATCTCCAAGAATCAAAACTATTTATGTTCTCTGCTACACACTCTCAGGATGTAGTTGCCAGATCAACTCCAATCTTGACCCGAAATTTTTGAAATCGTTGCTAAAGGGGTTTGTAAAGCGTGGTGAGATCATTGGTAGAAGAAAGATAGGATGCATAGAGAGCACTACATTTGTACTTCGATGGTGACATGTTTCATTCGACAGAGGAATACTAAGTTGGAGCAAAGATAAGCTGCATCAATGTTGTCATGGTAGGCATCAAAGTGGTGGAAAGTTGAACAAAAAGCTCATGAAGAATTGAAACACGAGTAACTGTGGCAGCAACTGAAGCCACCACATGATATTTAACTTCGGTAGAAGATTGTGTTCCTTAATTGAATTTTACAAAGATGACATTGTGGCCTCGGAAGACAACATGTGCACTCGTAGATGTGCGGTTGTTGGCGTTGCGACCGAGTTAGCATTAGAGTAGTCAGAAGAGAAGGAATGAAACAAGAGAGGTGGATGTTTTCAAAATAAAAGGTATCCTTATATATATATATATATATATATATATATATATATATATATATATATCAAAAGGAAAGAGTAACAGCCTGTTTGATAAAGTTAGTTTTAACCAACTTTTCAGTTAAAAACAGTGTAAAGCTCTCATATGCTACAGTAAAAAGGAAAAAGTTGCTACCGTGTAAAGCTCTCAAATGCTATAGTGTTTACAGCTCTAACCAATTGTTTTAATTACTATGCCAAACACCCTAAGAGTTTAACTTATTTTTTCCACTTGCATCTAACAAAAAGTTGCAAGAAATTTTAACAGTGCCATTATTCTATTTGTTTCTTTTTAATATTTTTTTTTCAGTTGTAAGCAAAATTTCCCAATAAACTAGGTCTTAATCTCGGTTTGAATATATTAATTGGTTATAAGACATGTAATATTCTGGTTTTATTAGTAACACATACAAAGGGGAAAATTATACCAACATTCCCTCTGCTTTGGCCACATGAGGAGCCCTAAAGGGCTTTACTTCATATTTGTTTCGTGTGAAATGACTAAAATGTCCAAGTAAGCCTGTCATCAATCTAAATATCAAGTAAAATCCATAGCATTGTTTTACCAAAAAAAAAAAAACGAAGTCAAGGACCATGCATTTCACTCGAAAAGTGGAATACCAGATTGAAGCAAAGATCAAAGTTGTACCCCAAGCAGAGATCGTGAAGTAAGGGACCAAGTCCAAGCAACTCCGGCGCAACAGAAGCCACCAAGTGATATTCGTCGTCGGTAGAAGATCATCCTACAGACCGTTGCTTCTTTCAATTTCACACAATGACATCATACCCTGGGAAGATTTGTGCACTTGTAGACGTGCAGTTGTCAACATTGTTAGCCGTTGCATTAGAGAAGACATAGAGTATGAAGAAATAAAACTAAAAGGAAATGTGTAATCAGCTCAGCTTTTCATTTGGTATGACTGCCTTCACATAGAATTTCTAATTAGGGTAAAGAATGTACATGGAGACGAACAAAAGGGAAAAACGTCCTAACAGCCTATCGCTGGCCATGATCGTCGGGATTTGCCAAGGAATATTTTTTTTTACACTGCTTACAAGAATAAAGAACTAGCACAGAAGGAATATTGAGAAAGCCAAAAATAGAATGCCATGTGTCTGGTTAGATGTTTTCTGGTGTGCAGTTATCAGGGAAAGGTGTGTTCTTGGATTGACCCAAGAACATAAAACTAGCACCAAAATGTAATAAATATGTAAATTATGGTGGCAAAGTGCAAATAACTTCTATGTACAGTCTGTAGTATGAGTATGCGTTGCAAGCATAATATTGTTGGAACCAAACAAAAGGTTTTGAAGTCCAACCAAAAGAATAGAAACCCAAAAAACCAGAATAAGGGCAAAGTTATCATTTTCATAGAGTTAAGGTTAAAATAATAAAATCTATGTAAGGGCAGAATTTTGTTATTAAAATAATTATTATCTGTACTAAAATTTAATTTGGGGAGATTTTGCTCGTAAAATTAGTTTGGGGCTCAATCATCACAAAATTAAAAGTTAAGGAACGTGTAGTGTTATTAACCCTAAAAAAATAAATATGATGATATAAGGAGGAAGAAAAAGAGTAGTAGTAGTTCTTATGACATGTACTACAAATAGATAACACTAGCAAAATGCCTGCGCGTTGCTGCGGGAATGATTTTTTTGATATAAAAAATTAGCAATTGTTATAATGTGTTTATTTAAATTATATTAATATATATGTTTATGTAGTAGTTTTAATTTTGTAAATTTATTTGCTATTTAAGAGTTGTTTATATCTATACATTGTATTAAGGTTGCACTTATATGTATTCTAAATTTATTTATAGTATATTAGTATAGGGATATTTTACTATTGTATATATTATAGTGAAAATGTTTAATATATATTGAAGAATAATTATTTTGAAATATATGTTTTTTTTTTAGATTGCATAGTTTTTATTTGATAAAAAATAATTGGCTTGGTTAATTGCATATTATTTTGTACTTGTTTATTGTTGAGTTGGCCTTTTTTTCCCTTAGTATAATCTATTTTATTTAATTTGTTTTATTTTATTTTTTGTCTTTTTATACTATTCAATCTTATCATTTAGTGTTTTCTAGTTTTGCCTTTTGTGTTTTTTTTTTTGTTTGTTTCTGTCAATGTTTTTTAGTCATTTAAAACTTTGGTTTTTGATTTGACATTCTTGTCCTTAAATAGGGTATAATATGATATATCTATAAATTACGACATTGTGTACTCAAGCTTTGTTTTTAGGCTTGGCTTTTAGTCCTGCATTTGGTAACCTGAATGGTTACTTCAATCATCATGCAGGCTATGAAAATTTTCAAGTTTCAGCCCAGTCCAGATCCAGCATAGTATGTAATACAGCGTCTTATATTGTTTATAAATCATATCACTGTGCATCTAAACTCGGATTTGCTAAGCTCCCTCTCTCTCTAAATTTGTCCCTTTTCTTTAGAATTTTCTCTCTCTCTCTCTCTAAAATTTAAAGCTCGTTCTTAATTTTCTAGATCTTTTCCTTTGTTTTTTATTAATAAATTTAAATCTCATCCACAACTCTTTAACCATCTTTCTTTCTTTCTTGTTTCTTTTCTTTGTTTCCTATGGATCCAAAGTATTATCACCTTAGAAAATACTTCCCATCGCTTTTCCAGAAGGTTCTTAAGCAGAAATACAAGTCTAGAGTCACTCGACTTTGGATTCTCATGTATTTTGGAATCACAGGTGATGTGAGGATGATGATTGAAGGAAAAATTCGTTCGAGTGACTTCAATCAAAGGGTTGGCCTTTCAAGTATGGGTACCAGTCGTAGTGTGATGAGAAAAAAGGCTCGTGCCATTAACTCTAGATGTCACAAATGTGGACGATAAACTTGTGAGGGTAAGTGTCATTCGCCTGGTTTTGTGTCAATAAATGATGAAGACAAAATCCATTTTTGTAAAGATGGCCTTTCTAAAGAGAACTTGGATAACCTCCATGGTTCTCTTCAGAACCATCCAAGTGGATATGTCCAAGGTGTAATTTTTAATCTCTGGCCTACATTTCATGCAGAAAGAGAACGCTTAAGGAATCTGGCATTTAAAGATCCTGTTTGTCACTTTGTAAGAAAATTAAATGTGGAGTAAATTTTTAATCTATGGAGGTTGTTTTAGTGTTTCTGAAAAAAATACATTTTGTGTTTCGAGTGTTTGTTTGTTGTTAGATTGTCAGAGTACATGTTAAATAATAAATGTTTATTTTAATTTTATCCTTGCAGTAGTTGTTATATATTTGTGTTTATTTTATTAAAAAAACGTTATCTTGTTAGATGCACTGCGTGTTTATTTCTGTCGTTAGTTTGAAATTTTAAAATTGCCAAAAGTTGTTTTGATTGCATATTAAAATTTTCAAAAAAGTGTCTAATGAAATGTTTCTTACTTTTAAAAAGTTCTATAGTTAATTATTGTTTATAACAACTTTCTAGATTCCGTTCTCATTTGTCAAAAAGTTCTACAGTCATGTCTGAGTGTTTTGTGTCACTTTGTTTTCAATTGTCGAAAACTGTACAGTCCAAGTATCTTTTTTTAAATGTTGGTCGATTGCGTGTTTTTTTTTTTTCAAATTTGGTTTGACTTTTTCTAACATATTCATATCTTATTTTCTCACTTTTCATCTATGCAATATCATATCATATCTTCTTTTCTGATCTACACATATTTATTTAGATTCTAAAGTTACATGCCATCACCTATTTGTTATTACTCTTTAGTACTTTGGTATTTCCATCTTCTTTAAGTATCATTCATGACTTAGTCTTTTAGGTACAGCGGGCTTAAACCAAAAACCCAAAAAAAAAAAACAAATAGTTTCAAAAAAGATTTAGTTTGTCTTAGAAACCAACATGTCTTCCTTCCATTCATCTGGGAAAATCGAAACCGTTTGTGTCTTTTGTGGTTCTAGTCCTGGTAATGGTAGAGTCTACTTAGAAGCTGCAAAACACTTAGGATAAGTCTTGACATGTAGGAAGATTAACCTGATTTATGGGGGAGGTAGCTTAGGGTTAATGGGAGATGTAGCAATAGCAACACATTCTAGGGGTAGCCATGTCGTAGGGATTATACCTTAACTCTTAGCTGAAGGAAACCTTTGTGGGAAAACTATAAGTAAGGAAGTGAGAGTTTTAGATATTTCTAATCGCCTTGAAAACATGATTCATAAATTTGACGCTTTCATTACATTACCTGGTGGTTTAGGCACTCTTGAAGAGTTATTTGTAGTTGCTAATAGGAATCTGTTGGGCATTCACTCCAAACCTATAGGTCTTTTGAATGTAAATGGTTTTTATGACGGTCTTTTAAAGTTTTTAGATTACGTTGTGGAACAAAACTTCATTATAAAGTCAGGGAGACAAATCTTTGTTACTGCTTCAACAGCTGAAGACCTGCTTGACAAAATGCAAGTTATTCATCCAGAGTCTGATACTGCAACATCTAAGCCTGATTGGAAAAAAGGAAGTAGCAAGCGACCATTGGATTTGAACCTTAACTTGTAATCTTTTGGTTTAATTTATAGCATGTTTGTCTGTATTTCTTGTGTCTTAAATAACCGCTCTCCTCCATGTTTTGTATTTTTATTATGGCATGCTGTTGTAAAAATATTTAGATTCAATGACTCCAGTGTTGGGATGGCTGAAATTACGGAGTAGCTAGTACTCTCGAAACGCATCCCCGTTTAAGGTCCAATCTTTTTTTTATCAGTGTTTATATTATCTCTGTGCATGCATGGTTAGGATAGCCGCTTATACGGAGTATTTTGTACTCTCGAAACGTATCCATATCATGTTTGTAAACTATCTATGTGTTATTTAAATGAGTGTTTTTAATATAAATATTTGTGTTGTTTATTTTATTATTGTTATTATGCAATATGATATCCTATTTTAATTATACACTACAGTTCAAAAAATGATCAAAGACTAAAAAATGACATGTTAAGCATATATACTTCTCTTGATATATGTTCGAATAATCTTGATAAAAAAAATGCATGGCCCTCCTGGCTTAAAATCTTGGCTCCACTACTGGTTTGGAAGCAATTGTAAGAATGCCCAGTTAGAAGTTAATAGCCATATGGTGTTCTCCCATTTGCCAGTTGTCGCTGTGTAGGTGCTTAGTGAGTGCCAAATTCCTCGCCTTTTTCTCTTCTTTCACTTGTTCGGCTGGTATAAATTGCCTAAAAGAAAATGTGTTGTCCAATTGAAGTTCATTATCCTATGATTTTCGCTTGTTGCTCTTTCCAAGGAAATAATGAAATAAAAAAATCTCGATGCCAATTGGCAGCAGGAAATACTATTTTGTCATAAAACAATTAGTAATTGTTGCAATATATTTATTAAGATTATATTAATATGTATGTTTATGTAGTAATATTAAATTATTAAATTTATTTGTTATATAGGAGTAGCTTATTTATACATTGTATTAAGATCATACTAATATATGTATTTTAAATTTATTTATGGTATATTTACATATGGATAATTTAATATTATATACATTATAGTGAACATGTTTAACATATATCAAAAAATAATTAATTAGAAATATACGGTATTAATTATGATTTTATACATTAGCTTCTTTTTTTTACTTGTATCATGCTGAGTTGACATTTTTATTCTTTAATGTAATTTCTTTATTTCTTTGGTTTCATGTTTTTTTGTCTTTTTATATCATTTAGTCTTGTCTTATCATCTATGCCTTTAGTGTAATCTCTTTATTAATTTATTTATTTATGTTTTTTTTGTGTTTTTATATTATTTTGTCTTGTGCAATCATCTAGTGTTTCTCAGTTTTGCCCTTAGCCTTTTTTTTTAGTAATATCTTTTTTAAAAAACATTTTGTCAGTAAGTGTTATATTTTTTTTTTGAAAGAAATTGTATGTATCTTCATAAATCAGCTATTAAAGTTAATAATTATTCCCTTTTTTTCCCTTTCTCTTTGACCGTTGGATAGTTTTTTTCCCCTTAGTGTTTATCTAATTCTTTGTTGGGTCTTTAACTATTTCCCAAGAACACAACCGTAGAAGTAAAACAAAATTTTTAATAATCTTAAAAAATTACCATTTTTAATTACTCGGTCTTTAAAATTTAGAAGTGACAACAGGGGAAAAAATTTTCCAAATTAGGTTTGTGGAGAAATTCTTCTTTAACTTCCTCTTTTTCTTGTGTATTATATAGATATATATATATATTTCAAAATTGTTCAACATGGAAAAATATATATTTTTTCTATTTATAAAAATCGTAGTATATTACTTTCTAACAATTCATTTGCTAAGCCTTTCATTTTATATCTATAGCAGTGTTTTTTACTTTTTGCCTTGATTGTTTTTCAACTTTCACGCTTAGTGGTTTGCCATGTTTTTCATTTCTATCGGTTTTTTTTTAGTCATTTTACTTGATAAAAGTTATTTTGAAGTTTTTGCCATCAAATTTTTTTTTAGCAAGTGTTATTTTGGTAATTTTGGAACCTTACGCATAGCAGTGAGAGATAGTGTTCTAAGTAGAGAATTGACACGTTATCTATAATATGAAATAGTATGTCCAAATTTGCTTTTTCATTGTTTATCTAATCATTTTATCATAATATAAATATCATCAATTTAATTTATAAGAAAATATGATTAGGTGAAAATAAGTTAAGGTGAAAGTAAATGTATACAAAAAATTGCAAAGCATTACATTGGCAAATTTTTACAGACCTTATTCGAGAAATATTTTTGTTATACAAACACTTGAAATTTTTTTCAGAATAAAATTTATTTATCAGTAGAGACATACATATAGATGGTATTATATTAAAAAGTTCCTTATAATGTTTTATTGCTTATGTCTCCCTCTTTTCTTCAGTTCTTCGTCACTGCAACATAAAAAAGTCAAGAAAAATTAGTAACAATAATTAGTAAGAAATTCAGAATTTAAATTTATATAATTATAAATTAAAGAATTTAGAAGTAGTTATATTACCTGATCATTGGGCATTTTTTTGTTGATTCGGTAGTTTTTTCAGAGCTGAAATGATAAAAAGTCATTATGATATATATTCAGAATAATAAATATTATTTTTAGAAGATATTTATAATA
Organism: Artocarpus heterophyllus; assembly: GCA_025403435.1. NCBI lineage: Eukaryota > Viridiplantae > Streptophyta > Magnoliopsida > Rosales > Moraceae > Artocarpus > Artocarpus heterophyllus. The sequence continues at coordinate 19,699,699 of CM046352.1, read as the reverse complement.
TATTAATAAATATGTTTTACCTTGCGATCAACTTTTTTGGGTCGGGTGTCTTTGGATCTATAATCGTAGTGGCTGGAAGTTGTGGTAGTGTTATTAAAGGCTCGGCATCTTCAAAGATTTTTGAAACAACTCTACTTATTTGTATTCCTCTTTGTTGGAGAAAAAGTTGAAAAATTTTTGTTTGTCCTTTTAATTGATCAATGCTCAGTGGGATTATAAATGGATCAGTAAAGCCTTGATCAATTGTTAAGGTGGAGCATGGTGTCTTGATCAATGCTTGTGCGGCTCGTCCAAATATGGTGATGTTCATGTTTCCAGTATTATCTTCGACTTGTGTGGTCAACCTATACCTATAATATATATGGTAATAATTAATTAATATAGTATGTTATTAATTATAATTAGCAAAAGTAAATGAAACTTAGGAGGAAATTATTAGTAAATTTTATTACCATGGTGTGGGTAATGTATTTAAGTTGCCATGAGTATCACACCACCAACTACTACCTGCTTGTTTTAATTGTTGAAAACGTTTAGGACATGAATTGTAATACCATCCCTGATTTGTGGAGAATCCAATTATTGTTGCTTTCATTGTATATTTGGCACCCTGTATAAATGAGTAAATGTTGTTAGTTTTGACAATAAAATAAAAAGGTAAAAGTTTTATTAACACTAACCTGATTATTTTCTGGATCCAATGCTATCAATTCACTAACTGTTTTTCTATTTTCTAACTTTTGTTCTTCAATTGATTTTGTTGGTGTCGAGGATGCTGGTAGGAAATCAATTTTTTGAATTTGGTGGGAAAATCTGTGCATGTAAAAGCAAAAAAAAAACAATGAAAAGATAAATAAAATTTTCCAATATGAAGTAGAATAAATTTTAAATTGATTTTTTGTTTTCTTATTACCTTGCTTTTAATGTCATTGTATCTGGTATATCTAGATTGATATAAAAAATTGTTGCTGCGGTACTTGATACATATGAGTTCCCTATAATTTCAATATTAAATTAATTAATATGTTCTTTTGGGAATTATACTTATATATGTAATTGCTGTAATAAATTTTTAAAGAAATACCTAGATACTGTTTAACTAACATTGCTGCAAAAATTGCTACAATTGGTCCTTGAGTTGATTTCAAAAGATTTTCATCAAATTGTTCTGCTTTTTGTCCCCATAGAGTGACTTGTAGCTGTTCATTTCTGTCATAAAAGTAAAATGAATAAAAGTTAGCGTAAAAAAGTTCAATGGTGCAAAAAATTGTAAGTTTTAAATAAATAATTTTAATTATGATTATGATAAAATGTATATTGAATTTTCTTTACCTTATGTTCTGTATCATTACAGTACGCCTTGGAGTTGGTTTGTTGTTGATGTTTGTTTGCTCAATTCCTTGGACACTTGTTATAATCCCAATAACATCTAATACCGATTAAATACAGAGCATTACAAATATACATATATATATTGATAAGTGAATAATATTTTAAATTTAGTTAAATGAGTAATAAATGTCACCGCTTAAAATTTCCACGTTGTCGATCCTCTGTTGCAACTGATCGAATTTAATAAAGTAAAATCTATGAAATGGAATATGTGACAGTTCATCTGTAACTGGAGTAAAAGTTGTTGCTTGTCCAAATTGAAGCATTGCATTGTGTGGCACAACTTTGTCTCTTGGCCTCCGTTGATCGACATGGAAATTGGTAATGTCATATATTGTACCCAGTTGAATTTTTTTAGAAATGGTTTCTGCATCATGTGTTCGAATTGTTCCTTGAATTGCTTCTTGCTATAAATAAGAAAAATGAAGTAGTTCACTATTTGATAAGGCTCAATATAAAATAATTAATAATGTAAAAATCTATATATAAAAAAAGTTACCTCTTCATCAACTAAAAGACAATCAAGGCTTATTAAGCGTCCCGTCATAAAATCATTGTTGGTCCATAATCTACAAATTCTTACTCTGATAGTTCCATATACTTCATTTGGCTTAAGTACACGAATAGATGTTGTCATTTTTTCTAAATGTCAAAAATAAAAATATTTTGTTAGCATATAAAGGAATGATTTTATTAAATATTCATGTCTAAGTAATTATTAATATAATAATTTGCACAAAGAAGCATTATTAGTTACAATTTTACGCTGTATTGTGTAAAATTTCTTTGTACACAATATTTTTTACATGGTTTGGATATTTATTAATTGAATCATGAATTAGTATGTGTAATCCTTTTGGTGTTGTTGCCCTTGATAAAGTGACATATAGTTGTCCGTGCGTAAACATTTCATTCTCCAAATACAAACCAATTTTATTTAATGATTGTCCTTGACTTTTATTTATTGTCATAGCATAGCAAATTTTTACAGGAAATTGTCGCCTTTTCAAGGTAAAAGGCCATTTAGATTCATGTACAATCATTTCTATTCTTGGAATATAAACTTTTTCATTGGTGTTATTTGAATTTATGATTTGTCCTTCTATAATTTTATTTGTCAATTGTGTAATAATAAGTCTTGTTCCATTACATAGTCCAATAGATTGATTTAAATTCCTTAATAACATAATAGGAGCTCCAAGTTTGAGATTTAATTCATGTGGTGGTATGCCATTAAAATTTAGAGTATGTAAATATTCTTGTGGATATAAAAGATTAAGCTCATCTATGTTTTCAGATGAAGATACTATTGTATCATAGCTGTAATATGATTTTAATTCACCAGGTACTAAAGATAATATATGATTATTAATATCATCAGCTGTTTTATTCTTTGGTGTTACTATTGCTCGATGTTTTAGATATTCAATGTTGTTAAAATAATAGTTAAAGTCATTATATATTACCGTTGAAATTTTTTCAATTGGATTTGAGTGATAATGTACTATATATTTTTCTAGAATTTCAATATATGTGGCATCTTCATTTTCTAAATCTCTTATTCCTTCAGCAGTACCATTTCCAATATTTAATACCCAGTTTGAAAATTTTGTAACTTCTATTTTTTCTTCTTCTATAATATTATGATGTTTTACTCTCATGTTTTCTGTTAATCTTAGAATTTTAAAATGTGACCATAAATACGAATTGTTTATACTTGCATTTATTATGTGTTCTTTTGTTCCTGTAGGTATAACGGGCAAAATTTGTCAAAAATCACCACCCAGAACAACAGTCATTCCACCAAATGGTTGTTTATAATTATTTTTCAAATCTTGAAGCGTTTTATCCAATGCTTCAAAGCAATATTTATTATTCATAGGTGCTTCATCCCATAGTATAAGTGATGTTTTTTCAATTAATTTTGCCAATTGAGTACCTTTTTTGATATGACATGTAGAATATTTATCAATTGATAATGGTATTTGAAATCTAGAATGTGCAGTTCTTCCTTTAGGAAATAACAATGAAGCTATTCCAGACGACGCAACAGCTAGGACAATTTCATTATTTGATCTGATTTTTGTAATGATTGCATTCCATAAATATGTTTTTCCAATTCCTCCATGACCATAGATGAAAAAAAGATTATCTTTTCTATGATCAAGTGATTTTAAAATAAGTTCATAAATATATTATTGTTCATTGTTTAAATTTTCTACTAATATAGTATTTTCATCTTTTAATTTATTCACATCGTAATTAAGTTCCTCTCTCAAAATTTTATTGCTTAGATCATCTATTAGTGATCCAATGGGAAGTGGCAAATTGAAATGTGTTAAAGTTGATGAATTTAAATTTAATAATTTTTCTAATTCATATAGTACAAAATTGTATAATTCTGTTTTAGGTATTTGAAAATTAGGGTTGTTGAATAAAGTTTTGATCTTATGTAAAATATCATCTGTCATAAGTTTCCAATGTTTCTCGAATAATTTTATTGGATTATTTACATTGCAAAATAATAACATTATAATGAATAACTGTCATAATTGGGATGATGTTGACCACGATGAAGCTTCTAATATTGATTCTTCCCATTCTTTATCATTTCCTAATAGACTTAAAGCATAACATGTTGCCTGATATGTTGGATATGTTATGTTATCAATAGTTCGAAGAGATTCATAACTTGTGACACATTTTCGATGATTTAGTAATAATTTTAGGTAATAAAGCTCCCCAGAACTTGGATGCACATAAAAAGTACGTCCAATTGTATGTCCTATTTGTCTAAGGGTCCAGTGTTTATGTTTAGTGTTCCAAACATATTTAGTAGGGAATTCGTTATAAGTAAGTTCTCTAGCTTTGATATCATGTTTATTAGTTTCCATCCATTCTGTTAGAGTCGTTCTATGAATTCCTGGTTGTCTTATTATGTTAGTAAGATGTTGATCCGAGTGAAATGTTACATTTTTGCATGTGTGGTAAATGAATTGATAGTCGTTGAATGGCTGGATTCCTGTGATGTATTGGGTTTTCATATAATCTCCACATAGCTTCATACGGTGTTATAAATCGACAATTAATATAATTTTTAATTTCATCTACTTCTTCATATGCAATTCGTCCAAATTGATCTGTACATAAATTATCTTCTATTACTGCTCTTATCCTATCAGGTCCTTTTGTTAAATATTTAAATAAATATTTTATAAGCATAGATTGAGAACAAATTTCAACATTAATATGAACATGAAATTTTAAACATAGATATGCATTATAAGGAACTACAAATCTATTGTCTAATTTAATTCCTTCTTTTTCTATATAAAAATTTGTATTTCTACGTTTGTAATTGACAAATCCATTTTCTTCAATTGTTGTTTCATTTCTAAATTGTTTCAGAAATTTTTTTGAGCATTCTGAATTTTTCATACATGGAGCATTTGTTTTAGCAACACCACATGGTCCATGTATCACATATTCAGTTACAATATCATATTCTAATCGATTTTTATCGGGATTAGGTATTTCAGCATAAATAAACTTGTCTATTTCTAGTGGTTCGTGTAGCTTTTCATTAGGATGTAACCAAAAGAGGAAACGGCAATGTGGTAAGCCTCGTTTTTGAAATTCGACTACATATAGATCTACAAAACACAATAAAAGGAAAAGACAAAGAAATTGCATTAGTTTTTTACTTATAGCAAATATTTTTTTTCATATTAATCAAATCAATTGAGTATTGATAAAATCAACTAACCTGCAACAATCGTTCCAAATATTTTTTCAGTTTTAATAATGGATAAAATATGATCTAATTTCATTTTGAAAATTCTTGTGATAATATCTAGTCTATCTTCAGGTTTTTGACCTGGAATTTTAGTTAGAGCTCTAGTAATTTCAGGCCATTTGGGATTTCATGTGAATGTTATGAATAAATCTGGATTTCTATAGTGTCTACAAATTGCCATTGCATCTTGATAATTTTGAATCATATATCTAGGACTTCCTGTGTTGCTAGAAGGGAGGATAATTCTTTTACCTATTGCTTGTGCATTTGTGTCTCCTCTAGTAACAACATCTTGAATACCTTGACAAATTTTAGATCTTAAATTTTTTTGATTCCTTCTAATGTAATCTAATCGATCTTCTTCTATAGAAGCATATGTATCAACTACATATTGTAGAAATAATCTTCCACCTCTGAATAGAGTATTGCCTTGCTTTTGACGTTGTTGTAATTGAAAACAATAAAATGCTCTCATAGAAATTCTTCTTTTTGAGAATTTTTGTTTGAGTTGTTTATATTTGATTTTAAATCAATTCTGTAACCATCTTCTCCATAAGGAAATAATAAAGGATAATGCAAAGCCATATAAGATGGATGTAGCTTTGTAATTCTTTGTAAAGTGTTTGTTTTGTCTTCTATTATAATATCTCTTCCTTGCTCATATTCACCAATGTCTCCAACTATTAAACCACCTATGTCATTTGAAGTGGGTAATTCATATTGGTTGCTATCTGTATATCTCCGACCAATAAGTCTTAATTTCAATAAAGGAATGTTATGTTCTTGATATTTATCTTTAATCATTCGAAAAAGTTGTACTAATTTGTTGGTTTTGTTAAGCATTTCGATTAATTTTTCAATTATTGATTTAGTCATTTCTTTGCAACCATCATCAAATGAGAATGTGGCCATTCGATTTTCAACCTCATTTTCCGTATCATATATATAAAGTTGTGCAAATCTTGGAGGATTATTATCATTTGGCAATAGAGATCCCATAAGATGATGTATTTGTCCACTTATTTTAAAGATATATGGTCCGTTCGAGTTTTTTTTGTTTGATTCTATATTTGCTCCAAATGATGTAAATGCAAACATTGAGTTGTAAGTACGTATATTTTTTTGAAAATATGTACTAATAGGTCCTCCATGATAATTAAGTAAATTATCTAATATATGAGGAGTTTCTTTTATCAAAGGTAGGATAATTCTTCCATCTTTACAACAAAGATTAAATTTAGGTGGATAGCTATCTTTTATCCGTTCATTTAACCAAAATAGAGCACCACAATGTTTACACGTGTAAGAACAGTCTCCAAGATCGAGATACTGGTTATTGACACCTATTTTAAAAACATGCAAAAAATATTATATTAAAATGTAATACTTATATTATCTAAAGGATTTTAAATTAATTAAATATAATATTTCTTATGGAAAAGAGAATTACTTCTTTTATTGTAATTTCAGGAAGTTGATGATTCTGCTGTTTCAGACGTTTGCCTTTGAGACTTAAACAAATCCAACATTGTATGAAGTCTAGATCGAGAAACATTTGCTCTAGCAATTTCAACATCTCTATCTTGGTTGGCTGGATCTTCATTATTCGTTTGATTCATGTCTAAAATGATACGACGCTTTGAGCAAGGATTTTGTTCTAACGTTTGTTTGGTTTTTCTTTTTTTATTCATCTGTATATTTAGGAAAATTACATTATTTAGGTGTCACGGGGACAACTAATTTATTTACAAAATCTAATACAAAAAACATATACAAAATAAATATATAAATATAATGAATTTTTTTTATCAATATTGAAACTAAAAATACTTTTTGATTTAGTTAAATTGCTAATCAATATTTTGTTCAAATAAATCTGACATCTGTAAAAAAAAAAAAAGAAACCTAAATACTTTACTTTGTAAAAAAATAACTAAAGGTATAATTTTAATAAATTAATAGTGTTAAACATAGTCTACTTAATATAATTAAAGATTTTAAATTTGTCAAATTTATTTTTAACATTTATTAGGTGTTTTAATAAGAATTTTATTTATAAAATATTAAGATGTTTATTTTTTTCATTTGTGTTTTTTTTATTATTGAACAATCTATAAGTATAAATAGTTAGGTTTGTTGTTAATAATTTTAAAATTGAATTAATTAATAATTTATTGATACTAAAATAAGTTTTTGGTCTTTTTGAATATTGTGTATTTTACTATATGAGTTTGCTGATTAAATAATCATTCATTAAGATTTAAAGCAAATTAGCACCATTAAAAATTAGAATTTTAAGAAATAAATCTAAAAAAATAACAGCTGATTTATTTTATTTATCATTAAGTTTTTTCTTTGTTTTTTTGTATGTAGAATTCCAACAAAGGTTTTTTTTCTGGTTTTTTTTTTTTTTGGTTATTGTAACTTTTTTTTAAAATTTCTTTTGTATCTACATTAATACAACTTAACATGAATTCTTGTTTTGTTGAGATTCTATTGAAGTTTTTTTTTAATTTTATTTGTATTTGATAACTTAGATATTATTAAAAATGTTCAAAATTCTTTGTTTTAAAAATTAATTCGAGTTCTAAAATTTTAAAATAGCTAACTAATCTCTGAGTAGGGATGCACAAATCTATAAGAGGAGAAAGATTTTCCAAAGTAGATATACAGAGAGAGTGTTTTACATTTTTTGGTAGAAGTTGAATTTCATGCTAACATATGTACATATATATATATATATTGTTTGTTGAAGTTGTAAAGAATGAAACAAAAAAAAACATGTTTTTTTTCATTCATAGAAACGTTAGCTTATTATTTTACAACAATTTATTGATGAGTATTAAAATTCATATATTAATACTACTTGAAACTTCTAATAATAAATGTTGTCATAATTTAAGACATTAACTACAATGATGTACATCATAAATAAATCGAACTGATAGAATAAAACGGAAAGAATAATATACAAAACAAATTTAATTTCAATTTATTATAGCAGCTTTGTCCTTCATAAACAAATTAAATGTTTTCAATAACCAAAATTATAAATAACTGTACTACAATTGACAATTTCATTAATTAGATATAAAATAACAAATGAGTAATGTGAAAAATTCGATACAATCATTCGTGGAATAAACAGAGAAGCAAAAAAGAACAAAAAAAAATAGAAAATGTTAATTAAATATTTTTTGACTGTACAATTCTGGCTTAGGTAATATAAAGTTTCGGCAATATATGACAAATAAGTTTGCTTACACCTGTATAAAGCTTTTGCACGTACCTGGAAAATGTTTCCTTTTATAAAGCAAACACCTATGGCAACTACAAAAAAGTTATAAAATGTTATAAGGAAAATAAAATATTTATTTGTCCAAAAAATACCAGGCGAATGCGAAGAAGACAGAATATGATAAAAGAAGAAGAAGAAAGAGTACAAATCTGAGAAGGAGGAGCAAAGAACCATAAATAATGGAAAGGGATTGTTATGATCATGTATTAATCAATTTAGTTCTTTTCAGTTTCATGAAATGATAGATAACCTAGAATAAAGGAAAAAAGGCCAAGAATAATTCAACTATAAGATGAATAAATTCACGGCAATGTTTGGGCAAACCATATAAAACTGCACTTATGAATTCAGAATGTTTACTTCATCGTTTCTACATAGAAAATGTACTAATATGTAAGGGTTTAACCTTCTTAAAATACATAACATCAAGAAGAAAGCTATATAAATACGTCGAAAACAGTTTTCGAAAGGAAACAATAAACAGAAAATAGTACCTAGAATAGATTCTAAAGAAGCCTTCAACAGTAACGTATTAGCTCCAGACATGATATAAGAAGTGTAATAAAGACGTTGTAAAAAAGCAAAAGCTAAATAGACTGATTAGAGTAAACAGGTTAGGAAGATAGCAAGAGTCAAGTGGAACTAAGGAAAACATATACAGTGTTAAAGTATTTAGGCCACTTATATTTATAGACTGTTAATATAATAATAAAAAAGGTTTAAGTCAGCCTTGGATGCTGAAACTATGTTCGAAACATCTAAAAAACGTGACAACTATTGCGGGCGAGACAAAGGGGGAAAAAAGTCAATAAAAAAAGTTACCAAATAGTTTTTTCAAGCTAACTTAAAAAATAGTTGCTAGAAATCATTCCAAAGTGCTCGGATTAGTTTACAAAACACAAAATCGGTCAAAATTTCCTACATCACTCGTAATAGTTTCCTCAATTATTTAGTTTAGTAGAAGAGTCGTAAACAACATTTTGAAATCATGTCTTTTTTTTTTGTTTTGTTTTTTCCCCTCTTTTAAGCAACTTTTCTTATGCATGGGTCCATAGAAGATAAGAACTCCCAGCGAGGTCAACAAGTTGAATTATTTCTAAAGCAACTTTCTTAATTAATATATATTTTTTTATAGAAAGATTCCCCTAATTATGATTATCTTATCTTTTTATATAGACAGTCTGACAATGAAAGCCTCCAAGCTCTTGTGATATTGTTACGAAGATCCTGTTTTGGGGGGCCAAACTTTTCAACCAAATGCAATAAATATAGCAAAATCCAAAGTTTTCGACAACGCTCATTATGGTTTCCTCAATCATTAGTTTTACCACATCTTATCAATAGAAGAGTCCAAACAGCAAGTCAGACTAAATAATGTTAGTCTTAGTGTCTTTTGTTTAGTGCTTTCCTTGCTGGCTTACATTGTTTTGTCTGTTTGTTTATTGTTTTGTTGGTTGAACGAAAGAGAATTAAAAAGGAAAAAGAAGTAACAAAGAGAAGGTTAGGAAGGCATTTAAGAGACCTGAATTATGTGGTTTTGCAATTGCAATGGAGAGCTAAGAAAGTACACCTAATCCTTGACCTGTATTGACAATGTTCAGCAAAAGCAGAACAAAATTTGGATCCTTGGTGTAAAGTTGAAAATTTAGGCTTTAATGCCTTGCGCTTGGACATTACATGAAACATGCTAAAAAAGAAAGAAATTATAGATATATATCACTATATCTTTATAGAAGAACTAAGAAAAAAATCACAAAGGATTCAGACTATCACAAAGGGACTATAAAAGAGAAACAAAACGATTGTCATAGATCCAGAGATACAACCAAAATTTCATCAGTATAAACATCACAAATCAGCAGCGTGGTTGATATAAATCAAGTATCCGATTGATTAAAATAACAACATACTTTTTTTTTTCCAATTACAAATCCGAATAACAACCTGTAAAAAGATTCTTCCAGAAAAAACAATAAGCTGCAATAAAAAAAAGAGCAAACAAGAAAAGAAAACGAAGGACAAAGAAAACACATGAATTAGTCTTGCAAGTACAAACAGCCAAAAAAATCATAAATTCTTTAATTTTCTAAAGAAAAGACAAATTAGGTAAATATTAAATGACAGAGAATATTAAAGCCTTACCTCTCTGTTTGAAACTGCATTGCCATTTTATGAAGCCCAAAAGCAAGGATCTTCACCAATGCAAGCTTTTGTTCGTGCAAAAAGTTTAAAAAAAATAGTTTTTTTCAAATTGTTTTTTTTTTAATTAGGGAAAAAAAGACAAGGGAAAAAACTCTTTTGTTCCTTCAAATTCTTTTCCGAATTAACAAACTCTCAAAACACCAAACCTTTTTTGCCCAATTCTTTCTGCCTCATTCGTCACCAATTTTCAATCACCCCTGCACTGCACAAAAATTATAAGATCTAATCATAGCACAGTTGTACCGCAAATCGACATGAATAAAAATTAAAGGTTCAAAACTTTGTTCTCAAAATCTAGTGCTAATTATACTAAGACAATTATTAAACACTAAAACAGACAAAAAAAAAAAAAAACAAGGTTAAAGATCAAAGCTTTGAAAATATGTTTTTAACCAGGCAGCGTTCCATCTAAACACACTTTCTTTGTTTTACAACCAAACAAACAAACTTTACTTTTGTTAGATAGATAACGTTACTAACTTTTTTCTTTTTTCTGAGATTTAATCTGTCAATGTAAAAAAAAATGGTATATACAGGCGTATGAACAACTTAACCGGCTCTAATTTTGGTGTTTTTTGCTTTTCCAGTGAATCGGTGCATACATAAGTAAAACAGAAACAAAAAAGACAAAAGAAGAGAATCTGAGAAGAAAAGGAGCAAAAAACCCCAAAACAAAGAAGACAGAAGAAGAAGCAAAAAAAAAAAAAAAAAAAAGAAAGAATAGTCTGACAAAAAAGAGAGCAGCTTTTTTTTCCTCTCCTTTAGTAGCATTAAGAGTAATCAAGGACAAAAAAGGAAGACGACATGGCATAGAATCGGCCTAGCAGGAAAGACACTGTACATAGTCCACTGATTTCCACTCCTCTTTAGTATATAAAACAAAAGTGTTTCTGAGTCAAGCATCTGTTTTTCCCCTTCCTTTAGAAAAAAATTTAAAAAAAGTTGTAATTATCAGTATGACCTACTACCATAGTATGCACTGTTATTTGTACAGTGTTTATGAGTCACGATGAGCAGTTGTTTTCCCCTCTCCTCCACTCCTCTTTAGTATATAAAACAAAAGTGTTTCTGAGTCAAGCATCTGTTTTTCTCCTTTCTTTAAAAAAAAATTTAAAAAAGTTGTAATTATCAGTATGACCTACTACCATAGTATGCATTGTTATTTGTACAGTGTTTATAAGTCACGATGAGCAGTTGTTTAGAGAGAGAGACAACCTCTGGCATAGGTTTGATCTGTCGTCCTTCTCTCTTCTCGTTACAAAGTTAAAAAGTAAATTAAAGTATCCAAAGGCGGGGGAATTTTTTTTTACAAACCTTAGTAGGGAAATAATAGATGACATTAGCAGTGTTTCCTTTCTAGAATGTCACAAATCCTTCATTCCACCGAGCTGAAGCAAAACAAATAACCTCTCTCTCAGTCCATGTCTTTCTCTTTCTCTCTCGCGATTGAACTTTTTTTGGCAAAGAATCACAACCACGAAAAATTTTCCCACACCAACAGCAAAACAAAAAACAAAGCAACAAATGCTTCATAAAATGGGTAAAAAAAAAAACAGAACAAAGGAAATGGAAAAATGCTTCATAAAATGGGTAAAAAAAAAACTGACCAAAGGAAATGGAAAAATAAGAGAGCAAGAAACGCAAAAACAAAGAACCAGAAGAAGAAACGGAAGAAGAAGAAGAAGCGGAGAAGTCGCAGAAGAACGGGTAATGAAAAAATGTTGGTGTTAAATGACCAAAAGAACACTCACAGAAAGCAACACTATGGTCATAATTGGAAAAACACTAAATAAGAAAGGTTAAATAAGAAAACACTGTTGTTTATACAGTGTTTCTGAGTCACGATGAGCAGTAGTTTTTCCCTCTCCTTTAGTATATATAATAATGTGTGTGGTAGGACCAAGACAGATTGAAGAAAGAGATGGACAAAACAGATATGATGGGATTTAGATGGAAAAAGAGAACCACGAAGGAAGTGAACCACAAGAGAATATAAATGAGACAGAATAAAAAGGCAAGAAGCCAAGAATTTAAAATAATAATAATAATAATAACTGCAACTAATTCGTAAACTCGATAATTCATTCATCAACTCTCCATTGAAATTATAATCATTAAAATATTTATAGAGATTTTTAAACCAACGAAAAGATAGTTAACAAAATTTTAAATAATCCTAAGGTAAAATACTAAAGGTAAAATATACCCTAATGGATAACTATATAATTCGAATTCAAAATAACCCCAACATAATTCTTCATGAGCGAGCTTCACAGAATATTCCACTTTTTCTCCCATGCTTGGCAAATCATTGTAATACAATATGCTGCACTCAAAGGGTAACCAGAAACTGCAGAAAAAGGAAGCAAGTAACCAATTAGACTGTGTTTATTCTCCAACTAGAAACTAAAAGTTAGAGAACCAACAGTATTGGCAACAAACTGAAAAGTCATAGAACCAAGAAAATTGTGGCTCACACGTGCACCAAAAAAAAAATTCCTGATCTGATGGTGTAAAACTAGTATTCGTAAAATTACTATTCCTTTCTCTTTTTTTTTTTCTTTTATAGCTTTCTAAATCAAGGGTGATTGAGTTTTGCCCCCAAAAGAAAGAAATTAAGAAGTGGTCGAGCACCAACTACGAAATAAGAAATAATTACATTCAAAGCTGAGGCATTAGTTCAAAAGCATGATAAAAGTTGGATATAACATACAAAGCGGTCAAAATTGAACGATACAAAAGCTTGACGAAATACATAACGCGAAATTTCTAACTATACTATTCTTCGAATATTTAGAATGCCTTTACATGGATTAAGAACAGTTGTTTGTAACAATAGACAAAAGCATCACAAAACCCTGCATATCTTAACAAGCAATATTCCAATTATTCAAACAATCAAGATTCCAAAATAAGCTCTGACGCTCAGGAGTTTCCGCTGGAGATTAAGCTTCTTAAAAGGTCAGGAAGTAATGTTCATGACATAAGCACGTAAATTAATATGCCGTGCAAATATCAATTCCATAGAAACAAACAATAGGGAAAAACAGTTATGCCTTTTACCTGCTATGAAGTCATCAATATAGTCCGCCTCAATCTTTCCATGGGCCATTGCACCGACCTGAAATGCAAAGTATTTAGAAAAGAAAGTTTATCAAAGTAAATGTCGCATACAGCTAAGCTAATTTCTTACATACCACGAAAACATGATCCGTATCAGTGCTAGACATGGCCACATAATCTCGTATGTTCTCTAATTTTTCGGAACTATATGAGAGGCCTATAATTCAGAGAGATTGATGTTATTCTCACCAACACCATAATAAGAAAACAACCAGAAAGCGTATTCAGATTCTAGCTCACCAATTTTGCAAGAGTTGACAGGCAAATACTGCGCTACCGGGTTCTTGATAACGCGCATAAGTTTCTCCCGTTTGCCCGGAGGAGTTATACTGAGTTTTTGTAACAGTTGCACTTCAAGCATTTGACAAGAATGAGCAAACAGATTTATCAGGAATCTTAAAAGAGAAGAGCAAAACATACTATCAATTTAAGTAAATATATCTGAACTCACCCATCAAATTGGCAAATCGTTTAAATGTCCTTGGTATACGGGTGAATGGTTTAACCTCAATAAGAACACCCGTCTCAGTTCTCACATACACAGCTCGCACTCTCCCAGCTTTGTTAAGTGGGCTATCTAGGATCATTAGAAGAGCCTGCAGGTTTCAATGTTTAAGACTATATTAGATAACAATGTTCAAATTACAGGATATTCAATCTCAACACACCTAACGTAGAATGTGTTTGGAAAATTAGTAAGAACTAGAGGTTAGAACTTAAAAAATGTAATACGTGAGAGCTTTACACTATAGTAAACTTTTGCTTTTCACTGTAGCATTTAAGAACTTTACACTATAGCAAACTGAACTTGTTTTTCTAACGTGTTTCTCAAACGAAGCCGTAAACAAAAGTAATTACTTTTTCGAATGGAATCCATAGCTTTTCTTTTCAACTCAAAAACTTCAATTGGCTAGTAAAGAAAATTCATGTTGTGCAAACCTGGTGTAGAATATCAGGCCTGTAATGTGCAGGATTCTTATTCTTCTGCTGTAAGTAAGTGATATGGTCATCTGAGTTCAAAAGCTTGTAACTCTGCGTCAACAAAATAATTCTAAGACGCATAAAGAACAAAACATAACAAAAGATGATCAAAAGATTCAAAAACAAAAACAAAAACAAAGGCAGAGATAACATAGTAAGTAGTAAAAAACTAACAATGTGTATATACTACACCTTTCCAACTTTAGCAACTTCCAAAGAAGCTCTCTCAAGGATAAAGATAACTCCATGCTTGTTTCTGTCGGTTATCTCACTTGGGGCAAGTGGGATCCCTTCAAGGTCAACTGAATCACCACCATTATCTTCTTTCTCAGTTTCTTCATTATCCACCGCTTGATCATGACTTGCTTCTTCTATTTTTTCCTCTTCCTCTTCTCTGTCATATTTCTCATTTGTCCTCTTCCTCTTCAGCCCTTTCCTCCCATATGACCGTCCCATTGTTGACCCTCAATATCACTCCTTATCTATATACCCAAAAAGAAAAAAAGAGAGAAGAGAGAGAGAGAGAGAGAGAGAGAGAGTGATGAAACGCCAAGCAAATGAAAATAAAATAAAAAAATCCCACTAAATACATAAAGTAATGACTCTTTTTAAACATGCTATGAAACCACTAACCTTGTTCTTTGGCTAAAAATGTGTGAGTTAAATTGTTCTATTGTGTGTATAGAATCATGGGATACTGATTGTGTTCTCAAACAAAAAACAAAACGGTGACTAATAAATCTGGGTGTCTTTGAAAAGGATGCAAATATTACCTGAGAGGCCGAGGTGACAAAGAGAGGGGTTTTTTCCGGCAAATATGAGGCTGAAAAAAATAGCAAACTGTACATTCATTTCTTCAAGAAATAAAAAAAAAAAAAAAAAAAAAAAAAAAAAAAAAAAAAGAAGAAGAAGAAGAAGAAGAAGACCAAAAACCAAACCAATTAACTCCATGGAAAAAATGGAAACAAAAGAAGGGCAAAATACGCTTCTTTAAACAAATCAACGGATACATCATCATTCTTCACAACAAATAACCATTAAAAATAAGTTCCGACAAGAAGCAGCAATATATACAGGGTCTTTGATTTAAAATCACAATGTAAATTGACTGAAATATAGTAAAGAGAGTAAGTGCTGAATCAATTACAGTGTTTAAAGAATAGTTAAGGGTATGTTTGTTTTATGCATTTTTTGAACTCAATGAACTCAAATTTGGATTCGAGTATCAAGAATTCTTTAGATACGTGTTTGTTTCGCCTAAAATCCGAATCATTTGAATATCAAGAATTCAAATTTTCAGAGTTCTCATCCCCCCTTAAACTTTTGATACTCGGATATCTTTACTACAGTAAAAATTAAAATTTTATCTCCTATATTTGAGGAAAAAAATCATAATTTCGTCATTTGATATCCAATTGAAATGATTCTTTTTTCACTGTGTTCTTAATAAAGAGAGGAATAAATCAAGATCCCTATTGCATTTTTTTAAGATTATTGACATTAAGATTTTATTAGATTTATTAATAAATCAAAAACTATCTTCACTGCCTCTCCAAACGCAAATTTTTATTTTATTCCATACTCGATTAAAACCTAAATACACATCCAAACGTCAATTCGAATAACAATTCAAATCACTAACTCAAATCCTAATTCAAATCACACTAACTCAAATTAAATCACTAATTCGAATCTATTTACCAAATAGACCATAAATGTACAAATGCATGCTCTGTATTTGTATGATTCAAAATTGCTTCTCAGAATGACATTTGTCTCCCTAAAAGGTGTTCACCTTTCCATCATTGTCCATTAGGTACCATCACAACTTCAAAAGAAAAAAGAAAAAAAAAAACATAATGTAAAGAAGAACCAACTATAGTAGTTGAAATAAAATTAGATGCCTTGTAGTTCTTGCATAGAAATATCCCTAACATGATATACCCTGAAGTTTTCCAACCAAAACACATGCAACCATCTTATTTTTCCAATCCAAATGGCTGTCTTTGGAGTAAGCAACATAAACTTCAATTATAACTCACATTTGAGTATTCTCTCCACTAACTACTTCAAGTTGCTGTCTTTGGAGTATAGACTATTGAGGCTAGCATAAGCATCGTCATGTCATTAATCAAACCCCATCATTCTCCCGCCAATAAATCACACATCAACCAGATTTTTTATCAATTATCTTTTTCTCTTTTTTTAACTTGAAAATTGTACATTTTTTCTCTAGTTTCTTTATTTTGTTCATCGAATGTAGAAATCTTTCTTCCATTTTTTTAAGGCATTTCATGAAACGCGTGTTGTCTTCAACAATGAACGCATCCTATGACAGATATTTAAGTACATAGTTTTCTTATAAACAGCTTTTGAATCGTTGTACAGATATTTTCTTAAGAAACAACTAAAATTTCAGCGCTTGTGCATTACCCAATATCTACCTCCCAAGTGAAGGCTAAAAAAAAAAGGAAAAAAAAAAAACCATCTTCCAAGTTACACCGAGAAAAATTTACACTGAAGAAGAAGAAGAAGTATTTAATGCAAGACCATGATCAAACAAAAACAAGAAAGAAATAAAGAAAAAAAATCAAAAGAAAACTTAAAACAAAGTATATGATGATTTTGCAGAGCAGAAAATTTAAATCCAAAATCACATCAGAATTTCAATCCTGAAAACTGACCTAGCATTCGTTATAGGGCTTCTGAACCATCAAAAAACTCCATAAATCACGCCCAATAACAGAAAAAGGAAAACAATCAAAGGAATACTGACCTTATAGCATAGGTAACTGACAAACTGCGAACGGCGTCAGGCGGCGGACGAACGGAGGATTGTGGGCCGACGGCGAACAACGGCAACGGCGGCGGACGACGGCGGCAGATTGACCGGAGAAGGAGACGAGAGAGCGTTAGGGTTTTTGGTAGAGTGGGGATAGCTGGGCTTTGGGAACTAGGAAGCTAGAGAACTGATTAGCAAAGGTTTTAGTTTTATTTTATTTTATTTTATTTATTTATTTATTTATTTAAAAAAACGGGTGGGTTTAGGTCACCACCCGCACCGTCTCAATGCAGTCTCGATGGGGCCCGTTTAGGGTGGGGCACCATTTGCCTGGTCCTATTAACACCTCAAACCCTCACCATCCGATAACCTTAATAATAATAATAATAATAATAATAATAAAGAGAGATATAATTTGCACCAAATATTAGATTTTATAAGTTTATAAGTAAATAATATCACATTTTAAAAATATAAAAAAATAATATATTTAAATAAACTAATATTTTAAAAAAAATAATAAAAACCTAAAAATACCCCTACAATTAAATTAGGTATTTTTCTTTTTCTTTTCGTTCACCCAAGTTTCTCTCTCCTCTAATTTTCCCTTTCTTTCCTCCATAATCGACGGAGCTCCAACATCGATCTCGTCCGTCTTTGTCTCCGACCTTTCGAAAATGACAAAGCTCTGTCTTTGTCCCCAATCTCCGGCATCAATCTCATTCGTCTTCGTTCCTGATCTCCCGAGTACAACAAAGCTCCATCTTCATCCCCGATCTCTGGTGTCGATCTCGTCCATCTTCGTCCCCGATCTCCCAAGTACGACAAAGCTCCGTCTTCGTCCTCGATCTGCAGCGTCGATCTAGTATTTGAGATGTATTGGGACGAAGCTTATCATTTCCAAGTACAACGCAAAGGCTGCTACTCATTGACCTTTATCCCTGCTCTCTCAACTCCGGTGACCATGGGCTACAATCCCAAATCACGGGCAGATTTGGCTACCACAAGTGTCGATCTTCAGTTAGAGTAGATTGTGGCATGTAGCTCTATCCTCATCACAATTTGCTTGCCGTGCTACTTTATAAGCACCGATGAACTAGGCCATGACCATCGGAGTTAGATCAAAGCTTTTAACGGTGACATCACACTAGTTGTTCACTATCTTCATCGATCTAGCTATATACTCGATGACAAAAAATCTAAAATCCTTTTGCGATCATAACCATTGGTATTTCTTCTTCGTCGTGTCGTTTGACTAGTAAGTGGTAGCTTTTGGGCCAACATTTTGGTTGATGGTGGTTTAATTAGTATTTTTTTGTTGTTTGGAGGGTAAAATGACTAAAAGACCATTCAGCCTTAAGGACAATCAAGTTGAAGGGGTCTTAAAATTTGCGCATTTTGATGTTTGCGGTCCTATGAATATCAAAGCACAAAGAGAATATGAGTATTTCAAAACTTTCGTTGACGACTACTCAAGATATAGGTATGTTTTCCTTATGTATCATAAGAGCGTAACTTTTGACAAGTTCAAAGAGTTTCGAGATGAAATGGAGAAACAATTAGGTAAACCTATAAAGGTACTTTGATCCAATCAAGGTGGAAAATATCTCTCCGATGAGTTCTTAGGACACTTAGTAAAGATTGGGATTTTATCCCATTTGACTGCGCCTAGCACTCCCAACAAAATAGTGTGGCTGAGAGAAGTAATAGAACCTTGTTGGACATGGTAAGATCCATGATGAGTTATTCAATTGCCACTATCTTTTTGGAGATATGTACTGCAAACTGCATATTATTTTTTGGACAATGTGCCTTCAACATTGGTTCTTAAAACTCCTTACAAGTTGTGGACAAGTAAACATATTCGCATATTAGAAATGTCCTGCTCGTGTCCTAGACAAGGAAGTGAATAAGTTAGAAGGATGTTCAAAAGTGTGCGTATTTGTAGGATGTTCAAAAGAAACAAAAGGTGGTTATTTCTATAACCCAAAAGAAAATAAAGTAGTAGTTTCTGCAAATACGACTTTCCTTGAGGAAAGTTACATAAACGACTTTAAGCCTCATAGTAGAGTGGTATTTGAGGAGCTGGTGGATGATTTAATCACTCTAGTGGTTCTACTAGAAACCAATCCAATCAATGTGGATAAACCAGTCGAATAGCAACCTAGGGAGCTTCGGTATAGTGGGAGGATCGAGCATCAACCTGAAAGGTACATGTTCAATAATAAAGCCTTCTTAGCTAAACCGGTTGAATATAAGAAGGATTTTTACACTTACAAAGAAGCCATGGACTATGTTGATTCGAAACTCTAGATAGAAGCTATGAATGCTAAGAATCTATGAAGACTATTGAAGTCTAGGAACTTGTGGACCTTCTTGAAAGTGTAAGTAGGTCTACAAAAACAAGAGAGGAATAGATGGAAAGTCGAAACCTATAAGGCTAGATTGGTAGTAAAGTGATATACACAAAAGGAAGGGATCGATTACAAGGAAACCTTTTCACTTGTAGCTATGCTTAAGTACATCTACATTCTCTTATCCATTGCTACCACTCTCGAGTAAGAGATTTAGCAAATGGATGTCAAGACGGCTTTCTTGAAAGGCCATTTTGATGAGACCATGTATATAGTGCAGCCAGATGAGTTCAAAGCTAAGGGTCAAGAGAATAAAGTTTACAAATTGCTAAAGTCTATTTATAAACTTAAACAAGATTTTCGCTCTTGGAACATAAAATTTGATTACATGATCAAGACTTATGGGTTCGAGCAAAATGTAGACGGACTACATGTTTCTAAACACATGAAGAATAGGAAGGTGGTGTTTCTATTGCTCTATGTAGATGATATTTTGCTTATTGGCAATGACGTTGGGTGTTCTCATTAGTCAAAGTTTGGTTGACCAAGTAGTTTGACATGAAGGATTTGGGTGAGGCTAATTATGTTATAACTATCCTAATCTTTTGAGGTAGGAAGAACAAAATGATAGCTTTATCCTAAGCTTCCAACGTAGATAAAATTCTCAAGAAGTATGCAATACAAATTCTAAAAAAGGTAGGTAACCATCTAGATCTAGAATTGCTCTTTCTAAGAAAAACTATCCAAAGTCTAATGAACAAAGAAAATACATGAAAAATGTGTCTTATGCTTCAGCAGTGCGTAGTCTCATGTATGTTATGCTTTACACATGACCTAACATATGTTATGCGGTCAGGAGTGACAAAAAGAGCATTAACACAAATTCTTTTAGGCGGTTAAAAGTTGAATAGTTCAATTTTATGCACTATTTTATTATAGTTAAAGACAATTAAAAATTCTTATTATATGGTACATATGAATAAAACCATTTGAGAGGGTTGTTGGGTTCTAATTTAGGAAGGCCGAATTGAGGGCCCAATTATTGAATTGAGCACATTCACCATGGCCTAAAGATAGAATAGAGTCTAGCAAGCCCAACTTGTATGGTCAATTAGTGAGAATTAAGAGCTCGATCTAATCGAGAGGTGAGAGGAGTGAAGGTAGTTACTAAATCTTTGCATCATTCCACTCATTGTAGTCGTTACACTCAAGACACTAGATGTGGATCAATCAATTCAAGCAGACAATCACTCTAGGGTAGTTACAATCTACGAACTTGACCATAGCATGGTCTAGGAAGAGAAGTCAATGCTCACATGACATGAGTCTCACTACATCTCAACTGCCAAAGGCCCACTAACATAAGGAGGAGTATGTGTAATTTGATCTCTATAAATACGCATAAAGACACTCTTTCAAGGGGTTACGAATTTAATTATTCACACATACCAGAGAACTCTCACATCTTCAATTCTAGAAAGCATTGTATTCTCCATAATAATAAATTCTCCTCAACAGTAGACATAGCTTAGATTTGAGTTAACCACTATAAATCTATAATGACTGGAAAATCTATAATTAATAAGTATAATTAATTAAGTATTTTTCTAAAACTACACCGTTGAGTTCATGGGAAAATATAAGTTTAGAACATATGAATTTAGGTCTCGGTAAGAATTGCGAGAAATGTTTGCGAGAAAGAAAATGATTAATCTTAGAAAAGTCAATACACTTTAACAATTTAAGCAAAATTTTGATCCGACAGTTAAGCATTAGATTAATTACATTATGTAGAACTCAAGAATTAAGTTATGGGTTTTCTGCAAAAACCTGAACACTTTATGGAAATTTAACTTAAATTTCCACAATTTTATAATTTGAGTGAATTCGGTTGTATTTATTACCATTAAACATCTCAAGGATTTTTTAGGAAATGGTTTAAGATTAGGAGATCTTACTTCTTCAAGTTAAATACGAATGGAGTTATCAGCAAAGAACTTTAGCTTTAATAGATTATAATTTCAAGTATGAGTTGTCACAACCCGCCTTTTTGGGCTGTGATAAAACTCTTTCTTACTTACTTTAGGACAAAAATTTAGGAATTTTTTTTTTTAAAACGGAAATAAATAATTTACTTACATTAACTTTGATAACTCCCAAAATACTTTCACATACTTGTATTTACATAATTAATACTTTTACTTTCATAACATCTTTCTTTTAAACATTTCATATCAAAATAACTTTAAACATACGTAGCGGAAAATATTACAGCAGCGAACTCTATACCCAATCTGCATACCATCCACCCCTCTGCCAGCTCACCATTTGAACTTATTCTGACCTTCTCGTCGGAATACCTACAACATGAAATACTTAATGAGCTAACACCCAGTAAGTCCCATAAATCCCACATGGATATTCATATGAATGCATGAATCAATTATGCTTTCTTATAAACTTTCTTTATCCTCATCGTTTCTTATCTTTACTAGGGCCCAAGTGTTCGTACCATTGCGCAATTTCATTTAGGTCTACGTAACACCGTGACCGTAACATATCCTTTAAACTCCCATTGAGTTAGGAGCCGATACGACACTTTTCTTAACTTTTGGTGATTCGTTTACCAATTCACTTATTATGGTTATCATACCATGCATGAAGTGATGATCATATGTTATACATAACATAAATGCTCTTGTACGACACAGGTACATATTATTATACACACTGGTATATAGCATAATGTACTCACCGGTACTTAACATAAAATATACACAATGGTATACATTAATATACGTACAGGTATATATAGCATAATATACTCACAGGTACTTAACATAAAATATACACACTGGTATACATTAATATACGCACAGGTATATATAGCATAATATACTCACAGGTACTTAACATAAAATATACACACTGGTACAGATCATCATATACACTCAGGTATATATCATTATATACTCTCAGGTATATATATATATTCCATATACTCACAATTATTCATACATGACTATACCTCTAGGTATTCATATCATGGCAAACATACAAGTTTACACTTAATTATACGCACAAGTATACATATACATACATTTCTTTCTAAACCTACATTTCATACTGTAGGTGGGAAGGGTACTTACTTGATGCAAATGTCGGGCAACTTAACCTTGATTTCCCTTCTCCTAGACTCCTAGGATCCTGTTGGCCAATTACAAAGCCATTAGCCAAATTTTACTATGTTTCGATACGAAACAT
This sequence comes from Artocarpus heterophyllus, assembly GCA_025403435.1. Classification (NCBI taxonomy): domain Eukaryota; kingdom Viridiplantae; phylum Streptophyta; class Magnoliopsida; order Rosales; family Moraceae; genus Artocarpus; species Artocarpus heterophyllus. The sequence continues at coordinate 19,676,507 of CM046352.1, read as the reverse complement.
CAATTAGTTAATAAATTGAGTTGTATTACTATGTACAACTCTATAAACCACTGGTTTTTCTTATTTCTATATAACTTCACCCTATCGTTTCTAACGAAGGACGGGAACCTTTCTATTCGTTTTCTTATCCCATTGGAAACATTTCAAAGCGGTTTGGGTTATTTGGACAAAAATGATGATTTTGCCCTTCATGGGTCCACTAACCTACCCGAGCTCGATTTCGTTATTCTTATGAAAATAACCACATACCAATTTCAAAATAACACCCTAGTGGGTCAAATCTCTTTATTTCTCAATTATGCCCCATTTTCATAAAACTTTACGGTTTAGCCCCTGAACTAAAAATTTTGACGATTTTGCCCCAAGGACTAAAATTTACTTCTTTGCATCAAAATTTCCTATTTTTCTCAAGGATCATTTTTACTTAAGGTACCATACCTTAAATCATTTTGAAAAAATGACATTTTTGCCATTTAACACTTTTTTCACTTTTAACATATTCTTGAAAAATCAAAAACTCACAAACGATTGAGTTTTTTGACAAACTGTTCGCACAACCTAATAGTTTTATCGAGATCTACAACTTTCATGTTTTAACTTTTCCCAAAATCTCACTGTACAAAGGTGTTTTTGGCTATTTTTCAATCCTGTCGAGGGGAATCTTTTTCTTTCAATTTAGTCCTTATGGCATTTTTACAAAAATCCATTTCAAACTTGCAATTCTACCCTTGCAGAAACCATTCCATGCCTTAATCAACACATTCTCATGCTCAAACATCACTTTTGCAAGGTCAAACATCAAAATTACAAAAATTGTCGGTTTGCACTAAAAACCGAAGTTTCACAACTTAAACTTACCATTCATCACATATACATGAAATTCCATCAAATACATGCTCAAAACCACTCATGAGTTTGAAAGAATAAAAATCAAAACAAAATTCAAAACTTTAAACTTTAAAACTTACCCAAATAACACTTTTTTGGATTTCTAGCCTTCAAAGGCTTCTTGAACTTCTTCTTGGACTTCCTTTTCATGCAAAAATACCGTGGATTAATTTTTGCCCTTTACCCATGAAAAATCCCTTGAAAACTCATGAAAAAGTTTAGGATTTTACCTCAAAACTTGTGGAAAATCCTTGTACTTGCTTGTAAAACTTGTTTGGGGGTATTTTTGCAAAGTTTGGGGGCTGATAAATTTTTTTAGAACTCTTGGATATGGCTGCCGGATCTTGGAAGGAAAGGAAAGAAAAGAAAAACTGTGATAAACTTGCCATAAATGCATTCTTATCACATTTGGTGACTCATGGTGACCCATGAGTATATCACTAGGTGTCACAAGGTGATTAGGCCATTTTTCTTGACATGTGGCCCAATAGAAAATCAAGGAGTGTCCACTTTGTGGAGTTAAAAATTTATACTGTGTAATTTTTCACCACACAGTATTTTTCCTATACTGTCGTGGTCAAATTAGTGTACTTTCTATCCTTAGATTGTATAAAAATATTTAACTTACTTTTTGTTTACTTTTGAAGACCAATCATAACATTTTTCGTATCTGCATTTTCATTTAGCAATATTCTTATACTGCTCTGGCCTCCTTTCTACCTCCGGTTAGGGTTAGGACAACCTCTATGTCCTATTTACATTCTAATCATCCATTCATTTATATCACAATTTAACATGAAATTCATTTTATGAATATTATGTACAAATCTCTGAGTCATCAAACTCATAAAATTTGTATTTTACAATATCCACCATTGCATTACATATGCCATAAAATTTACAATCAATGCCACTCATTCATATTTTATTGTAATTTTCACATAAATTACAATTTTTACAAAATTTTACATTTTTAAGAATAAATTCATTAATTAAACCCAATTAAATATTATGTTTTATTGATGACGTTTCCTCAGTCATTACATGAGTACTGCATTAAAGATATGCACATCGGCAAGTTAATGTTGTTAAACGAAATTAGTAAGCTTTTATTTAATTTAAAGAGTTTATTATTAGTAAAAATCAATAAATTAACATTACAAGCACTAAGAAATTAGTCTATATTAGTAAGGGCCGAGAAAATCCTAGAATTAAATAATATAAGTTACATATTTAAGCCAAGGATTTTCTTAAGATAATATAGTATTTGATTTTTATGACTAGCGGATTTATGGAATTAATATAAATATTTCAAAATTCTATTGTAAATTTTAAGGTTAAATTTATTAACTTTCATGTTTTAATAATTTGGTTAATAAATTCTACTACGACTTGAGGTGAAAGAAATTTCAATCCGTAAAAAACTTGATAAATATAATAATAAGAATTTTCAATTGCAGTACGAAGTTAGTAGCATACCGAAAAATACTCTAATGCATGTTAGGTCCTTAATTGCCAATTAATTTAAAATTGGAGCTATCTGAGTAGTAAATTCATTAGAAAAGTTATGTCATTATCGAGTCTAGATACCAAAAAAAAAAAATCAAGTTTAGATTTTTTTCAAGTCTAAACATGGTAAAAATCGATACACCATTAAAACATAATCGATATCGGTTCATACTGTTGTTTAGCATGTAACTGTATTTGAAAAATGAGAAATGACCTGTCATATATTAAAATCTCCAGTCAGCTAAGTTACTCATTGCTGATAGTATAAAGAATTATTTGCTTAACAGGAAACTTGCAAGAAAATCCTAAGGACATAATCCTTAAATCAAGCTTACAACTATAATGATTGTACGTGGTGCATCTAAGAAGACAAAAACCACACTCTACTCTTCTTAAGTTTAATGCCAACATTAGGAGTTCGAAGCCAAAAAAATGAGACTATCAAAGTTACTTAGGAGGTTAATTAAACTACAGTTAGGTAGGAGAAATTAATTAAGCCTTGATCTATTTATACTTGTATCATTAGAGACCCTACTTTAGAGTACATTTTTCTCTCCAAAATTCCTCCAAAACCGACCATGTGCAAAAGAAATTTCCAAAATTTTTCTTCACCATTTCTCTCCCATTGAAGACCAAACCAATTTCAATTTCAAGTTTCACCAAAATAATCTCTTCTTCTCCACCTTCTAAAGCTGAGCCTAATACAAACTCTCCCAAGAAATTTTTCTCCCGTTTTTTCCCAAGAAATTGGTTTTTCCCTAAGCAAAAAACTCTACAAAAATTTCATCACAAAGATCATACACCGAGCAAGAAAGAAGGAATAATAAGCAAGGATTAGGAGGAAGGAAAAAATTGGATTTTTCATAGTAATTCCAATCTTTTTCTTTAATTTATTAAGACAAAATAAGATTAGATTTTTATGGGTTTTAGAGTATTGATTAAGAAAAAAGGAGGAACTAGTGACCCTAGATCAAATCACTAAGCAATTATCATCAAGGGTAAGAGCCCTAAATTTTGTCCTTAAATTTACTAAGGTTAAAGTTTACATTTTTATAAGTGATTTGATGCTTGGGTGAGAAAAATATTTGTAATAAATATTTATGTGTTGGTTAGTTTAATTTATGTACATATGTGATGGTCAAAGGCTAATAGTTGCATGATAGGTTTATATCTTTGCAAGTTTCATATTGTGAAAAAACTTTCCACAAACTTTAAACACATAAACAGAGGTCTTAGAGTCGGCTTTTGAAATTTTTATGAACACGAAACTTTTTAGTTTTCGATATTTTGAACAAAACCCCATGACTAAGCAAAAGCACATTTTTGACACTAAGAAGGCTTTCCAAGTAGTTTTTATAAGCTGCACAAAATAGTGCTAAAAATTACACAGAACAATCCAAAAAATAGCACAAAACTGCCCAAAACAGTTTTCTGAAAAAAACTGCCAAATATTTTTAGGGTAGCCACTGTTTTGGTGATTTTGGACCCTTTCAGATCTGAATTTCATGTTTCTCCAAACACAAAAATTTTAGATTTTGATGAGACAGACAATTTTCATGAAGAAACTTTTTTTCTTTTTTAAAAAATCCACCCCTAAGATACAATTATGGACAGTTTTCTAAAACTATCCAAAAACTATATTTTTGGCTGAAAGTAGTTTTCAAATTTCGAGTTGTTTTGACTCCAAGTTGCACTGTTTGCTAAACACAAAAGTTTTAGTTTTTGATAAAAACAAAAAACTTTCATGAAGAAAGTTTTGTAAAAAATCCACTTCTAAAATAGTCTTTAAATGGGATTTATGAAAACAATCCAAGCTTTCTTAAACGGTAACAAGTGCAAAATTTAACCAAAAATAAATATGCCAAAAGCAGTAATTGAGACTTTAAAATAAATACACAAATTATTAAATCACATATTAAAAGCAAATAACTTTTATGAAGAAAAACTTTAAAAGAAAAACTGTTTTTGACATATGATCTTACGGTAATTTTCTAAAACTTACCGAAAAAGTACCTTCTAGCACTAGTTTTTTACAAATGAAGATTGCATAGCAATAGAATAATATTTTTAATAAACCATGAAATTATAGCACTCTTGACAAGTTATAGAAGCCCAAGATTGTATGTATTACCAAATTCGGATATTATTTTATAAAGTGATTTTAGTTTAGAACCTTTAATTATATGGATATAGTCTTTAAAAGAAAATCCTTAATGATTCTCAAATGAATGTTACAATAACTTTTATAAAGAAACCCGATACGTTAGATTCTTAGTGTTACGATGCTGATATGGGTCCTGTTGGAAAAATAGTACACAACGAGAATTTTAAAAATTTATATCAGAGTATGTTCTAAAACACAAGTTTGACATGCTATATGCATAAATTAACCAGATCTTACTAACCTTTGATTGCCGAAGAACCCTCGCAAAACACGAAGAGAAGTAACGTTCTAGAAGAGCTTCAACCAACTAGTCTTCTTTGCTATTCTCTATCCACAACCGGAGTGAGTGTCGGCTCACACATATAGCTCTTCCACCAGGTGACTCTCCTTCCAACCAATTGAGAGAACCCAAAAAGAGTTCGTGATGTGTGAACCAAAGCTTTCAGGGAGTTTTTAGATTCTCACGAGCAGAGTATCACTCTCAATCTCTCAATTGATCTAAATAACTTATGTGACTTACTCCCTATTTATAGAGGTTGGGTCTAAGGTCAGTCCTTATCAGATTAGGTCTCAAAATTCAAACCAGAATCAAAATCGGATGAATATCTGATAAGATCCATGTAAAAATACGTGATCTTATCATTCGCTCATCGGCAGGCTAACAGCCCCATCGGCAGGCTGAACTGCCGAATAAAAATCTCAGCGAATCTTTTATTTTCCACCTGAGATTCTATAGGATAAAGTCTTAGTTTTAATTCAAATAACCTAATAGAGAAGTTATCTGATCAAAACAACTTTATCTAGATAATCTCTAAGAAAATAAATGAATTTCTAATAATTCTACAAGTTTATCTTGATCTAATTTATCCAAAATTAAATCAACCGATAAATAGACAAGAATTATCCGATCCCAATAATTCAACAAGTTTATCTTGAATTAATTTTATCACAAAATTAATTCAACTGATGAATAGACAAAATACATGGCTCATCCACATTTTGTGAGAACCCATAAGTCTTGATCACTTGATTAAATCTTATGTTCCAAGAATGAGAAGCCTGCTTAAGTCTATAAATTAACTTTAGCAGCTTACAAACCTTACCCACTTGACCCGTGACCTTGAACCTGTCTAGTTGTTCCATATAAATGGACTCATCAAGATAGCCATTCAAAAAAAGCCGTCTTGACATCCATCTGCTAAATCTCGTAGTCGAGAGTGACAGCTATGGACAAGAGAATCAGGATGGACTTAAGCATGGCTATAAGTGAAAAGGTTTCCTTATAATCGATTCCTTCATTTTACATATAACCCTTAGCTACCAGTCTAGCCTTAAAGGTTTCAACCTTTTCCATCCAGTCCTCTTTTCCTCTTGTAGATCCACTTACACCCTATGGGTTTTACCCCTTTGGGAAGATCCACAAGCTTCCAGACCTGATTAGTCTCCATAGACTTCATCTCAATGTTCATGGCCTCTGTCCAGAGTTTTGAATCAACATCCTCCATAGCTTCTGTGTAAGTATAAGGATTCCTATCATGTTCATCCAGTTCAGCCAAAAAGACCTCTCCATTGAACATATACCTCTCAGGTTGACGCCCGATCCTCCCACTACATCGAAGCCCCTCAGGTTGTTGTTCGGTTTGTTTGGTTTTTCTACACTAATCGAAACGGTTTCATTTAGAACCTCCGGAGTGATCGGATCTCTCCTTAACTCCTCAAGCACCAATTTGCTTCGAGGTTTAAAGTCGTCCATGTAACTCTCCTCAAGAAAAGTTACATTAGTTGAAACCATGATTTTATTTTCCTTTGGGTTATAAAAATAACCCCCTTTAGTCCCTTTTGGATATCCTACAAATACGCAAACTTTCAGACGTGCTTCCAACTTATTCGGATCCTTAAACAGGACATGAGCCAGACATCCCAATATGTGAATATGGTTTAAGGATGTCTTCTTGCCCGTCTACAACTCGTGAGGAGTTTTAGGGACCGATTTTCAAGGCACATTATTCAAAAGATAACATGTGGTTTGTAGTGCACATCCCCAAAAGGATGAAGGCAATGATGAATAACTCATCATAGACCTGACCATGTCCAACAAAGTCCTATTTCTTTTCTCTGCTACGCCATTCTACTCCGGAGTGCCCGGCGCAGTCAAATAGGACAAAATCTCATTCTCTAATAAGTGTCCCAAGAACTCATCAGAAAGGTATTCTCCACCTTGATCGGATCAAAGTGTCTTTATGGGTCTACCCAATTGCTTTTCCACTTTAGCCTGAAACTCCCTAAACTTGTCAAAAGTTTCGCTTTTGTAGTGCATCAGGTATACATACACATATCTTGAGTAATCGTCAATAAAAGTAACAAAGTACTCATATCTTTCTCGCGCCCGGATGTTCATCGGTTTGCAAAGATCACTATATACAAGTTCTAGAACCCCTTCGGCCCTATTGCCCTTAGACCTGAATGGCCTTTTGGTCATTTTACTCTCCAAATAAGATTCACATTGAGGTATAGATTCCACCTTTAAGTGACTTAAAGGTCCATCCCTTACCAACCTTTGAATCCTATTCAGGTTAATATGACCAAGGCGCAAATGCCAAAGATAAGTCTTATTAGAGTGAGAAGTTTTAAGTCTTTTAGAGTTATTATCATTCATCTCAGCATTAAGCAATAAGTCCATCTTAGGTTTGATAAAATATAGATTATTTTGCATCCATCCAGAACAGATAAAAGATTTATTTTTACGAATCATCACTTTATCATTAAAAGAAACCAAATAGGAGTCTTTGAATAAACAAGCTACAGAAATTAAATTCCTTTTAAATTTAGGAACATAAAAACAATCTTGCAAAAATAAATTCCTATACTTATCAAAATAAAGATGGACATCTCCCACTGCTTCCGCTGAGACCAAGGATCCATTGCCCATCGAAGCGTGAAGTCTTCATGCAGCAGACTTTTCATTTCTTTGAATCCCTGTTGAGAAACACAAACATGATTAGTTGCACCAGAATCTATGACCTAAATGTCACTTGATTCCTCAACCAAACAAGTTTCTAAATATAGAAGATCACACCTACCTCCTTTGGAAAGGAAGTCCTTGTAATGCTTCTTGATATGCTTGAACTTCCTGTAGAAGAAGCACTTAAGCTTCTTTGAGTTCTTCTTACTCTTGGTGGTAGTAGGAATAGAAGACTTCCCGTTCTTGTCCCATTGCTTTTTTCCATTCCCAGAGTTGTGATTAAAACTAGAAGCAGCTACCATGTTGGCCTCTCCATTCGCAGGAGACTCCTTGATCAACAGTTCAAACTCCTGTAACTATTTCATTAATTCTGTTAAGGTCATATCTCGTCTATTGCTTCAATTAAATGTAGCTCTAAATGGAATAAATTCCTTTGACAAAGTCTCGAAGACCATAGTGATTTGAGTTTCAGCATCGATGTCGACTCCATTGGTTTGAGACTCAGCGAGGTAACCTATGACCAACATCATGTGCTCCTTTATAGATGTCCTCGGTCTCTGCTTATAGTTTAACCTTGCCGCTTTGTTATGGCCTGGCCTCCAAACATATCCTCAAGATTATCCAAGATCTACTTCGCAGTCTCATAATCCTAATGTTGAGCCTGCAACACGTTATTCATGCAAGCCATAACATAGCAGCGGGCCTGATCATTAGCATCTTTCCAGTGATCATACGTTTGGAATTGCTCATTAGATGAGTCTCCCTAGGCTTGGGAGGACAAGGGGTTGCTAGTACATATTTCAGTTTCTTAAAAGACATGACGATATCTAGGTTCCATTTCCAATCGTTATAATTCTCTCCAGTTAATAGGTTTTTATCAAGTATCGATGATAAAGCATTTTTAGACATTTTTAGACATTTTTAATCCACAATAAAGAATCATATACCAAACATAAGCAAACATATAATAATAATTTAGTAAAATAACACAATCATATAAAAATACAAATGTGTTTATGTGTCAAAACCTTGAAAATATCACAACCTTACAACGATAATTCCTAACTCAGAATTCAACAAGCTCCTAGGGAAGTCATGCCAAATTCAATTAGGAATACGGATCCCCTCTTGATTAATATATGCCATCTAGGACCCGTATGATCCAGCATATATTAATAATCATGTCTTTGGCCATCAATTTTATTAACACAGCTCCTAGGAGAGGTTAATAATAAAATTAATGTGAGTGTATAACCATTGTTTCAATATTTTATCCATGATTTATAATCACCACTTAGGGGTATGCAACCATAAATCATGCTAAAATACCTTATCCTCTAAAAGATCCAATCTGGTACATGACAGAAATTCCTTCCTAGGGGTCAGGGCCACCATGTTCTGCCTATGGACCAACGATGGAGGCCTTAGGTCCTCTCTTCGAAAACCTTCTCCCACTCAATCTCTTGAAATCAACGTTTTTATTTTAAGATCATGCATGAACAATTTTAATATGAGCGGCACTCTCTATTCTATATGACATGTTATCAATATACATGGCAAATCATATTATAAGACAGACAAGTAAAGCAATCAAGTAAAGATACAAGCAAAATAATGAATAACCGTAATATTATGGTTCGACCCTAGAGAATAAAAAATCATGATCCGTATGATCCAGCATATATTAATAATCATTTCTTTGGCCATCAATTTTATTAACACAGCTCCTAGGAGAGGTTAATAATAAAATTAATGTGAGTGTATAACCATTGTTTCAATATTTTATCCATGATTTATAATCACCACCTAGGGGTGTGCAACCATAAATCATGCTAAAATACCTTATCCTCTTAGAGATTCAATCTGGAACATGATAGAAATCCCTTCCTACGGGTCAGGACCACCATATTCTGCCTATGGACCAACGATGGAGGCCTTAGGTCATCTCTTCGAAAACCTTCTCTCACTCAATCTTTTGAAATCAAGGTTCTATTTTAAGATCATGCATGAACAATTTTAATATGAGTAGCACTCCCTATTCTATATGACATGTTATCAATATACATGGCAAATCATATTATAAAGCAGACAAGTAAAACAATCAAGCAAAGCTACAAGCAAAATAATAAATAACCGTAAGATTATGGTTCGACCCTAGAGAATAGAAAACTAAGATTACAAGAGAATAATCTAGACATATTATCGATTCTTTATCCTTGAATCCTCAAGTTGTATCCTTCTTCATGTAATGCCCATCTTCAAGTCTTCAATCCTGTATGAATCGAATACTTCATATTTCTGGTCATATCCAAATTTAATGTTTCTCAAAATTGTCCCAAAATAAATTAAAACTGCACCAGAAAAACTACATTTTTTTTGGAAATTTTTCAACTCTCGGTTGGCAGGCCGATCTAGTGATCGGCCTACTGATCATGCTCCATCAACCTATCGATCTATGAAAGTTTGGCCTACCGCCAGAGCCACTTGATTTCTACCCTACTGACGGCCAATCGAACCACATGTCCGACCTTTCGATCTACGACCATCGGCTTACGGAACTGTGAGGTTCGGCATGCCGATCGAGCAAAAATCTCTCATTCTAGAAAATACAATTTTTAATGCAATTCATTAATTTTATTTTCAACAATTCAAAAACATAAAATTAGAGGCTCAAAAAGTACCTAGGAGCGCCATCATTATTCTTCTAGATCCGCCTTCTAAATTCGTCTTCTCTGAATAATTATTTAATTACAAAATTCTTACAAATTTAAAATAAATAATAATTCCTAGACAAAGATGATAGTCTGCCATCTAATTACATGAAAAACCTAGATACACATTCTAACCTCTAAGGAACCATAACCGGTATAAATTAATTAATTAATAAATAATTAAATGATAATTTAATCAACCATAATTAATTAATAAACATTCACGATATAATCCATGACAACATAAAAATATATAGAAACCTAGAATACCAACTCTCTATAAAATCAAATTCAAGCATAAGAGAGATTAAGATCATAAAATTTATACATATAACACGATCATAAACTCGTAAATTTACGTAATACCATGTCTCTGATACCAATTGTTGAAAAAATAGTACGCAACAAGAATTTTAAAAATTTATATCAGAGTATTTTTCAAAACACAAGTTTGACATGCTATATGCATAAATTAACCAGATCTTACTAACATTTGATTGCCGAAGAACCCTTGCAAAACGTGAAGAGAAGTAACGTTTCATAAGAGCCTCAATCAACTGGTCTTCTTTGCTATTCTCTATCCATGATCGGAGTGAGTGTGGGCTCACATGTACAGCTCTTCCACCATGTGACTCTCCTTCCAACCAATTGAGAAAACCCAAAGCAAATGTTCGTGATTTGTGAACAAAAGCTCTCAGAGAGTTTTCAGATTCTCACTAGTAGAGTATCACTCTTAATCTCTCAATTGATCTAAATAACTTATGTGACTTACTCCCTATTTATAGAGGTTGGGTCTAGGGTCAGTCCTTATCAGATTAGGTCTCAAAATTCAAACTAGAATCAAAATTGGATCAAAATCTGATAAGATCTGTGTAAAAACACATGATCTTATCCTTCGCTCATCGATAGGCCGATCAGGATGATCGACAGGCCGAACATATAGATTGATAGACCAAACTGCTGAATAAAAATCTTAGCTAATCTTTTATTTTTCACCTGAGGTTCTATTAGATAAAGTCTTAGTTTTAATTTAAATAACCCAATAGAGAAGTTATCTGATTAAAACAACTTTATCTAGATAATCTCTAAGAAAATAAATGAATTCCCAATAATTCTATAAGTTTATCTTGATCTAATTTATTCAAAATTAAATCATCCGATAAACAGACAAGAAATATCCGATCCCAATAATTCAACAAGTTTATCTTGAATTAATTTTATCACAAAATTAATTCAACTGATAAGCAGACATGAATTATCTGATTCTTTTAAATTTTAAACAATTTGATAAATCTGACATAAGTTACAAATTATTAGAAAAGCACGTCGTATCGTTACGGGATGTTGTGAGCTAGCAAAGGGGACCAAATAGACCTATATAGTTCAAGCTCCTAATAATTACGAAACCGAATATCCCAGATATATATTTCATAATTATCAACTCCAACACTACTCCATTAAAAGCTTGGAGCTGCACTCTTAAACTACATAGAATTACGAAGCCTATATAGCTAAGTCTCCATGACATATCATAGTGTATCGTATCCCTATCCATAATCGGTTTAAGGACAAGTTCTGTCTTACATTCCCGATTATTTTTATCTTATGTTCTATTATCTCTCCATTGGAAAACTTACCATCCAAATACAGTATACCATTCGGTTACACCTATGTATCCAAATGGTTGAGCGCTTCAGTTTTTCAATTACAGGATAACGCATATAAGAGGATATCACTACTCCTAAAGAGGAGCTATGGATTTCATATCTATGAATAACAGGTCTACGCTATCAAGAGTCATGCCTCTAACGTACCGGTATGCATACCACTATTAAGATGTGGGTGTCACCCTTTGGTACATCAAAAGACACAAGTCAAGACAACAGACCCACTATTCATCTTAGGATTAAGATACAATACCAATGATTGTCTAAAGTGAATTGATTTGCGAGATAGAATTATTAATCCAAATCAATTCACTTCATGTCTCGATCCAACACATCGTCACTTATGATAACGTGCCAATTTTCTATTCACGGAGTCCATCTCCGATGGTCAAGACAAGCCATTCCCAATGGGGATATAGATAATATAACAATCTTTACATAAATAAAGCGCCCAACTTTATTCTTCGATTGTGGATCTTATGATTTAGACCATCACTTTAAGAATCGTGTCTGCCGCATAATCTATCCATCATATGCCCGATTCTTAAGGCTTAGACCGATAGTCTCAGACTATTGTTTGCTTAACATACATTCAACAAATATGAATGTAAAGAGGACAAGATTTGGTATATAAATAATGAACAAATTCTTTATTGATTAAAATGTCTCCAAAAACTTATTACATTTTTACTTCTTAGGGCATACATACCTAACAGGTTGCCCTCCCTAGTTCAAAAATCCACTCAGGTCATAAATTTAAACGGTACTACATATAGAATGTCTTAGATTCGTTTTAGGGCTTAATAGGCTTTGAACCAATTACGAGCCTACTAAGTAAATTGAGAATGTAGTTATTTAGAACTTAGTTTAAGAATCATGAATTTAGGAAGTTCTTAATTTAGTTTATTTAAGACATATAGACTTAGTAAAGATAAGATAATTAACTAATTATTCAAATTAATAAATTATCAAACCCCTAATATGAATTAAAGGCAATTAATAAAAATTGGATGTTATGAGGATTTAATTATATAATAGTCCTTGTAATAGAACTAACAGTTTTTATGATCTTTTGGTAAAAAGAATTATGATCTAAGGGAATGATCAAATTCTTACAATTATGCTAAAAATTAAAATAGCATAAAAAAGATTTTTCTTACACACTCTCAATAGATATTTTATATAGAATTGATCCCCACAGAAGATAAGGAATTTAGGGCTAAGAAACCAACTACAAAAAATAGGTAAGTCAGAATCTCGCCTGTAGTATGAATAGCTTTTAAATAAAATATTTTTACATGATTTCTAAAATTATGAAATGCATGTTCAATATTATGCCCTACCATAATTCTCTTAGGTCGTATATACTTATTTAAGATATGATATGTTAGCATCTTATTAGGTCATGAATGATGTGTGCTATATTAAAATATATTGTTTACTCACTTTCAATTAATCATGTTTTTAGTATTGTTATATAGTGCTATGTAGTAATATGTCATATTGCATACATATAATAAGACAATTGAAACTAAATAAGACAAGTTTAGGACGTCGTACTAACCTCTCGACCTATGGTGAGGCTTAACTTTTAAAAGATCACGGTGTTATTAGGACTTTGCAAATCCTAACTCCTCGATGATCGCAATATATTTTATAATCTTAGTGTTGTTTGGAAATCGTAAACCTTAACTTCCTAAGAATCATGTGCAGTTGGTATGATCACCCGGGCCCAAACAGTGAGATACGATAAAACTTAATTAATTAAGCATAAAATGAGTCAATAAGCAAGTATAAAATGATCATGCATAGTTTTATTTAATGATCCTCAAATTGGTTTGCAAGTTAAACTTCCTACTTGCTGAGCGAAAGCTCATTTAAGCGTATGCATGCCGTAGGTAAGGAACCTTCAGCATCACTTGATTGGACAATGGCGAGCGACAGATGAATGATGTAAATGAGAGTGGATACTGCTTACATAAAAATGTATTTTTCATATTATGTTTTCTTTTATAAATTTTTGTACATATGAAAAATTAAGTAGTATTACGTAATGAGCTTTAGAGACCAAGGTTGTAGCCTTTAGACCTGATATTTAAAAAAGAAAAAGGGTTTAAGACTTTTAACAATATATATATATATATATATGTATATGTTGTGATAAAAAATGCAACAAATACACGTAAATTTTCTAGTAAGAAATTATAGTAATAATTAATTTTAGAAATGCTTTTAAAGTATCGTTTGATATTAAAAAAAGTATTAAAAGAATAATATTTAGGAAAATTATCATGCTCGATTTAAAAGATTAAGTTTTAGTAAGTTATTGTTATATTAGTTTTTAAAAGTATAATTTTCAAGAAATTATATTGCGCTTTAAATTAATTCAAAATAAAAATTATGTTTTTTTTATTATTCCATAAATCTAAGCACCTCATGTTAAAATATGTTTAAGTATTAAGATTATGTAGTTAAGTAATAGCCATATAAGTAGGATCGCTACAAAATCTATAGATTGATCTTTATTTTCATCGTATTTTACTTTCAATTATGCTATTTGTTCATGAACGTTGATTAAAATTTGTTAGATATTATTGTCCTTCCTCTAAAGTTGTTTTGAGTTCTAATAGTGGTGAACAAGGGCCCAATTAATCCTAATTTAATCAACTACAAAATACTAATTCTTGTTTGCTTCTTGTCATAGATCCACATGTCTACAATGGTTGCGTGACAAAAATACTTAGGCAAGAACTCACCAGAGAAGAAATTATTTGAGAGAGGCAATTTGAAAAAAAAAAAATTGTGAGGGCCAAAGTTGGGGAAAAAATTTACCACAAAAAATGTTTAAAGTAGTCGTGCATTTGAGAAAAAGTATTTTAATAAGATTTGATCAAGGAGGAAAAGCTTTGATAGCTTCATTTGAAAATAAATGAGAAAAAAAAAAAGAAGCAAATTGGTAAGAATGCACGTTCAATCAAAGCATCTATTTTGGTTAAATGTTTACGTATGAGAGAAAATGCGAGTATGTGTAAAGAAATAAGGTATATTTTTCTTTTAAAAAAGCATAGCCTGGAAAATCATATAAAAAATTAATTAGACAGTACTATGAAAAATTAATAATTAAGAAGAACACTTAAAAACAATCTAAGTACGAACATATGTGATGGAAAATATTTAAGCAGAATATGCAATAAGGGTGTGTTTGGTACGAGTATTTGAATGAAAATTTAAATTTTTGTGAGAGAAAATACTGTAGCAAAATGATTCGAACCGTGATTTGAAAACCGAAACAAACGGGCTCTAACTGTAGTGAATCCGAAATATATATGATATCAGAGGAAAGCCAAAAAAAAATACAATGAAGAAAAAGTAAAAAAAAAAAAAACTAATAATAATAATAAGATGAAAAGCAAAAACAAAGGATGAGAAAAGTCAAAAGAAGGAACGAAAAAGATTAAAAAAATTATAAAGAAAACGTAAAAGAGAGAAAAAAAAAAAAGAGTAATAGAGATATTTATTTAGGAACTTAGCCTGCGGATTCTAGTACCAATAATGTAGTAAACCAAAGGAAACCTCGAATAGGACGAAGGATCTATGATGATTTCCACGTTAGATAGAAAACTCTTGCGATTACAAGTCAAGCGAATAAAACTGGTATTTGCCCAAAATAGAAGGTGATCATAACACTTAACAGGTCTCGACCTAACATAAAGTGCAATAAAGTGCAATGCATAACATAAAAGACATCCTAAGCTATCAAACGACAGCTACTCAAAATTATTCGAGACGAACAACAGTTTACAAAGCTTACAAGCAAACGACAACAAAGAAACCTACATGACAGTGACAGCTTCAAAAGTGGAGCCCCTGCATCAAGTATTATCAAGTTCCTGCAAATTGAAAGCTAGCCGAGGGGTTTACCATCTTTTGGCACTTCCATCTACATAGAATAGCATGTAGAGTTAAAATAAAAAATAAAAAAAAAAATCCATTAACAGAAGTGAATTTAAAAAGAAAATCACATACTTTTCGTATTTTTTTTCCCTTGAACTGTTCATTAATCTCCAAATTCTAAACACTGATTATCACAATTAGGTGTTACAGATTGAATGATGCTAGGCACATCATCTAATCCTAATATTTGCACCAACTTCTGAGTTGTGATTAGTTTATTAGCAGATGCAACCTAATGATCTGACAATCTTGTAAACGCTTGCGAATAAAAACAAAGCAATTCATAAGTTGGTACACAAATTGAATTTTTTTTTTCCAAGCTTTTAGGGAGTACCAGTAAGCGTCTCCATTCACAAATTTTTGGGATCATTTACTATAGTGTGATCTGCTTATTTTCTTTCCAGTTAAACACTAATATACGCTTGAATTTGTATCCAACATGACCCATAACGTTATTTGTCCAATCTGTACAGAAGATAATATTATAATTATGTGATTCTTTCATAAACTTTTGTGATTAATTAGATTATTTCAAAAGAATAATAGTATGCGCCATGGAAATAATCATAGTATAAAAGAACAATGCACAAGTACTAGAACAGTACAACTTACCCACTGCTTAGCCAGTTCTTGGCCTCGGTCCTCCTGGATTTCAGCACCCATGTAAGCAGTTTTTACATGTAGTAGCTCCTTGATGACATCTCCCATATTCATCCTTTCTGTTGAGGTTTTTTCGGAACAAGCAATTCCTATCTTGAGGACTGAGTGCAAGGCTTTTCCAAGATTAGTGTTCAACATCAGATGACAATTTTGCACACTTTGGAAATCGTCAATGTTAATTTCCTCAATATGATCAATCTCCATGTCACCATGTTCGCTTGCCGTTTGTCTTTCTTCCACTTGATTGGTTCCTACCAGAAGAGCAGAATCCACTACTTGAGCAATTGTTTCTGGCAATGACATTTTGACAAAGTTATGGAGATTGAAATCATCTTTGAACATTTCATCGGTTGGTCGCTTTCCTGTGAACATCTCCAACAAAAGAATCCCATAGCTATATACATCTCCCTCTCTTGATAGTTCACTCCCATGACATACTCTGTAAGCCATAAAAATATTGATAAAGAACTTTTGTAAAGTTTCTAATCTATGTAATGCTTGAATGTGTACCACTTGTTTATGTCGTTGTTCATTAAAAAGATACAATTTTGTTAATATTCTAATTATGTGATTCTTCCATGAACTTTTGTGATTTACTTTATTCAATGATGCATGAATTGACATTCAATGAGAAGTAGCAGCAGTTCTCAATTCAGTAGACACAGTTTGTCATAGATGCATGAAGTGGGTTAAAATAATTTGATTAAGGCCACATGAGAAATGACCATTAGTTCAATTGTAAAAGCGCGTTTTAGAACACCGATTGGATTTGGTTAGGGATTAATTTTTCAAGAAATAAAAAGAGATGAGAGAAATGATTTTCATGTTACCTGGGGCGATATAGCCGATAGAACCTTTTATTCCAATGGAGCTGCTTTCATATGAAGAAAATAGATGAGAAGGATCGTTGAGGAACCTTGCTAATCCAAAATCTCCAACATGAGCAGTCATGTCACCATCCAAGAGAATGTTACTTGGCTTTATGTCGGAGTGAACTATTGGCACATGACAGTGATGATGCATATAATCCAACGCATTAGCCACATCAATAGCAATGTTTATTCTTTGGGTGAGACTTAGATGCCGAGCTGGTTCAGAATTTACTCCATGACTGGGATGCAACCACTCTTCTAGACTCCCATTGATCATAAACTCATACACCAGAGCCTTGAAATCATTTCCTTGAAAATCAATACTTGAACATGCCGTCAGAATTTTGACAAGGTTTCGATGTCTAACGCTCTTCAAAACTTTGCATTCTGCCATGAAACTTTTGAATGCCCTTGAAGCATTAAGGTTAAACACTTTAACCGCTACCATCAAATTTTTCTCTGGATTTAGAGATCCTTTGTATACAGACCCAAAACTGCCACAACCAATTAAATTTTCTGAAGAAAAGCCAGAAGTGGCTTTAACTAGATCTTTATAAGACACTTCCAACAAGGACATCCCAAATGGCGATCCAAATATTGACTTGCCTTTGCTTTTCCTCGACCAACAAAGAAGCATTAAAGACAGAACTAAAAGAATTGTTCCAAGAAGTCCACACGCAACTAAGACAGCCAACTTCTGCTTACTAGATAGATGTTTGTGCTTGTTATGCAATGCAGAGGTGCATTTGGGCAAATGTAATTGAGGTATACCTCCACACAGCCCTTCATTTCCCACAACAGATAGGCCACTTGTGTTTGTGAAGATTCCTTGGGTAGGTATCTCTCCTTCAAAATTATTAAAGGACAAATTTAATAGTTGCAAGAAGCGAAAACCGATCATATAGGTTGGAATTCTTCCAGACAAGTTATTGCAAGAAAGGTCAATTTCTTCAATGGCTTTCAAAGAATCCAATGACTGAGGAATGCTTCCTTGCAGTAAGTTCCCCCCCAAATACAAGTATTCCAAGCTTTCACAACCACCAAGAGTTTCAGGAATTTCACCAGATAACTTATTCTCAGAAATATCCAAGGTGCCAAGCCTTACCATATTTCCTACTTCCCTAGGGATAGAACCAGTAAAATGATTCTGAGATAGACCTAAGTAAATGGAAAGGGATGGCAAACCAATCACTTCTTTCGGAAGGGAACCACTAAGGTTGTTTTGACTAACATATAAGAACACAAGATGCTTGCATTCTCCAAGACTTGATGGTAAATTTCCTTGGAAATTGTTGCCACTGATATCTAACACACCCATTGATGTTAAATTCCCTAAAGAGGATGGGATTAAACCAGAGAGTTTATTGTGAGACAAAGCAATTACATACAACTTTTTTAGTTTACCCAATGAGCTTGGTACATTACCAACCAATTGGTTTTCCTTTAAACCTAATTCTTGTAAGTTGACAAGATTTCCAATACCAGTTGGAATGCTTCCTTTAATCTGATTCCTTCCAAATACCATTATAGAAAGCGTTGTTGAGAAGTTGCTTATATATTTTGGTAGTACTCCTCCAAAGTTGTTGTCGGCAATGCTTAATGTGTCTAAATTCGTGCAGTTGACAAGAGAAAAGAGAAAGTTGAAGTCACCATCCTGACCATATCCAAGATTATTCCTTCCAAACGATAGAACCTTCAAATTGGGCAAGCCTGAAAAATCAGGCACTTTTCCGGTAAAGTGATTACCCAATATTTCAAAAATAGCGAGGTTCGAGGCATTGGAGATAATAGGAAATGGTCCAGTTAGTTGGTTAGTGTGGAATAGAAAGCTTTCGAGGTTTGGGAGCAAGTGGCCCAAGTTGGGAGGAAGATTTCCTTGAAATCTGTTTGTGTGAAACGAAAATATTCGAATAGAAGAAAGATTGTACATTGAGGGGGGAATTGTGCCACTAAGATCATTTCCGCCTATAGCAAGACGAACCAATCTCTTCAGCTGATCAAAGCATTTCGGAATACTTCCATGTAAATTGTTTACCTCAAGGGAGAATTGCTCAAGAGAATTTGAAAGATTACAAATGGAACTGGGAATTTCACCATCCAAATTGTTCCAACCTAAATAAATATCCTTAAGAAGGGACAGTGAATCCATACCTTTTGGAATTTCTCCAGTAAGATTGTTTCCAGCTAGATGAAGAAAGTGGAGATTAGACCATCTCGAAATATTGACTGGGATCGCGCCACTTAAGGAATTGTTACCAAGGACTAAGACTTGAAGCCGAAACAAACGCCCGATTGCTCCTGGGATTTCATGGCTGAAGCTATTGTTTCCGAGGTCCAACCATCTGAGAAAGCTCAAATTTCCTACATGAGGAGATATATAGCCTCCAACTTGGCTTGAATGGACGTCCAAAATCGTGACCCTATCGTGCCGGCGACTGCACGTAATGCCTTGCCACATGCAGAAATGTAGAGATTCATTCCAGGAATTCAAAACTCCGAGAGGATCGATCACTTTGGCCTTGAATTCAAGCAAGGAGAGCCTATCCGTGTTGTTTCCAGCATGTTTGGAGAATGCCGACGTGAACAAAAGGATTTGCATGAAAAAAGACCGGAACAGGGCTAAACCAATGTTGGCCGAGACCTCCATGATTGGCACCAAAAGCAAGAGCAGAGCTCAACCTAGGAAATAAGGCGAGTTAACTAAGGACAGGACGCACTCAGTGCTTTCTTGGAAGCTTACTCGGATGATAACGTGGTGACTGAAAATTGAGTGGTATTCGTTATATAAACTCTGACGGTCAAGAAACTCTTTTCTGATTGCTGAATACATATATATATATATATATATATATATATATATATATATATATATAAAAGGATTTTGATAATTGACAAGTAAACCCAGAAATTTTAAAATTGGATAAATAATCTCAATGTCATGTCATTTAAAATAAAATTAAAAAAAAATCTCAACAAGATGAAAAAAAATAAAACAAGAAAAAAAACTTTAACAATATGAAAAAAAATTGAAGTATTTTTTCTGTCTAAAAGATTTGATTTTTATTGCAAAAAAAAAAAGTCATTTTTTTAATTAATTTTTTTTGGGTGGCTCTTTTATCAAATTTTGCCAACTAACTATATATGTCCTTAACAATGTTTATTTAGAGTACTTAGATGCGTGAAACACTGACGTTAACCATAAAAGTATTAGGCGTTGAAAATTTTGGATTCATTTTAAAAATCCCCCTGTATATAATGACATGTATCTTGGTTTTCCCCGAGCTTTAAACCTTACAATTACACTCCCAGTTTGTTATTTAAAAAAAAAAAAATCTCTCTCCATTTCCAATTCCGTCAAAAAGAGCACGTGGCAATGTCTACAGTTATTTTTTACTCTGTGAACTTTAAAATGCCATGAATATGCCCCCTTGAATATTTTTTTTTAGAATAGACGAGGATGGCAACAGGGCGAGATGAAGCTAGGGAATGCTTTTCCTTCCCCATCTCTGCTCCCAAAAACCATCTCCATCCCTACCTTCATCCTCGCTAAAGAAAGGCGGGGTTGAAGTCGGAGAGCCTTCCCTATACCCGCCTTATTCCTCATGATGATGCTTATTATTGGCAAAAATTCCAATAATAATAAAGAAAAATAGAGTTAAGATTCATACCAAATTTAATCCAAATGAAATGTTTTAACAAAACAAATTAAATTTCAAATATAGATGTCGTGAACAAAATAATATTAGTGACAAATTAATGAGATGTATATATATATATATATATATATATATAAATATATATATTTTACATGCATATCGAGGTGGAGGTGGAGTGGGAAGTACTTTCATTGTCCCTATTCCACCCCCACTTAGGGATAAGACTCCGTCCCCATCCTTGTCCGCCTATCTATTCTCTTTTCAGGGCAGGTACCATAGGATCCCATCCCGACGAGGAATGCTGCCATGCCATTCTTAATATGGAATTTCAGAATACGTAAAACGTTACCAAATCATTTTTGGCATAGCCATGATGATAACTCAAAGGGATTTTTAGACATAAGAAAATTTAAACACTGAAGTGAAAAGATAGCAAAATTGTTATAATATTTTAAAGAACAGCAAAAAATAGTATCATTAAAACATACTATATAGCACCCATTAGGGCTGGCCCAATGTTGGGAGGTTGGGGTACGGTTACTGTAATTTTAAAGTGTTGTCGTAGGTTTTTAGTGGAATAATACTGAAACTAATAAATTCGATAGGTTGATTAAAGAGTCTAATTAATTTTCAAGCTTATTAGAGCTTAAATTTATAGGTCCATAGATCGCAACACTAACTCTATAAATGTTGCATTGGATCATAAGCATAGAAAGAAATTATATTTAATAATGATTATTGAATTTCAATTTAATTGTACACATTAGAATATATTAATTTGACACAGAAAGGTGTTCTCTGACATAATATGATGTGACAAATATTGTTCTATTAAGTAGACAATAGTTAATTAATTTTAAATTAAATATTTATATTTAATTAATGAGATTACTTAAATATATTTTAATTTTATGATACACAATGTGGCGGGACTATAATATATTTATGTCGACACAAAATTAATTAACTTAAAACGAAAATTTAATAAATTTCATTTATTTAAATTATATATATATATATGTTATACATATATAGATATATGCACACATGTGGGAGGAAAAGTGGATTTATCCATTTGCTCCCCTTCATGTCCCACTAAGGAGATTTTTCTCCTCAAGTGGACGTGAGCCCCCTCCCACTAAGGAGGGAATTTTTTAAAAAAATTTTCAAAAATTAACCCAAAAAAAAAAAACTAGTTGCTCGGTTATAAAAAATGTAGAGATACCAGTTTTTATGTACATGGTATTATTATGTCTCTAGAAAAAAAAATACTAAAAGTGTTTTCTCTAGAAAAAAATCATGTTTTTTTATGTGTTAAGTACATCGTAAGAACAAAAAAGTGTGAGTATTAATTTGTCTTTTGTTGTTTGATATCTGCTCGTATATCTATTGATGTGGAAGCTTGGCTTGAAAAATTAGCGATGTCAAAAAAAAAGTTAAGAAAAACTAATAAGCATTAAAGAGGTTCAAATTGTGTTCCTCGTAATTAAATAAATTAAAATTTTGTACTTATTCTTAATAAACAAGGTTTTAAGAAGATTTTTGCTTCTCAGCCATTTGTTTTTACTGTTGTGTTTTTGTTAAAATTCCAATCTACGTGGTAAAACACTGAAAGTCAAGACAGAACGCACTCAATTCTTTCTTGGAAGTTTACCCGGATGATAAGTTTGTGACTGAAAATTGAGTAGGACTTCGTTATTGGATGAATGTTTGACTTCATATGACTCAAGGCAAGTAATTTCTTCCAATTCTTGGTTGGCAGGCTATCAATAAGCTGACTTGACTTTGATGTATGTTTCGCATTATATACTACTGTTGATATTCTTTGCCATTAAGATCATTTGACATGTACTTTGACTTTTTGCCCCGGTCACGATATCAAAGAAAGGTGCGATGACTTGACCTTTCAGAATTGAGGCGGTGGAAATCGGTGGTGGAAATCATTTTTGCTGTAGCATATAAGAGCTTTATATTGTAGTAATTTTTTATTGTTATTGTAATATATGAGAATTTTACACTATTTATAATTGAGTTTGTGGTGAGAACTACGGTTTCTACCACTATGTCAAACAAGGTTGAATGTACAGTTGTCCTTCTTTGTTGGAGGAGTTCTTTTTTTTTTTTTTCCCCACTTTAAGAATCTTTTTTTCTTTTTCCATTCGCATATTTTATGTAACCTAATTTGCTTATTATACAGTCCTTTAGTTATCTCTCGTATGGAAATCTGCTTCTCTCTTAAAGAAAAGAGGTAAAGAGTAAGAACTCAAAATAAGTAGAACCGGTAATCTCAATATTTATTCATAAACATTTTCAGTATCAAAATTGGTTTAAACTTCAAAAAATGACTTCAAACACTACAATACGTAAGAGCTTTTGTATATGTGAGAACTTTACACCAAACTCGTAAGTTTGGACTTATCTCTCAAATAGAAGGAAAAAATAGATTAATTATAAACAATCATATAAAATAAACACATAATCCTAACTCAAAATTAAATATTTAAGTTGGAATGTATCCAGTAGACAATATAGAAATTTAAATTCAGAACTATAATCTAATTCTTCCTCAAAAGTACTTTATATTTACCTACATTCATCCGTCTCTCATTGTTTTTATATTTTGATTAGTATTATGAATGCCCAATTTTATTACAATTGTGGTTGTACACATAATATAGTTTAGAATTCAAATCTCCAACACCTTTGAAAAAAAAAAATAAAATAATTATGAATATAAAAAAAAAATCATACTCTATATTTTTGTTGTTGTATATGCATACCATAAGAATTTTATGCTCAAAATACTTACCTTTTCTTAGTCAATGGAAAATTTTGTCCTCAATAAAAGAACTAAATCTGGTTTTAAAAAATTCAAATAAAAATAAACAAGGGTTATTTTATTTGTTGTGTCCTAGGTTTTAGGTTTTTTACCAAATCATACCTTTATTTTTTTACCTCATCAAATATATACCATTAGCTTTTATATATAATACATAAATTTAAATAATTTCTTTGTCAACACTGAATTTTGATTGATACAATGTCCAAAATACCCTTCAAAGAGAAAGAAAAAATTATAGAAATACAATTAAAATAGGAAAAATAGAAAACAACTACTATGAAACTAAATCCCCCTAAAAGAGAAAAAATCACAAGAATGTCCCTCTAAAAGAACAACTTTTCAAGACTAACCCTCCTAAAAAGCTTTTTTCAAAACTGTCCCTTTAATTAAACAATGTGAAATAATAAAAGTCCACAGTTGCTTTCACCTTTAATTAAAAAGGTGATTTGTTAAGTATTTGTATTGATAGTTTTAAGTGTCTATATTATTTTTCTTAAAAAAGCAAATGTACTTCAACAACTTTGTTATTTATGAACTTTTAAGCCCCGACGAGGCAATAATTTTCATTGATATTACTATTTATGACTCGATTTTACCTTAATGGTTTGATTTTATTTGATCTATTTTA